>JAMXDD010000002.1:12169125-12241124 GCA_024733475.1 Syzygium grande | reverse complement strand
CATCAAATGGCACTTAGCATAAGTTTCTTCCGGTTCACTTTTCACCATTAGAATGGCATGTTCATGAATCGACAGTATTTCAGGATCTGCTTCTTTTCTTGCAATCTGTTCAGAATTTTTTCAAATTGATTTCACAAGATTTAGATTCTCCTTTCCCTGCTGAATCTAGAAGATATTATATTTATGTGTCATTTGCTATAGGTGTGTGCAAAACGGACTACCCAAACCGGAACCGCCTGGACCGGCCGGTTTTGACGTTAAAATTGTAAGGATAAGAGGTCCATCAAAGACTAACATGTAGAACTAGCGAAACCCTGAAATGGGAACTTCATTTCCACACTCCAAAACCATCTCCCTCTTTTTACTCCTAGGCTCCGTTCGTTTGGAGAAAAATATTCTTCTTTTGAAAAATATTTTCCCGGAAGTCATTTTCCTGAAAAATATTTTCCCGAAACATAATTTTCCGGTGTTCGGCGACCAATATGAAAAAGTTTCGGAAAATATTTTTCGCCGGGTCGCGATCGGGCGGCGGGCGGGCGGCCGACGACCGCGCCGGCGGTGGGCGACCGGGCGGCGGCGCGGCGGGCGGGCGGCGGCGGCGGCGGGGGCGGCGGGCAACGGCGGCAGCGGCGGGCGGCAGTGGCCGGCAACATTAATGAAGAAGAAGAAGAAGAAGACGTTCCGGAAAATGATTTCCACTTTTGAAGAAGTGGAAATCATTTTCCATAAACTTAAGCTATTTTGTAAGGGGGGGAAGGAAAATATTTTCCTACGGAAAACATTTTCCGCCCCCTGAACACCGGAAAACCCGGAAAATATTTTCCGGGAGAATATTTTTCCCCAAACGAACGGAGCCCTAGTGTTGTTCACCGCTTCATATTCTTCACCTTCTAAAGCCTTTGCAAACGAAACCCTATCCCAATGCCTCATAAGCCATTCCCAGGCTTCGCACCCTATAATCTCAACCATATATACAGACCCGAAAACTCTTCTTACTCAACCGTTCTTCAATCTTGCATACAAAACCTGCGGTTCAATGCCTCCGACGCGCCAAAACCCGCTCTCATCCTCACCGCACTCCATGAGTCTCACGTGCAAGCAGCCATTGTTTGCGCCCGAAAGCTCTCAGTCCAGATGAAGATCTGAAGCGGAGGCCACGACTTTGAGGGCGTATCCTACTTCTCCATCTCCTTGCCTTTCTTCATCCTTCACACGGTCAATTTCCGCTCAGTCGATGTTGACATTGAGGCTGAGACCGCATGGGTCCAGGCGGGGGCCATCCTCGGTGAGGTCTACCATGGGATTGCTGAGAAGAGCAAGGTCCATGGCTTCCCTGCTGCGGTTTGCTCCATGGTTGGCATCGGTGGCCACTTCGCTGAGAAGAGCAAGGTCCATGGCTATGGCAACATGATGAGGAAGTATGGGCTCTCCGTTGACAACATAGTCAACGCGTCCATAAACAACGTCAAGGGGGAAATTCTGGATAGAGAATCCATGGGAGAAGATATCTTTTGGGCCATAAGAGGCGGCGGCGGAGCGAACTTTGGTGTCATCCTCACGTACAAGAGCGACCTTGTCCATGTCCCCGAGATGGTGACTGTCTTCCGCATCCATAGGACGTGGGAGCAAAACGCGACCGAGGTCGTGTACAAGTGGCGGACAAGCTGCATGAGGACCTCTTCATAAGGTTGGTCATGGACGTGGTTACCGGAAAAAACGCCAGAGAGAAAACAGTAAGAGCCACTTTTGTCGCGCTTTTCCTTGGACTCTCGAAGGCTACTTTCCTTGATTAGCGATAGTTTTCCGGAGCTAGGCTTGCTAAGTTCAGATTGCATCGAAATGAGTTGGGTCGACTCCACGCTTTACTGGATGAATTTCTCGATTGGGACTCCAGTCGATGCTTTGCTTTCACGCACGCCGCAAGGGTTGATGCATATGAAGAGAAAATCCGACTATGTGAAGCAAATCATACCGAAGGACGGATTGGAGTTCATTCGGAAGAGGACGATCGAGCTCGAGAGGCCACTTTTGACCTTCAACCCTTACGGAGGCAAGATGGGCAAGATTCCAACAGCCAACACCCCGTTTCCGCATAGAGCCGGGAACCTATGGAAGATCCAGTACGCGATAAACTGGGACGAGGAGAGGGACGAAGCGGCATGACACTGTTGGTTTTCTACGGAACATGCATAGTTAAAAATATATAAACGCAGCGGAAAAATAACCACACATGTATCTCCAAAGACGTTGTTCGTGCGTTTCAATCAAAAATCGGAAAACCATAGGGGGTTAAACAGATTACCTTTCGCAAAGTGTCCAGAACAATTTCGGTTCGGATGTTCTTCAGTTCGAGCCCCACAATCGTCGGACCTTTAGTTCAGACACACCACCAATCGCACAACGAACGGAAGGAAGAACTTGCGGATAATCACCAATAGAATTGTGCTAGCAATCTTGTGGCAACAATTCCCTGCACTCTTGATAATTCAGTCGCGGCTTCGGAAGAGAGAAAACGTATTTTCTTAACTCTCACGAACGCATCTTGCACTCTTTCTTTTCTGTTTTTTTTCTTGTTCTTACTCAGCAACTGTTGCTAATCATTATTTTTTGTTTTTGTGCGATCAGCAACAGTTGCTGATCGCAAGGGACTCTCCTCACGATCAGCAACCGTCGCTGATCGTGTGTGCATATAGCACACGACCAGCAACGGTTGCTGGTCGTGGACGAAGCCCACGGTCAGCAACAATTGCTGACCGTGGGTGATACACACGGTCAACTGCTGACCGTGTGCATCACCACCATCATCACCTTTTTTTTTTTTTAAGTAAAAGACACGATCAGCAAGGAGCTGATAGTGTACTGCACACGGTCAACATTTGTTGACCGTGTGCACTTTTAATTAATATAATTTTATAAAATTAAGAGTGCAAGATCATTTGGCACATTAATATGTGTCCACTTTAGATTTGTATGTGCATCATATGCACGCACGCTCATGACTGAAAATAAAATGAAATTAAATCACATTTAATTTAATTACAATCTCACTAATCAATTGCTATAATTGCAAACATATTTGCAATATTGCATCCTCCGTACAACGTCATTCTAAATTGGTTATGGTATGTGACATCGCTAGGTTCATCACTGATCTAGTAGTAGGACTTGCACTAACACGTTAGTACTCCCAAGAGAATTGATTGTCCCGATCAACCTCTAGGTCCTACAAGCCATGATTGACATCTAGCAATATGTCATGGCTACCCAGACGGTGTGAATGTTTTAAGAACATAATGAACCTGTCAGCTTTGGTTACTGTGTAATTCAATCCCTCTGTCTTACTATGTCCCGATCGAACAAAGACCATGGAATATTTGTCAAGTCACCAATTCGATCATATGCACAAATCTAATTGACATGCATTTTATATGAGACATGTACAGTTCATTCTCGGTTACAACCTCAGCCGAGGATTTTAATGCAATGTCAAGATTAGATTGCATAGGACATCATTATAGTACCTTGCGTATAACAAGGAGACAGATTCCATTTTATGCGCACGATAACCCGTATGTGAAACGAACTATGGCCATCAAGTACGTAGACGGATCAACGAACCAGCAATATGTGCACATGTGAACCATAACCATCCAACACACAAGTCAACACTGTGCCTCAGGTCTAAGGATTATTTACACAAGATCAAAGCATAAACGATTAAACATTGACCACGCTAAAAGCTTCCATGTTGCTAATCGATATATGCGTGTCACGTTCAGTGAACTTATCTGATACAAGCACCGATGTTCTAGCTTGGGTATCATAATACCCAATGACTCGTGACTCGTCATTCCCTTAAATATCCAATACTTAATGATGAAGCTAAGAACACACCGGTCTCAACAGGATTATTGATATCCACTCAATGATCCATCGACCGAGAACAATTTAAAGATTCAGTCTAACTGTGAACCTGTCACACATATTCTTAACGTCTCAAGAATAGGTCCAGTCACAACTGATCTTATGGAATCATTCATATATTTAAATAATTGGACAAATGAATGAATACGTCATTGCCATTAAATAAATAATGAATTTGAAAATACAACTTAAATCCCTAATATGTAACTATTACATGACAACTTTAGGGCATACATCTAACAGACACTACATCGAGCTGACGAGGAAGCTCTATGGTTACATGACGCCCTTTGTGTTGAAGAACCCGAGATCAGCGTTCTTGAATTACAGGGACCTTGATTTGGGGGTTAACCACCATGGAGATGAGAGCTATGAGGAAGGGAAAGTGTACGGGGTCATGTACTTCAAACGCAATTTCAATAGGTTAGTGGAGATAAAGACCAATGTCGATCCCGGTAACTTATTCAGAAATGAGCAGAGCATTCCGGTTCTCCCCGGTAAGAAAGAACTGACATGCCCAACAAATCATTGCACTTTTCTTGGTCCTTCTTATACATTCTGCACTAGTTCAGTGAAGATTTTAAGTTTGTATGATGAACAAAGCAGAATGTGTGAATGTGAATAAGATAGTGGAGATGGGTGTTCATTCTTCTTTCTTTGGTTCATTATTAATGTAAAAATACGCTTTACCTATTCATCATTAGACGAGTCCCATACTATTTCTCGGCTGTACAATAAAAATGTGATTTGATTTTTATCTTATTTGTGTTTTCAAATTTAAATATCAAGATTGAATTATTAATAAGACATAATTTTTTTTATAAAAATTAATATATATAGGCCCGGACTGGGCCTCAAGGCCCCTTCCTAGGCCTACTGCCCCCTAATATACATAGACGGATCAATTCCCTGCGTAATGGTACCGCCTCAGGGATTTTTGTCACCACACATACAGCACCTCACATAACTTTTCACTCGTTCACTTGCTCAACACCAACATGCCAATATATTAGCCATTCACACTTGGCCCATGCACGCACCAAACCGCACACATTTCTCATGCTCAATCAACACTCGATCATGGCCAATTACCAATTAAATCAATTCAGCCCATGCACACACATAATAGCCCATATTTAAATCACTCAGCTCACGATTCAACAAACATACAAGGCCACTCACGGGCCCACAATCACAGCCAATATCGTGACCATAAATTCGGCATTTCTAAACTCATTTCAAGTCGCAACAAGCATCACAATCTAGCTACCATACAACGCACCAAACCGACACCATTTGCCCTTAAATTGAACCATATGCTCGTCAATACGAGTCCCAATTTTCAGTATTCAATTCGGCATTAATTCAGCCCCAAAACATCACAAATTCAGCCTCAAATCAGCCCATATCAGTCTCCAATTCAATCCACTAATTTAACCCCTAAATAGCCCCTAATCTAATTGAATCAGCCCACATCTATGTCTATCGATACCCGACACCCTAAATAAGGTTTAGGGGGCGACTTACATGGACTTTAGGCTAGCTCGGCTAGAGTGAAATGGGGCGGCAGGTCAGTGGCCTCACGGCGGCGTGCGACGACAGCGAGCAGCGACCGCGAGAGGCTCAGCGGTGGCGACGACGAGCAGTGTACGGTGACGGCAAGCGGCTGGCTGGATGGCGGCTGAACAGAACAAGCTAAAGATGATGGTGGTTAGTGAGACAGAACAAGAGAGAGAGAGAGACGGTGGGGCGAGCGGCTGGGCTAGGCAAGCGGCTGCTTTGGCATACAGCTGTTCTGGCTGGACAGGTGGGCAGCCGCGGTGACCAGCCTTGGCAGACGGTGATGGTCACGGTGAGGGGAGGAGGGTGATCGGCCCGATGGGAGAGAGAGGGAATGCTGAGAGGGAGGGAGAGAGTGAGGAGAGAGAAAGAAAATTCGGTTTAAATAATCCCAAGTCAATTATTGGTGTGCCAATTGACCATCATGCCCTCCTCTCTAAAATCAAATCAACGGTCGAGATTTGATCTTATCTTAAGATCGACGGTTCGGATTGAATCTTTTCCAAAATATCCAAGGGTAATTTGGGGATTTCACAAAAATTTCAAGGGCAAAATTGTCCAAAAATTTCTATTTCTAAAGCTAGGGCGAAATGACCAAAGTGCCCTTCCCCAAATACACTTGGCCTTAACAAACCTCTAGGGGTAAAACGGTCATTTTCCATTTCTCGCTGAAATTCGATTTTTCTAAAGGATTCAGACAAATCTGAGGCTACCTGAGCAAATGACAACATTGTCCAAATGATCCGTTGTGACTTTCTAAATTTCCAATGCCCAACTTAATCTCTAATTAATGACTAAGTTCTAAATAACGTAACTTGCGCATATCTCACACTAACGGGTAGCTTTTAGGGAAATTCGCATTATTGACCTATGGCCGATACTGAATCATGCCACATTCAAATTCACTCGAGTCGGAATGACTTGATTGTCACTTAATTGCGAGGATCGATCGTTAGTTCTGACGGGCACGATCGTTTGGTATAGATTTAGAGTCATTTGTCAATTCATTTCGTGGTCAAGCAGAATCACCCACGATCCACTCGTATGACAAGGGCGAATTGATCCCTAACTATCCTTGGATCTACCTATATTGGCTCAAAATGTCACCTCAACAATTTTCATGATCGAAAGTCGGTTCACGATCGAGTTCTTTGGTCACGCGAATTTAAATCCCTAATTAGTCTTTCCCTAACGGTTAGTGTTCTCAAAGTGATCAATTCCAGGCGAGATCTAACTATAAGCACGTCTATAAACTATTCATTTCATAAATCCAAATTGGGTCAGATTTCAGAATGTCACAGAAGAACTTTGTTCACCCACTTTTTCTTATAATGAAGTTTTTTTGGATGGACTTTAGTCCCGTGATTTTTTATCTCCTCACATTAAGGAAGTTTTCCACATAAAAAAATCGCCTTGTGTTTGTAGATTCTGTTGGGACTAACTATGCAACTTAAAGGAAGAGTGAATAGGTTGCTTTGAAAGATATTACAGTTTTTGCGAAAAACAGTGTGTAACAAAGAGATATTGAAAAACACCACATGTATTTGAGACAATATATCACTTGTATGCTAGAGATGATAAATAGAAATATAAATAGCTACACACAAGGATATGTAGTGGTTCGGCTTTATCCTCAAGTCTACGTCCATTCTCACCAATAATAGGCATAAGTTGGGCTGGATTGCATTAGTAATTTGCTGATCAAGTTACACTTCAGCAAGCACCACTTCTAACAGATTATAGATCACACTACCAGGAGGTGGATGTTGCTATCACTTGGTACACTTGAAACTTTAACACAATTACAATATAGTAAGTGCTATCGACAAGCAAGGTGCTTTTTGCTCTGTGCACAGCAAGTAAAAGATTTCAGAATTCTTTGAAAGCACACACACTCTCACTCTCATTTGTTAGCTTCAAAGACCATCTCTTTTATAGGCATCTTCAAACTAATTGTTGCTAATATCCCAGAGAGGCAAAGTAGCCATTAGAGTCGTTGGAACTGTTGCCCTCGAAACTGACTGCCCATACAGCCTATTCTTGAACTTCTGTAGACTTTCTTGGAATAGCTTTTGCTGTTTTACGGTAGCTGTGATATTGACTACTTGTCAGAATGACTCTTCTCCTTTCTGCTGGATCTTTTGCTGTACTTGTCCAGTCCTAACGGCTATTATAGTGACATAATGGTCATATTAAATGAATCGTTACTTAAACATCACCAATTACTAGATCTCTTCAGCTTGAACAAGACATTGTCATTTAGCTGATATTTGAGATTGATGGTGCTGTTTACATGATCCTTCAAGGACAGTCTTGTGATCTTCTCTTCAATGAATAACATTATGATTATCACTCAGTCCTTTGAATATGTTTGCACTTAGACAATGTAGATATTATACTAAGGATAGTTTGGGTATCATCAAAATCATTTAGAGATGTTTCTCCACCAATGATAACAAAACTATCTTGAAGATGTAAAACAAATATAATGAGTTTAATGTGCTGTTAACGAAAATCTTCGGAGTGAAGATTTTTCATAGAGAATATACTTTTTCAGAGAGTCTCTTAAAAATTTGCAAGAAATAATAGAGACGATATATGGACGACATTTTAGTAGTATACTTGTTAAAAGTGCAAATCTACTAGATTCTATGAAGTGAGCGAATATCATCAAAAATAGATTGCAAGAGATTAGAGTTAATTTTCGTAATTCATTATTCTTTCTGTTTTGAT
Source organism: Syzygium grande (assembly GCA_024733475.1). NCBI lineage: Eukaryota > Viridiplantae > Streptophyta > Magnoliopsida > Myrtales > Myrtaceae > Syzygium > Syzygium grande. Next base: position 12,232,907 of record JAMXDD010000002.1, on the reverse strand, counting down.
GTAGCTCCCCTTGTTTTGATGTAATACAATATTTCACCATATCTCATATATTTTTGTAATTCAGTATGTTGCTCCCCCCATTTCAATGTAATTCATTTCTCTATCTTCAAGATTGTTCAAGATTCTCTTCCTTTTGCTATCTTTCACATCCAGGTTCTCTCCCCCTTTTTGTTATAAGCAAAACCAGTGTATAATAGACAACATATAGAAAGGAGAGTACTTGCATTGATAAGAAAGTCAAACATGAGCAGATAGGTACAACTGGTCTAACATCAAACATAAGCAAAGAAAAACATTAGCAAATAATACAAGTTAGGTGCGAGGGCATTTTCTTTGCTGGGTGGTGGAGGGTTGAACGGTTGGTTCCTTAGGGTCAAGTCAGCCAGGGGTTATAGCAATCTAAGCTAAGCAATGTTCATTCGATTCATCAAATACTTGGTGAGAGAAGTAATGGAGCTCTTGATGTCCTGAACATCAGCTTGAAGCTTCAAGATTGTAGCAATGGGAGTAACTAATGATTCAACAAGAGAAGAGGATCTCTCTAGTCTAGGTGGACGAGCAAACGGCAGCTATGTGGTTGCCTTGCTTTTCCCTTTGCTGGATGATGCAGCCTATATTGCCAGCTTTTCTGAAAGAACCTTCTTTGCTTTCTCATCATCTCCTTAACCTACGATAACAGCTTCATTTTTGTGATTGACCCATCCTTCAGGCGTTATTCTTAGCATCATTTTATCTAAAGTCTTTTTCCTGATCTCCATATGAGGTAAGCTACATGGTGCAACATCATAGAAGTCAATGTGCTTGTGCCTGAAGATGCGAGTGATGAGAGCACAGTAGGGCAGCTTGCCTGTCTTACATTTGGTAGTTCAGTACATATGGATGAAAGTCACATGTGCCAGGGAAAAAACTTCATATTTGGTGAGAATGGCCCAGATGACCCATGCTTCATAACGAGATACATCATTGGTTGAGGGTGATTTGGGCCATAGACAGAGGGTTAAGATTTTCTGACTGAAGTTTGCTTTGAGGGACGGTAGGTACAAGGGAACAATTTCTCTAGAGCCTCAAGTAAAATCAAGAGTTTCTAGAATGAAGCTATATGCAATGTCTGACTTAATAGGAATCTTTTTGAAAACTTTGAACTCGTTATTGATGATTTCGGCTAATTCATCTAAAGTGACAGTGTAGTTTTTCTTGGCAAAAGAGAAGATGAAGGTGTCCCTATTTGAAAAATGCAAATTTGAATAGAACAAGTCCACAAGAGTGGGGTGCACTTCATCTTTCATTGTGCAGAAAGATTTTAGCCAAGATCTTCAAACAGCTCAAAGAGAAAAATGCCATGAGCATCAATATAGTCAAATTGACAAAACGATGTGGAATAGTACCTCGATTATCGAAAGATTCAAAATCATCCTTGTGTTCTTGATTGAAAAAGAGTCCAAAATCAAAGGAGGGGTCGAGAATAAAACCTTCAATAGGTTCAAAATTTTGAAAGACTTGGTCATCGTTGTCTTCTCTCTTTTTATCTCCAGTGGTTTCTTCCATCTCAATCCTTGAGTCGCTTTGTGCAGTAGAAGTAGAAGTTTGAACAGGTGGTGATGGCTCTTTTCTAGCTTCTCAGATTCTTCCTCTTTCTCAATGGAAGATTTTGTGGATGGTGATGTTGGCAGTGGTTGAGAGGATTCGCCAACAGGTAGTGTTAGGGTTGAGTTTCAGGAGCCTTGCTTGCGCAGGGGACATGCATATACCCTTTTTCTTTGACGAATGCGTGTATTATTTGTTCGAGAGAAGTGCTAGGCAAAATGGTTGGTTGAGAGGGTGCTTCCGATTGCAATAGTGAAAGATCATATGGGATGGCCTTTCCCTTTCCAAAGCGTATTTGAGATTCTGGAGTTTTAGGGCTTAGAACAATTACTTCTATGGAGGATGGACGGGCCGTGCTTGTAGTAGCAAATTCTTCATGTTCTCCAGCAGGTTGAGAAACAGGAGGACTTTGAGTTTGTGTTACTTCGGTAGAGGCTTCAGGTTGGTCAGTGAGATCAATGTATGATGATCCTTCTTTAGAGAGTCTCGATTGCATTGTACTGGTGCGAGTGGATTTGCATATGCCGATGGCTTTGCGAGACTTAGGAGCCATTTAAGAGACGGTTGTTGTGAATGAAGAAGACAAAAATGGTTGAGGGAGTTATAGAAAATGAGGAACAGTTTATCCACGCGGTTTTCAAGATGAAGGAGAACGTGAGCACTATCTTCTTATAAATAGGAGCGGTTCAGCCATGTTTAGAAGGTTAGCCATTACTCAATAACAATAATTTTCTTATTATATCAATATATTTTCAAGAAAAAAATCGAGATGATAACATAAGAGAAAAGATCGGGTATAATGGCAGTAAATCAGCATGTTAGAATGGTCAAGAAATTTTCAGGGGGCAGTTATTATATCGGTAATAAATTTTTGAATTTGGCAAATGCATACCTGGAGTCCATTGTTCTTGCTGAATGGATGTTTTCGATTGAGTTGATAATCCTTACCTGATTTATTGAAGTGGATTGCATATTCCCAGCTCCTCCTTGATAAACTCGAAAGCTTGTTTGTCCAGTGGCTTGATAAAGATCTCAGCCAGTTGAAGTTTCGACTCAACGAACTAAATGGAGATTTCTCCATTACTTACTAAGTCTTTGATGAAATGATGTCTTCCTTAAATGTGCTTGGCCCGAGAGTGTAATATGGGATTTTTTAACAGATTGATCGCACTTGTGTTGTCACACAATATAGGAATGATTTCATTTGTTTCTTCAAAATCACGAAGTTGCTGTTTCATCCACATTAATTGAGCATAGCAGCTTTCTAATGCAATATATTCAACTTCCGTTGTTGAGAGAGCAACTGTATGTTGCTTCTTTGAGAACCAAGAGATTAGCATATTTCCTAGTAATTGACACGTACTAGATGTACTTTTTCAATCAACCTTACATCCTATATAGTCACCATCTGAGTATCTAAGTAATGTAAAATCTAGATTCCTGGGATACCATATATCTAACTTTGGATATAAGCCAATGTATCGAATGATACGTTTAGCAGCCAATAAATTAGATTCTTTTGGGTCAGATTAAACGTGCACATAGACCTATTCCAAATAATATATTTGGTTTAGATGTGATTAGATATAATAAAGAACCAATCATACTTCTATATAGTTTAGAGTCAACAGATTTACCTTTTTCATCCTTGTTCAGCTTGATAGAAGCAAACATTGGTGTTTCCACCTTTTTGCTTCCTTCTGGACCAAATTTCTTTATAATTTCTATGGCATACTTCTCTTTATGGATGAACTTTTCATCTTTTGTTTGCTTTATTTGGAGACCGAGAAAGTAATTGAGTGATCCAATCAGGCTCATCTCCAACTCGCTTTTCATGATGTTTGCAAACTCCTTGCATAGTTCTTTGTTAATGGATCCGAAAATGATATTATCAACATATATTTGTATGATAAGAAGATCTTGATTTTCCTTTTTGATGAATAGTGTAGTACCCACATTACCTTTCTCAAAATTGTGCTCTTCCAAGAATGTACTTAATCTTTCATACTAGGCTCTTGGAGCTTGCTTGAGCCCATATGGGGCCTTTTTCAAGCGGTATACATCCTGTGGTCTATTTGGATCCTCAAATCCTAGAGGTTGCTCAAGAAAAACTTTTTCTTTAATGTAGCAATTAAGAAAAGCACTCTTGACATCCATTTGATATAAATGAATATCGTAGATACATGCATAGGCAGTTAATAGTTGTATAGCTTCCAGTCTAGCAACAGGAGCAAAAATTTCATCAAAGTCAATACCTTCCTCCTGTGAGTAACATTTTGCAACTAATCTTGCCTTGTTGCGAGTGACTTTATCTTTGTCATCAAGTTCATTTATGAATACCCACTTTGTTCGAATGACAGGATGATCTGAGGTTCTTTGCACTAATTTCCAAACTTCATTAAGTTTGAATTGATGCAATTATTCTTGCATGGCCTCTGTCCAGCTTTCATAAGAGATAGCTTCTTCAATCCTTTTGGGTTCTTGTTGAGATATGAGAGAGAAAGAATTTATCATATTTTTAAGTGTAGATCTGGTCTTGATTCCTTCATTTATGCTTCCAATGATTTGTTCTTTGGGATGCTCGGTTTTGTATCTCTAGTCTTTGAGAACTGTGTTCTACTTGGAAACATTAGTATTTGGTGCTATTGTTGTTGCCTATTGGTGGAAGATGACTTCATCATAATCATTTGCTTGTATCTCCTTTTGATTGTCTTTGAACTTCACATTTATGGATTCTTCAGCTACCTGTGAATCTTTATTGAACACACGATAACCTTTACTAGTAGTTGAGTATCCCAAAAAAATACCTTCATTTCCACGAGCATAAAATTTCCCAATGTTATCATTCTTATTTTTAAGAATGAAGCACTTGCAACTAAAAACATGGAAATATGATATATCGGGTTTTCTGCCTTTGAAAGCTTCGTAAGGAGTCTTTTTCATCAATAGTCTTAGTAGTACCCTATTCAACATGTAACAGGTGGTAGCAACTATTTTAGCCCAGAAGTATGTAGACATACTGCTTTCAATCATCATGGTTCTGGCCATTTCTTGTAGAGAGCGATTTCTCCTTTCAGCAACTCCATTTTGTTGAGGGGTGTATGCTGTAGAGAAATTGCATTCTATTCCACATCGCAATAATCAGTAAACATTTGATTCTCGAATTCTCCTTCATGGTCTATTCTAATTGTTGAGATGATGTATCCTTTTTCATTCTAGCTCTTTCAAGTAAATTTCTCAAATGAATGAAATGCTTCATTCTTGTGAGATAGAAACATTACCCAAGTAAACCTTGAGTAATCATCAATAATTACCAAACAATATCTTCTTCCTCCTAGACTTATGGTCCTTATAGGTCCGAATAGATCCATGTGCATATGCTATAAAGATCGATGAGTAGCAACTGTGTTTATTGATTTACAAGATGATCTAACCCGCTTTCCCAAAGCATAGGCATTGCATGAATCACTTTTGTTGAAGTTGATTTTTGGGAGACCATGCACTAGATCCTTTGATGAGATCTTAGAGATTTGCTTAGCATTGATGTGGCCCAATTTTTTGTGCCATAGATCACATTCATCCTTGATAGACATTAGACATTGAACATTATCAAAATTCACATTTCGTAGATAGATGTTGTTATACCTTTTACCCGTGAATGATTGGGATCTGTCTCGACTTATACCAATACATTTTCCTTCCTCAAAGCTGACATTGTATCCCTTGTCACAGAGTTAGCTTATACTTACAAGATTGTGACCTAATCTTTTAACTAGTGAAACATTTGTAATGATAAGATTTCCTAATCTGATGTTTCTTTTACCGATGATTCTTCCTTTGTCTTTTCCTCTGAATGTGACAGTGCCTCCGTCTAAGGTGACAAGACTTATAAACTTGAAACTATCTCCTGTCGGTGCCTTGAGCATCCATTGTCTAGATACTACTTGTTTTTCTTCAAAATTACCTATAGAGAGAGAGATGCTCATCTTTTCTTTGGTACCCACTTAAACTTGGGTCCTTTAGTGTTAGATTTAAAAACATCATCAAATCTTTTGTGAACCTTTTTGGGTATCATCTGCTTGTTTGGACATTTTAATTTAAAATGACCATATTCATTGCAGATTGAGCAATCAGGAAATTGCTTGCCAGAGACTATAGTGAAGTGTCTTGCATAATGATTCTTATAAAGATGTGCAGGAGGTCGTTTAGCCAATCTTTCTTTGTATTTCGGAAAAGGATTCTTCTCATCTTTATTTTCCTCTTGTCCTAAACCACATTTATTGTGGTGAGGAATTTGAATCAAGAGAATGTGCTTCAAGGTTTTTGAACCGAGAGAAAACTTATTACAAATTTTTGAAATTTCTTCTTTGAGAGAGTCATTATCAACTTGAGAAAGTTTAACTTCCTTTCCTTAGAGGTCATAATCCTTTTTCAAGTTGGCAAATGCAATCTTGCAAGTAAGTTTTTCTGTGGTAAGATCTAGTACTTCCTTTCTCAAAATAGAAATTCTTTTTAAAGCCTTTCCATGTTCATCAAACATTTCCTTTGAGAAGTTCTGTATTTCTTCATAAGAAAGTTCAGGCTAAATTACCTCATCATCTTCTTCATGATCCGAGTCAGCCATCAAACAAAGGTTTGCTTCTTCTTCTTCGCTGGTTTCGCATTCTGATTCACTCCATGTTTCAGCATTCAATGCTTTCTTCTTCTTCTCATACTTTCCTCTCTTCTTTTTGAGCAGTAGGCAATCTGGCTTTATGTGACCTGATTTTTTGCATTCATAACAAACAAGATCTCTACCTTTGAGTTCTTCCTTGCTCTTCTAGAATCTTCTTTCCTCATGAGCCTTCACTTGTCGTTTGCCTTTGAATTTTCCACCCTTTTTCATAAGGTTGTTGAACTTTTGAGTGAACAGTGCCATGTCTTCATCATCACCTTCATGCTCAGATGACAACAGATCACTTGCATCATTTTTTTAGCTTTAAAGGCTATGGCTTTCTTACCTTTTGAGCTACCTTCCTCGATTTGCTGTTCTACTTCATTAGATGGGAATGTTCCGATCAGTTCTTCCAACGTGATTGGTTGAATCCTCGTTGTTTCTCGAACTGAGGTTTTCACATTGTTCCATTCTTTTGGTAAGGCTCTCAGTGGTTTGTTCACTTTTTCTCCATTGGTGAATATTTTTTCTTGATATGCAAGGCCATTCACTATGTTTGTAAACCTGTTGAACATTTGAGCTACTATTTCATCTGATTTCATCTTGAAGAGCTCGTATGTCCAAGAAAGATGTTTAGCTTCATCTCCTTTACTTGGTTAGTCCCTTTGTACGTGAGTTCCAGTAGATTCTAGATTTCTTTAACTGTTACACATGTGCAAATTTTGTTATACTCAGTCATAGATAAAGAGTAGTATAGAAGATGTTTTGCTTTTGCATTATGTGCTGCTCTTCTTCTTCGTGTTTCCTCTGCATTATGTGCCGAGGGAATATTGGTTGTAGCATTCTCTGCTAGAACTTCTTGATCAGTTCTTTGTGTAGTAATAGGTGCAGGTACTTCCACACCACGTTGGATTACGTCCCATATTTCAAGATCAGTTGCTTCAAGATATGCTTACATTCTGTTCTTGTAGTAGCTGTAATTGCTTCCATCAAAGTAAGGTAGTTTGTTAGGAGCAAGAACATCACTAGTACTAAAACCACCAAAGTTAGCCATAAGAGAAGATCTTTATACCCAGAAAAAATAATCTTCTCAAGATGAGCAACTAGGCTTTGATACCAATTGTTGGGACTAACTATGCAAGCTAAAGGGGGGGTGAATATGTTGCTTTGAAAGATATTACAGTTTTTGCGGAAAATAGCACGTAACAAAGAGATATTGGAAAACACCATATGTATGAGAGACAATGTATCACTTGTATGCTATAGATGATAAACAGAAGTATAAACAACAGCACACGAGGATATATAGTGGTTTGGCTTTATCCTCAAGTCTACGTCCATTCTCACCACTAACAATCACAAGTTGGGCTTGATTGTACTAGTAATTTGCTGATCAAGTTACACTTTAGCAAGCACCACTCCTATCAGATTGTAGATCATACTACCAGGAGGTGGATGCTGTTATCACTTGGTACACTTGAAACTTCAACACAATTACAATATAGCAAGTGCTTCGACAAACAGGAGCTTTTTCTCAGTACATAGCACTTTAGAATTCTTTGTAAGCACATACACTCTCACTCTCACTTGTTGGCTTCAAAGACCTTCTCTTTTATGGGAATCTTCAAACTAGTCGTTGCTGATGTTCAAGAGGCAAAGTAGCCATTAAACTCGTTGGAGCTGCTATCCTCGGAGCTGATTGCCATACAGCCTATTCCTGAACTTCTTTAGACTTTCCTGAAATAGCTTATGCTATTTTACAGTAGCTGGGATAATGACTATCTGTCAAGACAACTTTTCTCCTTTCTGTCGGTCTCCTGCTATACCTATCTAGTCCCAAGGGCTATTATAGTGACATAACGGTCATATTAAATGAACCGTTATTTAAACATCACCAATTACTAGATCTCTTCAACTTGAACAAGACATCGTCATTTAACTGATCTTTGTGATTGATGGTACTGTTTACATGATCCTTTAAGGATAGTCTTGTGATCTTCTCTTCAATGAATAACATTATGATTATCACTTAGTCCTTTGAATATGTCTGCACTTACACAATGTAGTTATTATACAAAGGATAATTTGGGTATCATCAAAATTATTTAGAGATGTTTCTCCAATAGGTGCTTGGTATTTATATTCATCGATTTAGTTATTTTGCCTATTAGGCTTGCACAACAGGGGAGATTGTTTTTTTCCTGCTATACTAATCCAATATTGTTCGGATTGCCATTGTTCTCCCATCAAAATGGTATCGGAGCATTGGTTCTTGCTTAATTTTTTTGCCTTGTGTTAAACGATGGAAACGAATACGAGCAGAATGGTTCAAATTATCGTGTTTGGAAAGGAAAAATGGAAGACCTTTTGTATGTGAAGGATTATTATTTTCTCATGACTGCTGATGAGAAACCCAAGAATAAAACTGATGTTGGATGGACTATATTTCATCATCAAGTGTGTGGTTACATTAGGCAATGATTCAAATTAGTTACACTTTCACTTTCTTGCTCACTTATAAACACATACGCTTTTGAATGCTCTGAGTGTCTTATGAATGTACTCTTTTTGCCTCTTGGACCCAATTTGTCATATTGTGAGAGGGCTTGTGAATATAGGCGGCCCAACCCTAAGGTTTAAGAAAACTTAAATCGGGTTTTCTACCTATCTATAATTCATATGGAGTAGAAGTAATTGATTTAGAACAACAGGTTAAGTATATAAGCAGCAGTAAACAAAGCATTACCCAAAATGTGATCGATAAGTTAGCTTGTGAGATTATAGACCTAATCATGAATTCAAAAGTTAGCTTGTGAGATCATAGACCTAATCCTACCTGTAACACCATTTTATTGATAAGTATATGGAATATAAAATTGTCTTTCTATTCCTTTTTCATCACATAAATTTTTGAACTCATTGAATAAATATTCTCAACCTCAATCGGATTTTAATACTTTTATTTTCTTGTCCAATTTATTTTCTACCAAGCTCATAAATTGCTTAAAACAACTTAATGCCTCAAATTTATAAGAAATCAAATAGACATGTTCGAATTGAGTATAATCATCTATAAATGTGATGAAGTATACGGCTCCATGCCTTGCTCTTACATTCATTTGACCATAGATGTCCGCATGAATTAATTGTAAAGGAAACTCAACTCTTGTTCCTTTTTCAAATGGTTTTCGTTGTTGTTTTCCCTGTTAGGCAATGCTTGCAAATAGGCAAATCAACTTTTTTAATATTGCCCAATAAGCCCTCTTTAACTAATCTATTAATTTGTTGTTGGCCAATGTGACCAAGTCTAGCATGTCATATATTCATGTCATTCTCACAAGAGTTGAAAGATGTAAATAAGGAAGAACAAACATTAACATCACTGCAGTCGATATTCAATGCAATAAAACCATCTAGAAAATATCGAGAACCATAATAACTTGTTCCCAAAGACAAGTCAACACAATTGTTATGAAAGTTCAAATTAAAACCAATCTTAACTAAAACCAACACATACTAAATTCCGACGTACTTTTGGAGCATATAATATATCATGTAGGGACAAGGTGTAACAACCGTGTATATTCAATTGGCAAGTGTCAATCCCTTTGATTTCCACTTTGGAATTGTTCCCCACATATATCCATTTTGCTCCTTATGGAACTCATCGGAACTCTACATAGGTATCTCCATCCTTTGCTACATGGTTTGTGGCCCCTGAGTCTATAGTCTACAAAGTATGAGATTCAGTTACCAAACAGTACTTAATACATAAGTAACACTCTCAAGTGTACTAAGGGTTTCTACCTTATTTGGCTCATCAAAGTCGCGAGCGAAGTGACCATTTTTGTCACAGTTGAAACACTTCACCTTTAAAATGTTCTTCTTGTAAGGACGCCTTTGTTTCTCATATTGGTTGAGCTTCAATTTCTCGCATGAAGAATTCACTCCCTTGCCATTCCACCTATTGAACCCACCCAGCGCCTGCACTTGCATAGAGTTTTTCCCGAAAACTGTTAAACAAATTCCACATGAAGGAAGGCATAGTAAGACACCACACTTGTGCCAATGAACCACAACAAGTTGCAAAGTTTAAGAGCAGAACATTACTAAAGACGACCCATAAAATACTCTCTAGTACTGGTATGGCTAGAAAATTCCTGGCGGATGCACTTAGTATGGCAGCTACATGAAAAATAGATCTCCATCGACTGCGATTAGATGTCGAACTCCCGAAAAAATATGGTCAGGTAATGTTGCTAATTATTCTGTTATTAGAATATTTGGTTGCCTATGTTATGTTCGAGTTAGTGATGGTAAGCTCGATGGAAGGGCAAGAAAGTACGTGTTCCTAGGTTATGCACAAGGTGAGCGGGGCTATCAGTTGTGGTGCTTAGAATTAAATTCACCCTGTTGTCAGCAAAAAAGTTACATTTGACAAATCTCCGGTACTTCTGGCTAGGAGTGTTAGTAGAAGTGTTCATATGGATCTAAACGTTGTTTAGCTTGAGGTGGAGTTGCAACTAGAAACTCCTGAGGTAGCGGATACTAGCAAAATAATCTATTCAAATGGTGTTTGTAGCGAGTTGGAGCCTGTAGAGCCAATGGTAGCTATAACTGCTAATATTGACAAGGTACATGTTCGATCTCATGATAGATATGGATGCAATAATGGTTTTATTTTATTTGTGGTTGAAGAGGTTGTGTCAAAAAATCCTTATGAAGGAGTTAAAGATGCATGTGGAGTTGGTGTTTTGATGAGGTCCACGGTTATGGCGAAGTTCAAGTGAGGCTTGGAGTTAAAAGACATTTGTGGTAGTTGAGCCCATTGGGGGCTGTAGGAGAGTAGTAGCGATGTTTTGACAAAGTGACTGTGATTTGGCTCAAACATCGAGTCAAGGTGGAGATTATTAAAATTATGTCTCGATTTTGAGCTCGAAAAGGAAAGTAGGTTTCCTAATTGGATGGTTTACTAATTGGAAAAGATTTCCTAGTGGGAGAAGATTTCCTAAAAAGATGTTTCCTAATTTGGATCTAATTCTTGCCTATAAATAAGAAGGAGATGTTATTTGTGAAGATCATCAAAGAGGAGCTTTTGCTAGTAAAATACACCTTGAAAATTTTTGAGTGCTTAAAGCCAATTAAATCCTGTGGCAAGATTAGTGTATAATTCCTTTGTGAGATTGAGAGATTATTTCATGAGGAATTGTCTAAACACCGTTTGATTGATTGGGTGTAATTAAGGCTTGAGAAATACTTGGAGTGTTTGAGTGACTCGAATATATTTGTAATTTCCGTTATATCGCTTGATCTATAATGGAATTCCATGCTGCTCTCTCTATGGACATATGTCACTATGACCGAACTACGTAAATCTAGTGTCTAATTTATTTTCTTGTTACTGTCTATTTTATTGTCCGATCGTTTGGCCTTTGCAACAAAACATGTAATATGAATATACTAGTATGTAGAGCATTCCATTACGAACATGCTGGTACCAATAATGCTTCAATCGAAGCTCCCACCTTTCTTTCTTTTTTTTGGATCGGTCAAAGTCAACGGGATCGACCATTGGGTCAATGGGTCAGGTCTGTCAACTAGGTCAATGGGTCGATCAATTGGTTGAGTCAAGTCAACTCGACTAAATGACCCTGCGTAGCTATCGTTAGCTACGCCTGCGGAGAGTGTAACATCCTGAATTTTGACCCGTTCCCGGGACCAATAAAGTGTACATTAATTCTCGTTTGATTTTAGTAAGTCTCGCCCGAACTTGATCAATCACGGGATACTAACCAAATGGGAAAGGCTAAATAGGAACAGTTACGTGGACCAATGACCCAATCGCGATTAAGCGACGAGTTCGAGAAACGCCAAGGAAATATTTTGAACCAATATGGGCCAATCTTAGGAGAATGACGGATTTATATAGTCAGTAAAGTACGATCGGATTGCAGGTGATTTCGCACGACCGAAAGTACGCCTGACCAATGAATCCCGCTTTTAATCCGAACAATCGCAACCCCCGATACTAGCGATAATTCCTCTCGTTCTCTCGAAATTCGAGGCCATCATGATTTGGACAATCTTAGATCGATACGCATAATACCTAAACAGCCGCCTGTTAGTGAGAGGCCCTAAGACTTCAAAACGAGTTATTTTGATCGCGATATAGAGCCCGAACTTCGATATCAAAATTTCAAGGGTAATTACGACTAATTTGCAAGACGGACGTCATTTTATAGTGGCCAAATAAGTTTTGGACAAGAACGGCTGAAAATAGAAATTTCGACAAAAATTGGGGAAAATTACAATTTTGCCCTTGGGGACCTCGATGTCTATTTCCGAGGCCAAACGAAATTATTTTTCGGAACCGATGCCATTTTGGGGCAACCATGCGCGTCTGGAGTGCATACGGTCAAAAATTGGAATTTCGACCCCGAAACGAAAAATTACGATATTGTCCCTCCAAACTTTCGGACTGGTTTTTGAGAGCTTAAAGGATGAATTTTAAGGATTCGACACTGGATTATGTCTACCGTGAATATGTAGGACCGGTATGGACAAAAATTGAAATTTCGGTTTGGGATCGAAAAATTACGAAAATGCCCCTAGGGCTAATTTGGCCAATTCCGAATTTTGTTAATTTTTGGGGCTTAACCAAGGTGAGTTAGGGCTAAACCAGGTCTGGTCAGCTTGGGTTAAGGACAAATGACCATTTTACCCCTAAATAATTGGATTAGATTGAATCTTAGCCCTTGGATCAAGGGCAAAATTATCCAAATGGCTAAGATTTTGACACTTGGAATCCACCCATACTTTGTTGACTCATTTTTTACCAGACCATCTCTCTCTTCCATGACCATTCGGCCATTTCCCCCTCAAATTTCCTCTTCTTTTCCTGTTTACATTCATGCCGGAACAAGTACCGGAGAGGCTAGCTTTGGCCGCCCCGACCACCATTCCGCACCACCACCACCACCACTCTCGCCTCAGTACCCACCAAAGTCCTGTTTCCATTTCAATCAAGAAATTCCAGCGAAATCGTCGTTCCCCGTCCATTGGATCACGGGCTTGCACTTGGAACGCTGCCATCGATCCTTACCATTTGTCGGTGATCGACCGCCCGTTCTCGTCGTCCCGAATCATCAATAGGCGAGTATAAACCCCTAAATCCTTAATTAGTTTAATTGTGCATTTTTAGGGGTTAATTAGGCCTAATTGGGGTTTAGTTAGGCTTAATTGTGTTTGGGGTGATTTGTATGGGTCATTAGGACCTAATGAGATGATTTAATGGTGGATTAAGGCCCAAATAGCCCCCTGTTCTGGTACTGTTCACTGAGTACCGAAAATTGCATTTTTTGTCTAAGTTTTGTACTAATTGAATTCAATGGTTAATGACTTAGAAATGGATATTTGAGGGGTTAATTAGGCTTAATTGAAGCTTAATTAAGTGTATTTGATGGTTGGATGATTAGGGTAAGTGATTAGGCCCTAATGAGATGGTTTAAAGGTGGTTTAGTGCCTAAATGTTAATCTGTCCTGGTATTGTTCATGGGGCACCGAATTTGTGCATTTTTGTCTAAGTGTGACACTAATTGGGTTTGATTGTTAGTGACCTTGGATTGATCATTATAGGGATTAATTAAGCTTATTTGAGGCTTAATTATGTATATTTGATGGTTGGGTGATTATAGTATTTGATTAAAGCTTAATGGAATTGTTTAAGGGGGGTTTAGTGCATATTGGAAATTCGGTTCTAGTATTGTTCACCAGAACCGAATTGCACTTTTTGGTTCAAATTGAGATTTAATTGGTTCTTTGACTATGGATTTGAGTTTGGACATTCTTGGGGGTTGGTTGGGACTTGAATAAACCCTATTGAATGACCCCATGATTGCAAGATCAATTAGCCCAAGGCGGGCCTTAGGCGCATTAGATTGATTTGTGTAATGAATGCGCGGAAATGAACTTGGAATTGATTGGATTAGAATGGAAATGCTTGGGTATGCCAAGAATAAGTGGCATAAGTCTAATTTGATCATGATTATGCTTGGTAAATTTGATATCAGTAATTGGCTTGAATTCCCGAATATATGTTTTGCATATCCAGTGGTGATTGGTTGAAATTGAGTGAAACGATGTACTTGCCTGAGCTTTGTTCAAATGTTAGCCTTCGAGTTGGGCCTATGGGTCGTCTTATTAACTGTGGCCTTTGGGTCGGGCCTACGGGTCGTTATAATTACTTGTGACCTACGGGTCGGGCCTACGGGTCGTTATAATCACTGGTGACCTTCGGGTCGGGCCTACGGGTCGTTATAATCACTTGTAACCTTGGAGTCGGGCCTATGGGTCGATTTATCAAACTGTTGGCCTTCGGGTCGGGCCTATAGGTCGTTATAATCTCTTGCGACCTTCGGGTCGGGCCTACGGGTCGATTTATCAAACTGTTGACCTTCGGGTCGGGCCTATGGGTCGATTTATCCATTGTGGCCTTCAGATCGGGCCTATGGGTCGTTTATATTCAATTGTGGGCCTTCGGGTTGACATAATTGCACATTAATTGCGTTAATATCAAATGCCTAACCTGCAAGGCTGAAATAATATATTAGGCTGTGAGCTCGGAGTGAAAATTAATGTTGTTTTGCTAGTTCATTATTTGTGTGTTTTATTTACCCTTCTGGAGGTGCACATTAGCCTATTTTAGGATTAGTGATTTGTACTTGCTGAGTTTTCTTCACGGTTGTGGTAAAACCGACATTTTCAGATCCCCGGCCATGAATTTTGGGGCCAAGGAGCAGGACCCCGAGCCTGAGATAGAGTCTGAGGCTTTGAGTTCAGAGGAGGAGCTAGAGCAGTCCGAGAGTTCTTCCGAGATGTCTAGATCTGACCCCGACTAGATACCCTAAGGCAGATCTCAGTTTTAGGAGCGAGGGCTGATACTTTTTGACTATAGCCCTCCGGTTGTTAGTCCGATCCCTCTAGGCCACTGATCCCTTTTTGTACTCGTGGCCCTTTTACTGTATCTCTTATTTATAATGGATATTGTATATATAAGTGTTATAATGAATGTATATGTTGTTTTTAATCGTTTGAAATTTGTTGGATTGTGTTGCTCATGGTTGCTTTTAAATTGTCCGGGTGTATATATATTTATTATATATACGTTGTTTCCGCATGTGGCGTGTTTTTCTCTGATTTGGGTTTTCGGGTCGGTGACGTAACCTGGGAGCGTTGCACCTCATTTCGACCTATACGCAGATGTTCATGCTTCGTGGGGTATGGGATGTGACAGAGAGGGGTGGCACGCACCGACAGCGAGGCTACCCTTTGCGGCCACCCTCGACACGTGCCACCCCTCGTTTTTCTCGTCTCAATGAGAGCTACCATCTCGTATCATCAAAGTTGATTTTTGATGGACATAACTCCGAGAAGCAATCCCAAATAGTATGATCAGGTGTTACTTTCATACTCGAGTGGCCATCGGAGCCGGTTCTCATTTTTCAGCAATTCATTTAATATTATATTAACCACAACTCTAATACCAATGTAAGGAAACGGGTTCCTAATCTCGCATAGTCAAGAAACAGTTCCTAAAACCGAGACTTGAACGAATGAGAGACATGCCCAAGAAAAAATACAAATGCTAGTCGAATAGATACATCACTCATAGGAACGTACCTTGTTTCCACAGATTAGATGATGTCAACTACAGGCTCGAGAGTTTTTGGGATTGTATGTTGAGGTGAAGAGCAAAGAGCCAAAAACGTCTTATTTCCTCATAACATTAGAATGTCGTTTTTTTCTGTGATACTTTTTCTCTATTGATGATGACTACTCTTATCATCTCACAAGATTTTATTCCACTTTATATGATCCGTAAGTAATTGCCAAAGCAGTTACCTGAGATGGACCCTCATGATGGGTCATGGGCTGGGGTTAGCCCAACATGGGTGGCCCACCCATAAAACCCAATATCCATCAAAGATGAATTTGAAAAGAAACAAAGAATATATGCCGAAAGACTTCCTCAGTCAGCCTTATATTAAATCAACCCTTTCTTGTCTTTAACTATCATGCTAGTATGTTAAGCACTAATGGCAAACAAAAACCTGACCATGATCATCGTTTTAGTTTTCGAATACGAGGAAAGCCACAAGGTGGACATGGTGAACAAAGAAGATTACGAGAGCTGTAGGAGAGGCAATGCGCTAAAATCCTACCACGGAGGCAAGACAGCCATTGCGCTGAGCACGCCAGGCTCCATGTACTTCACATGTCCGTTGTCTAGCCTTTGTGAAAAAGGTATGAAGATGGTGATCCACGTCGAGGAAGTCACGACTACAAGTAACAGATCTTGCTGTTTTTGTTTCCCTCCGCTCTGTTGATTTCAATGGCAATTCATGAATGATGGAAGAGTCTCTGTTTGTACCATTTGGAGACATGGTTCATGTTTAACTTGGGCAGCCTTCGTCAATGAAATAAATGTACTTTTGTGTCTAGCTTTAAACCCTTAGTTAGGGTCGTTGGACAAGCAGAGCCCAATCGATGAGTTCATTACTGATGCTGTGTTGAAATACATGTGTAAGTTGTATTAGAAAAGTCCCACATCAAATAATTGGTGTGGTGTGGAATAGTTAATATATCCAAGTTAGTTCATAACTCATTAGCTTAAGCTTTTGATTGAAGGTGGGTCTAATTAGATATGTTGACGGGCTTGGACTTGTAGTTTTCTTAACAATCTCTCTAGGTAAAGGTATTTGCACTTCTTGTAAATGCTCCCAACAAATATTATGAGAGCCGATGGTTGATTAGTGCTCCACCCTAATGTGTATCGATGCTCATTATGACATGTTGATGCGGATTAATACTTGAATTAAGGAAGAGAACACCTAGCATTGAGCTTACATGCGAGAGGGAAATTGTTGAGATACAAGTGTGAATTGTGTCGCAACAGAGTATATATTCTAGTTGAGATATGATGATACAAAAGGACATCTCAATTAAGAGGAAGCAGACAGATTGCTAAACTCATATGTGAGAGGGAGATTATTGAGATGCACGTGTGAGTTGTGCAAGAAAAGTCTCGTATTGGATAATTGATGTGATGTGGAGCAGTTAATATATTCAAGTTAGTCCATAAGTCATTGATTTAAGCTTTTAAGTGAATGCGAGTCCAACTGGAATGTTAATGGGTTTAGAGTTGGCTTGGCTCGGCTCCCTCTTGATAGTAGAGGCAAAGAGAGGTACAGCAACAAGCAATAGAGCAATAAATGCCAAATGCGCAATGGTGAGGAGGACGAGTAGCAGCGGAGGTGTTCTGCTAAGGCGATGACAGCGCGCTGGTGGTTGGGGGAGAGAGAGGGAGATAAGTATGGGATTTGAGTTTAGAATTGGGTAATTCACCAAATGTCAAGGGTGTTGTGTTCTTTTTCTAGTTACTTGCAAATGGTGTAGTCATCTCAACTGCAGAGGATCATTTTGGACTTTGCAGATCATTTTTGTATATTAGTCTTAATTATTCAGAATTTCTGTTGCATAATTTGCGGAGGGCAATGAATGCTAAGTTACTTCACTTTTTTTTATGAGACTTTGACACCTTTCCAGCATAGAGAAAACATCTATGCAACATTGTTTGAAGGGGATAAGAATAGCAGAAATGCCATAACTTTCATACAGTGCTCACTTAAGTGCCACAAATTTGAAAAATTAATCATTTAAGTGCCATCGGCAATTTACCTCACCGAAAAATTTGATGTGGGCTCGATCATCCTACATGGCACCAGCAACACTAACGTAGATGATTTTTGTAATTTTTTTCACTCATTTAAGTATCACAAATTTGAAAAATCGATCTCATAAGTGCCACAAATTTGAAAAATCATTCACTTAAGTGCCATCAACAAAGTCACGACCTTAGCTTGGGGTACACTACCTAGGAGTTCGGCAAATGGATTATCAAGCCTAGACTTAACTCGGGCTCTCCCAAGCCCTTACCTATTTATAACTTTTGGTTCAAGTTCTTAACATGCCAATTATTTCAATTAGGAGTCTCTACTAATCAGTTTATGGTGGGTCAATTAGAAACTTAAGTAAAATATCAGGAAATTACTTTACTCCTATGAACTGGAGATTATAAATTCGCGGACTTGATTACGCTAGATTATTCTAACGCCCTTTCACTACCTTTTCTTTTTATAAAAAATATTCATACAGGCAACTTGAATCGATTTTATTATCGCCTAACACGTGAGGTGATCATTTAACTCTCAATAATCAAAGCAATAAATAAATTGCAAGGAAAGGGAAGAATTACTTATCTCGAAGTAACGTAAGCATATGCAATGTTAGCTAGAAAATCACATTGACATCCCAAATATAATTTCTAATCAACACGCAATTCTACTCAATATTTTTTAGAGTTTCACTTTCTAATTACCTATATGCAATGACGTACAAAAATGCGTCTATCCTAACATTACATGCAACCTTTATTAAATGACCAAAACATGGAGTTTCTAATGAAGGGCCAAAATTAATATGCAACTATTTTAGCATGAAAAGCACATGTTTCTTTTTGGTATTTTTCACGAAATTCGGAATTAATTAAATTCCCTAATATGCAATCTATCATGTAAGAAATCTAATTTATTCCAAGATTATGTTTTTTTGGTATTTTTTATTAAATTCGAAATAAAAAATTATCCTTAGTGAACTATCAAGATTATAATAATGTCTAACTTAAACTAGGAAATAATCTACGTTAAATCCTAATTTAAATCGGAATATAATTCTAATGTCCTAAAATCTACTAAATTTGCATTCTATCCAAAATATCCTAACTTAACAGGAAAACTCTATTTAGCATGATTTTAATCTAAGATTATCTAAAAAAAATCTATCTAAACATGCAAGGCTATCTAACAAAATGTAACCTAATCTACCATGATATATTTTTTGTATTTTCTTTTATGGGGAAACAAATCAATCAAAAGATGAACACCCATCAACACATCCACACAATCCACAAAATTTGTGTTACATGTTTAGATTTGAAAACGGAATAAACTAGCGATCATATTCAAGTAGTTATGGATATTGATGGAAAGCTTTTCGTTTAAATTTGGAAACAAAATAAATCAACGATCATATCCAAGCGGTTATGAATAGGATAAAAGACTTTCCGTGCCGTCGGGTATCGTATCCCATGGTTAGAAATCGAACCGCTATCCAAGCACGTTGTCTTTTCCTAACTTGGGTGATTTTTAAAATCTTGCAGATATGCATAATTACTTAAAGATAGCAAAAATTCTATAACAGATAACAAAACCAATCAAATTAGGCAATAGAATATACGAATCAATATAAGATGAGATCTTACCTAATTTTCGGATTTTTTCAAATTCGAACTTGATAATGGATCGGGATTGCAAATCACGGGATCGACAAATGGTGGCTCACGGTGATTCTCGTTGCAGATGGCAATGCACGACAGTAGTGCTCAGCCATAAAGGGGCATCTTACGGCGTGGACTTCTTGGACTACAGCTCGTGGCGTTGCTTGTAGAGGCAGCGGCGAATGAGAAAGGGGGTCATAGGACTCACGGCCGACTGGAGAGCTTGTGCAGAGGACCCACGGCAAAGGATCTCCATGATGGTTGTCGCGGTGGGATCTCGAACGAGCTTTATGTGACCAGCATCAAGAAAACACATATGGGCAGTGGCAGTGCGGGTTCAAGAGCTTGGGCACGAGCGGCTGGGTTGATGATCCTCTACACGAACTGGACAGGGAGATCGTGGCCATTGAGAGCTTGTTGGAATCTGGTTGGGGCAGATGCCGCCGCTTCGCTAGGCTGAGACTTGCTAATAATGGTGTAGCTACCGTGTTAAAATTGAAGGTGAAAAACTCACAATCTTAGGGAGGAGAAGAAGATGAATAGACTGCTCTACTTTCTTTATTTTACCTTATTAGAAACAATTACAAGACACGCTGATTTATAGACTAGATACATGACTCTTAGACTTACTCTTAAATGACTCATAAATGTATCTACTATTC
Source organism: Syzygium grande (assembly GCA_024733475.1). Classification (NCBI taxonomy): domain Eukaryota; kingdom Viridiplantae; phylum Streptophyta; class Magnoliopsida; order Myrtales; family Myrtaceae; genus Syzygium; species Syzygium grande. Next base: position 12,212,614 of record JAMXDD010000002.1, on the reverse strand, counting down.
CAAGGAGATAGGTTCCTAGGAATTTACACAATATTAACTAGACCTAAAAACACGAGTAGTGAAGACATAGAAATACAAACAGACTCTTTAAAAACAATACTATAATAAAGACTCTTCTTGAAGACCAGTCTTGGAATTCGAATGGCCTTTGGTAACTTGGCTAATGAATCGACAACTTCCAATGAATTTGGTTTAATTCTAACACTCCCCTTAAACCAAATTCTCTTCCATCAATCATTCCAAGCAAACTCTTGAACTTCCAAAAAACATCGATCTTTAGAGGTTTCGTAAAAATATCTGCTACTTGATCTCCAGTCTTCACATGCGACACTTAAATTGCCTTCTCGTTCACTTGTTCTCGAATATACTGATATCAAACATCAATATGTTTGCTTTGTTCATGAAAAACTGGATTTTTTGCCAAAGTAATAGCAGAAATGTTATCAACAAAAATCTTTATCGATTTCAACTATTCCATATAAATCTCTTTGAGAAGTTTTCTCAACCATATTGCATGACAAACACATGAAGATGCAACTACATATTTAGCTTCACATTTAGAAAGAGTAACACTGGGTTGTTTCTTTGATGACCACGTGAAAGCAGTGTCACACAAGAAAAAAACAAAGCTCGTAGTGCTTTTTCGATCATCAATGTCTCCACTAAAAGTATGTAGATTGATAGTAGTGTAACCCATGAGTAATAGTACCTTTGATGCAATGAAGTATCCTCTTTGCCACTTTAAGATGAGATGACTTCGGTTTCTCTATGTGTTGACTCACAATTCCATCACTATACATGATATTTGGTCTTGTACATATCAAATATCTCAAGCTTCCAATCAAGCTTCTATAGTACATTGGATCAACATCGATACCTTCATCAAACCTTGAAAGATTGGTTCCACACTCCATTGGTGTATTGACCAGTGTACAATTTTTCATGTTGAATTTTTCAAGGATATTTTCTGCATATCCTTTTTGGGAAATAAAATCCCACCTGCACTTTGCTTCACTTCCATGGCAAGGAAATAATTCATGAGACCATTATCAGTTATCTCAAATCCTTTCACCATTGATGCATTAAAAGTTTTAATTATTGCCAAATTATTTCCTGTAAAAATAGGGTCATCGACATATAAACAAGCCAATAGAACATCACCTTTTTCTTGCTTCAAATAAAGTGCATGTTTGTATGGACATTTAGAGAAGCCATTTGCCTTGAAATAGGCATCGATTATGGAATTCCACGCTAGCACTTTATCTTCATGACATTTCACAATAAACCTCTCGGGTTGCTCGACATAAATCTCTTCATCAAGGATGCCATTTAAAAATGCCGATTTGACATCCATTTGATAAATTTGCCAACCATTTTGAGCTGCAATAAAAATGATTAATCTAATCATTTTCATGAAGATGACAGGAGCAAAAACTTCATCATAGTCGATTTCGGCTTTTTGTTTGTACTAGTTTGCGACTAATCTAGTCTTGTACCTTGTCACTTCTCCTTTCTGGTTCTTTTTAGCATTGTATACGCATTTGACACAGATTACTTTCTTGTCCTTTGGAAGATCAGAAAGCTCCCATGTCTGATTCTTCTCAATGGCTTCAATTTCTTCATTCATGGTTTTTCTCCAATTTTCTTCTTTGGTAGCATCATCATAGACAAGAGGTTCACAATCTGCAAGAAGGCATATAAGGTGAAACTCATTGGTAGCTTCAAAAATTTTAGATAATCTCCTCAATCTTGGCACTAATGGTTCATTGACACCATTTGAAGAAGTTGGTGGTGATGAACTTGAAGAAGATATTGGAGAATAAGGTGAAGAGAGATCCTTCAACTCCATTGGCTTGAATCACCATGAGCATTTGCTTCATCTTTTGGAATTTCTTCCCATGTGCCTTCTTCATCAAACTTAACATCTCTTCTTATATACACTTTCGAAGCTTTGGATGAGGAATCATAATCGATAAGCTTTGGATGAGGAATCATACCCAATGAAAATGAGCTTTTTGCTCATCTTCCAACTTCTATCTTTTCGGGTCCGAGATATGAGCACAGGCAATGTCCCGAAAATTCTCAAGTGCGAAACACTCGGTGTTCTCCCACTCTGTGCCCCTTGTGGAGTTATGCTTTCAAGTCCATAGGTGGGACATCTATTTTGAAGACTAACTGCACACATAATAGCTTCAACCCAAAGTTCCTTGGGCAAATTCTTGCTTTTTAACCTTCCGCGAACCATATCAAGAATGGTTATGTTTTTTTGTTCAACCACGCCATTTTATTGAGGATTATATGAAGTCATCAAGAAACGTCGAATATCATGATCCTCACAGAATTTGTTGAATATTGCTAAAGTGAATTCTCCTCCATGATCAGTTCTTACAGCTTTGATGAAATAACCACTCTCATTTTTAGTCAATTTCTTGAATTGTTTGAAAGTATCAAACACTTCTGTTTTTTCTTTAAAAAAATACACCCAAGTTTTTTGAGTAAAATCATCAATAAAAAAAAAAAAAAATATCGATGATTACCATATGTTTGAGGAGTGATTGGGCTACACACATCAGAGTGAATCAACTCTACTGACTTCTTTACTCATTAAGTTTATTCCTTTGGAAAGCTAGTTCTTGAATGCTTGCTGATGACACACCCTTCACATAATTGATCGGGATGATCAATACGTGGTAAGCCATAAACCATTTTCTTGTAGGAAAGTAAATTAAGTCCACCAAAATTGAGATGGTCGAACCTTAAATGCCACAACCATGAAGGATTATCCACACATGCCTTTAAGCATCAAGACATGTCATTCTTTATATTGACAGTGAACATCCTGTTCTTCGACATATTCACATGTGCAATTAGTTTATTATTTTGGTCTCTTAGCACAAGGCTAAGATCCTTCATGTGGACAGCATTACCTTTCTCTATAAGCTGTCCCAAACTCAAGATATCGCTTGAGATTTTTGGTACATAATAAACAATAGTAATAAACTAATGGGCACCATTCTTCAAGCGAATAAGAATTGCACCTTTTCCTTCGACATGAATTTTAGAATTATCACCAAACGAGACTTTTCCTTTTATTGTCTCATCTAACTCGGCAAACATCTTCTTTCGCCTGCACATATGGTTGCTTGCATTGGTATCCAAGTATCACGTATCATTTTGTCTTCCTTCATCTTCTTTGAATGCCAATAAAAGAACTTGCTCGGCATCATTCACCAAGTTTGCCTTTTCTTCTACTCTGCTACTCTCTTTGTTCCAACAATTAGAAGCATAATGGCCAAGTTTATTGCAATGATAACATTGAATTTTTTATTTATCATACCATTGCCCTCTCGAGTTCTGTCCTCTTTCACGAGCACCTCTTTGATTTTGGTACTTATTGTCATTTTGAGCAATATCTCATCTGCTTTGTCCACGACCTATTCCTTGAAAGCGACCTCGGCCTTGACCTCAATTACGATCTTGATTAGTCCCTCGAGTTTGCACGGGATTTCTACTTTACTCCTCATCTCGGATGGTCAACTGAGTTTGGAGTACTTCCTCCACCGACTCATTCTTGTTTCTTCTGAATCTTTCTTCATGGGCTTGCAATGAACCCATGAGCTCACCAATCGTCATGGCATCAAGGTCTTTCAACTCTTTGATTGCAATGCCAATATGGTTGTACTTTTTATCTAAGGATCGAAGAATCTTCTTGACAACACGAACATCTTGAACATCTTCTCCATTTTTTTTCATTTAGTTGACAATTGCCAACACTCTTATGAAATAATCAGCAATCGATTCATATTCTTTCATACGGATTGCCTTGAATTCACCTCTCAAAGTTTGAAGGTGAATATTCTGAAATTTTTGCACTCCTTTGTGTGTTGTGAAGAATTTCCCATGTTTCCTTAGAAGTAGTAGCATTTGACATCTTCTCGAACATCAAATCATCTAAAGCCTAATCAATGATTGACAAGGCATATTGATCTTTTGCTCAAACTTTCTGTAAGGCATTCCTTTGGTTTTGATTCAACGTGGCATTGTACTCTAGCTCATCATAGCCGGTGTTGACAATTTCCCACTTACTCTAAGTGCCAAGAAGAGCTTTCATTCTAGCAGCCCAATTACTATAATTTTCTTTGGTAAGATGAGGATATTGAAGAGGAAGCTGATTGTTGGCGAGGCCATGATCACAAAATGTAAGCTCTGATACCAATTTGTTAATATTGAGGGTGAAAAACTCACAATCTCAGGGATGAGAAGGAGATGAATAGACTTCTCTGCTTTCTTAATTTCACCATATCAGAAACAATTACAAGTCACGTTGATTTATAGACTAGATACATGACACTCTTAGACTTACTCTTAAATGACTCATAAATGTATCTACTATTCCAAGGAGATAGGTTCCTAAGAATTTACACAACATTAACTAGACCTAAAAACACGAATAGTCAAGACATAGAAATACGAACAGACTCATTGAAAACAACACTATAATAAAGACTCTTCTTGAACACCAGTCTTGGAATTCGAACGACCTTTGGTAACTCAATTAATGAATCGGCAACGTCCAATGAATTTGCTTTAATTTCTAACATGCTGAACCTTAAGAAAACCTGCAACAAAAAGATCAAGACAAAACTCGATTGTGTTCTGTGATAGAGCAAGGCGGTGATGGCACGGACACAGCGACGACCAAAGCAACCGTGTTCTCTCTAGGGTATGGTGAGCGTCTATGTCTCTGTATATCCTTGCGGACGTCTTCTCAATGTTCACGTCTTCCTTCCCATTGTGTTCTTTCCCTTGAGTGTATAGTATTCACGAGAAGCAACAGAGAGATCTCCTTCTCTTTTGTCCTTTCTTCGTCTTCTTCTCTGATGCTTTTTCCTCTCCCTCTCTATGGCCGTGTATGAAATTGTGTGGCCTCCTCTTTGACTTGTGAGGATCATGACATATTTATAGCAAAAACCTTAGATTTAATCAGTAAAAGGCTTGATTTCAAGCCTCATTAATTTGGCTCCATTAGCTTTAAGTTCAAGGCCTTTTATTAATTAAACTCAAAATGTGCTAAATTCACTACAAAAAAACAAGGGATTAGCGACGATTTTTGCGACGAAAAATTTGGCAAAATCCGTCGCAAATTCAATTTGCGACGAAATTAGCGACGGAAAAAATTCCGTCACTAATACAGCATCGCAAATTTTTGCAATGGAAAATTTCAATTTCCATTGCTAAATTGCGACGGAAAACAATTCGTCGCAAATAATTCATCGCAAATTAGCCACGAACTTTATTCGTCACAAATTAGCCACGAACATTGTCCGTCGCAAAATTCATTGCAAATTAGCCACGAACTTTATTCATCGGAAATTTTGTTGCAAAATTTGTCGCAAATTTCATCCCAAAATTTGTCGCAAATTAGCCATGAACTTTATCCGTAGCAAAATTCTTCGCAAATAATTCATCGTAAATTAGCCACAAACTTTATTCGTCGTAAATTAGCCGCAAACGTTATTTGTCGCAAAATTCATCGCAAATTAGCCACGAACTTTATCCGTCGCAAAATTCATTGTAATGGATTCGTCGCAAGTTAGCCACGAACTTTATTCGTCGCAAAATTCATTGCAAAATTTATTTGTCGCAAATTAGCCACGAACTTTATTCGTTGAAAAATTCGTCGCTACTTATCTGTCGCAAATTAGCCACGATCTGTATTGATCGCAAAATTCATCGCTAAATATTCGTTGCAAAATTCGTCGCAAATTATACACCATTTGGGCCATCAAATCTTGTCTATAGCAATAGATACGCATTAATGAACATCATGTAATACATTGAAAACAATCAAAGGACATGAGACAATCATGGATTCCCCTTCAGAAAAAGAAACGAACAAACCAGACACAATGCCATATAATTGAAAAATATAACTAAAGGAAAATGCTAGTTCGTAAAAAATAATGATATATGCAAAGTTGCAAAGTACGACATGATGCTATTTGATATTCAATCTTATAATACATTCAAAACATTCAAAGGAGGCGAGACAACCATAGATTTTGCTTCAAAAATGAAAAATCGACAAACCAGACACAAGATTGAGCAGCTTTGGTTCTCAGCAAGACACCAGAAGTAGTTACTTTGTTGACACCTGATGAAATATGGATACATAAATAAAGATATTCAATCAGTCCAGAATATAAAAGAAGCGTTTATGTATGGATGTGGAACTAGGTATAAAAAAACAAGTAAAAGGGTTAACAAAAAAACGTTTCAAGACGAACATCAATGTTCTTACATATGAATATGAGTCAACTTTGACATCCACTATAGTTTTTTCACCCTTGTAAACCATATTTCTGTCACCTACGAAAAATTAGATCCTTCTTCAAACAGTATTCAACAGTTTAATGACTTAGAGAGGTGAATTACCAACACCAATTCCCTGGAAGAGAGGACTCAAATGTCAATTAAGGCATATATTTCTACAATGTTCAAATATCATGATTTTTTGTAACAAGCATGTCATCCTGGGATCTCTAAATTTTCAGTTTTTCGCAAGCAAAGAACCTAGTTGTAAGAGAATTGTGCACAGAAAGTAATTGTAGGGCAGGAACATATTGGGCAAACTACACTTATGGCACAAAAAATTGTGAAGCAAGCTTACCCCGATTTTGAGAATTTTAACTAGAAAGGACCGAGAAAATCATCATCATCAGCAGCAATCTCAGCATCATTGTGTCGCTCATCATTGTGCCCATCACCTATTGGATTGGCGGGAGGTACAGGAGGAACCTCATCGCGATTGAGGTTGAGATGTCGCATAACGATTTGCATTTATTGTTTCAAGTCATTTATTTCTTTGTCTTTCTCTACAAGTAAATTTTTCAATTGGTTCAATTCTTGGATCAATTGCTCGTCATGTTGTGTCCTCCTTCGAACAACCACATTGGATGATGAAGTTGCAGCATGATTCATCATGTATACCCTTGACAAGGATCCTATCCCAAATATTTTTCCTTTTTTCATCCCACCCGTTGCCTCTACACATAATGCCATACTGTCAACTGATGACTCAGACGCAACAACACCATCACCATCACTAGCATTACTCATTAAAAATTCATTATATTTTTCCTACATTAACAATATAGATGAAAATAAAATAACTTTATATATATATCTACCATAAATATTAAAAGCATTCACGATTTTCATTCTAGTTTCCATAAAGTCCAAAGTATAACCTTACATACCTTAATAGCTTTTGCTCGATCGCCAGTCCATGTCTTATCTTTTTTTTGAAATGTGCGTTCAAATGTAGCTACAAATGTCGGTTCCGTCCCCAATTCATGTGTCTACAAAATGTAAACATGAGTAATTGAATTAAATTAACTTATAACTTATTTAACAGACTTACCATTCGTTTGCGATGCTCCTCAATATTGATAGAGCCTCCAGCATATGTGGCAGACCCTTCACTAGAACTGGAAGATCGATTCTTTTTATTCTGCTCACTAATTTGCTAACTCTTTTCAGTTTCCCAAATTCTATTAATTTCTATCCAATTGTCAGCTGTAATGAAAGCCGGCTTCACTTGCTTGATCTGCGCTCTATTCATCATATTTCGTATGTGATCACCAACTTTCTTCTTAAAAATTCTTCTCACTTCATTCTCTTCCTTTTCATTCCACCTGAACTTCCGCTGCAATCAATACAAAAACAACTTAAAGTTATTATGATGGTCACATATCCATTATCATGCATTAGATAATTCTGCAATAGATTTTGTAAAGGTCATCTTAGGGAAAATATCTTGTCCCTTTAGTACCGAAAACTAAAGAGTTGTTATGGTCCCTTTACATCGTTATTAACCATCAATATACTACACCGAACTTAGTTGGTGAGAAAATAGAATATCTAAAACTTACCTTGAACTCATTCCACCACAAATCTTTCATTTCTTGTGGAGCACTGCTGTAATTAATATACTGCTCCATCCAATAGTTTTTGACTATTTTATTCAATTCCCTCACAACAAATGGAGCATCCGTGAAACTGCAAACATACGAATATTATGCAACATTGACAATTCAGTTGACATCCATATCTAAAACCATAAATATTACATATACTAACAAAAATGAAGTACTTACGAATCTCCAAATGGGCATATCATGAATTGGTTATCTTCTTCACCTGTGTTTCCGTCATTATTCGATTGTTGCGCTGAATAATAAGGTAGAACGGAAGGAGATGGATCTAAAAGAGATGGAATTGAAGGAGATTCAATTCGCATATGTCCAAGTCCCCTAACATATTCTTTAGTATTAGAGGAAGGGCCAACGTGTCCATATTGTCTATCAGCATATAGTGGTTAAGGACTAGATGCAAGGACAATGGAAGAGGAAAGGGACGGGGACGAGGATGAGGAAAGAGCTGGTCTTCTATGCATGTAACCTCTACGTTTATACTGACAAGTAAGAAGGCTAGACAAATATGTAAAAAAATATGAACATGTATTACGGACACATAATGACGTACATGACTACGCTTACCATTTTGTTTCGGAAGCAGATAATGTATCCTCTTAATTAGCTAATGCCAAGTGTTTACGACGTGCAATTTCCTACGAATAAATATACTATGAATCACACTCATTTTGATATCAAACATCAATATATGATTACAATATGCCATGTTAAGCCAACAATAGCCAAAATTAACCACATGATCCACTTTCAAACCACACGATCATTCATCAAGCACAAGATCAACCATGAAATATCAATTTCAGCCACATGATCTTCATTCTTAGCCACACGATCATCAATCAACCCACACGATCGGGCCATAGTTAGCCAATCAGCCACAATTAAACAAATCAACCACACGATTAAACTAATTAACCATACGATTGGCATTACACAACTAAGAGTGCGAATGATAACCATTATGCTCCAGAAATCAAATTATTGCCAAAAATTGATTTTTTAATTATTTTTGCCAGAAATTGATTTCAGAAGGAGAAATCTCTTTGGTAAAACATGACTGATTCTGCTCCAAAAATTGATTTATGGACAAGAACTCTGTTTTGATTTTGTTGATTTTTTTTCACTTAAAAAAATTTAAATATTACTCAAAGTGGGTGACAACAGGTATTTTAAGTCATTCTATGAAGTTTTGAAATTTTAGATTTTTTTAATTTTTTTGGGCACCTAAAAAAAATAAAATTTCTGCCTAAAAGTGGGTGGCCATAGGTATTCTAAGCCATTCTGTGAAGTTTTGAAATTTTTGAAATTTTTAATTTTTTTGGGCACCTAAAAAACTTTAAATTTCACTCAAAGTGGGTGGCCATAGGTATTCTAAGCAATTTTGTGAAGTTTTGGAAAATTTTATTTTATTATTATTTTTTAACTTTTTTCTGCACCTAAAAAAATTTAAATTTCACTCAAAGTGGGTGGCCATAGTTATTATAAGCCATTTTGTGAAGTTTTGAAATTTTTTTTTTTAATTTTTTTGGGCACCTAAAAAAATTTAAATTTGACTCAAAGTGGGTGGCCATAGGTATTCTAAGCCATTTTGTGAAGTTTTGAAATTATTTATTTCATTATAATTTTTTTGGACACCTAAAAAATTTAAATTTCAATAAAAGTTGGTGGCCACGATATTTTAAGCCATTTTGTAAAGTTATGGAAATTTTGATTTTTAATTATTTTTCTTTTTTTTTGGGCACCTAAAAAAATTTAAATTTCACTTAAAGTGGGTGGCTACAAGTATTTTAAGCCGTTTTGTGAAGTTTTGAAATTTTTGCTTTGTTTTTATTTTTAAAAAAATCACCAAATTTAATATTTTCTCAAAATATGATTTTTTTATTTTCTAGAAATTTTTATGAATTTTTATAGAATTTTTAATTTTTTATGTATTTTCTGAAAAATGCTTAATGTTGACACCTAATTTTGCTCGCCGCGATTAATCACGACTTAATTTGTAAATGGGCCGAATTAGTGCAAGAGAGATAGATTTTTCTTCTATTTTAAAAAAAAATTATTATTGTTAAAAATTATAAAAAAAAAAAAGAGAGAAAAGAGAGAGTGGAGCCGGGCCAGTTTGACTCAACCCGACTAGATTAGGCCCTTTTCTTTTTCTTTCTATTGTTTTCTTTTTCCAATTAGGCCCAAGTCCTCCTCTTCCTTTTTATTTTTCGGCCCACCTCCCCTTCTTCCTTATTTTTGGCGCAGCCCTCCTCATTTCTGTTGGCCTTTCTCACGTTGGTGAAAAAAGACAAACTAGGGGGGACCAAAGGAAGCGCAGGGACGAGGACGAGCATCTCACATAGCAGGAGCAAAATGCTGCAGCAGGCGACGGCGTCGCGCGTCGAGGCACAGAGCATAGGGGCAGCCGTGGTCCCCAAAGAAAGCAGGTGATCCTCGTCTCTCTTGGGATAAAAGGAAGAAGAAAGCAAAAGAAAAGGGAGAGGGAGGACATTCGGGAGTTTTTTGGGAGAGAAGAACAGAGAGAGTTTGAGAGGCGGTGAAGGTGAAAAAGAGAGATCTTGAGGGTGAGAAAGGAAGAGAGAGCCTCACCCACTCGCCGAAGGGCTGCCCAATCGTCGTGCTTCATCTCGGTCGGTCACGAACCAGGTGGGTCTCCATAGCTTTCCCATGTTTTGGCCTCTCCTCCCCTGCCTCTCGGGTGCCGGGCTCACCGAGCTCATTCGATTCTCGCTCGGCACCACATGACGAGGAAAATGCTTCTTTTCACCTCTAGAATGTGTTTTTGAACGATTTCTATCAAGAAAAACCACTGAGTCCCACCAAAATCGACGTAGAAGCCCCTGTTTGTTGGATGCCCCTAGGCTTAGATATCATGGGCCTCGATGAACTTCGGATCCTCCCGATCCCGAAACGAGTGTTGTTGGACATGTGGGATGCTCTCGACGACCCGAGCAAGAAGAACTACGTGGAAAAGAAGATCGGCCACCTCCTTTCTCTTTTACATATAGAACCCCAAGTGTCATTGATCAAGGCCTTGGCCCACTTTTGGAACCCCGAAACCTCAACCTTTGTGTTTGATCGTCACGAATTAACCCCGACTTTGGAGGAAATTCAAATCATCATAGGCAATGTCCCTTCCCTTAGTGTCATCAATCCTTCGTTAGGCGTGGATCCAATCCCTCATTTGAGTCAAATCCTGGGGGTTCTGCCACCCGAAATTAGGACACTCCTTGATAGAAACTCCAAGGGCCTCCCACTAGCTTTTATTGAACAACGATTCCATAGCTCCCTTTCGAGTCCTAGAGCCGAATCCGCTAAGGTCTTTCTATTAGCCTTTTTCGGGTTTGTTATCTTTCCATTCACTCAAAAAACGATGGACCCCACGTCATCCATGTTATCGATGGGATCCTCGTCCTCAAAGGGTTTACCAATATGATCCTCGCCGAGATATTCATCTCTCTTAATCGTTTCAAGAAACACAAGCGTGTGGCCCTTAGAGCCCCTTTAGGTATTCTCCAAGTCTGGTTTGTGTCTCATTTGAAACAGTTCGGTGGAAACTTAGCCATTCCTCATGTTAGTAAGGACATAAATCCCCTTACCCAATTTAGAGAGATAGAAAAATTCCTTCGCCCTTAGACATTTCGTAATTGGATAGACTTTCTCGAGAATCTTACACATAAGCAAATTCTTTGGCAAGCCCTTTGAGTTCATTTTCCTAAAGTATATCTTACAAGCGGCCATAGTGACCCAATTCCACTCTTAGGTTTGACAGGATCGACTTCTTATTATCCTTTAAGAGTCGCCCGTCAATTTTATGTGCTTCGAGAAATTCCTCCTCCTCTAAAGTCGGGTTTATTTCGTTTCGATTTTCGCAATGGGGTTGTCAATGGGGACCAGCTCGAGGAGTTGAAGAACAGAGCGAAACGAATCATCGACATACTCTACCATTGCTAACCGAAAGACGTGGAACGAGCCACAGACTTGGAAGGATCCATGAAGGAGCACCATGCATTGAAGGAATACATAGCGCGACGTGTCAAGCTCGAGCTTGCCGTCACTATCCCAAAATTTCCCGTGATTACAACCCCTAAGGAGACTCAAATGGGGCGGATCATAAGAGAAAGGGACGAAGCCCTGGCTGAGGCAGAACATTGGCAGAAAGCTTACAAGCGCGTTCGCAACATGCTGTGAAGAGGCCTTATATTCAAGACTAGTCATGTTCTATTAGTTTCTTTTAGGGTGTTCTTTTAATTATTTTAGAATTGATGTATATGACTTTTTCTTTACATGAGCTTTTAGAGCAAATGTTTGGATATGCTTTTTATTATTTAGCGGGTGTATAGGGATTTCCTTTCACAAATTTTGATGTAATTAGTGAAATTCCCTCTTTTGTAGGTTGAATAGAACGTGACATGGGCATTTTAATCAATCACTATATGTTACCCCCTTTTAATTGTATAGTTTCTTACAATGAAATTCTTATAAGAAACTGTTTACATGAGGTGTGACTTGTGCGAAAAGGTTTCTTATTTCGGTTTCATTATAAGAAAATATAAAATTAAAAGGTGTGCAATTTCCATTCTCTCGTCTTACTCCGTACTAATTTCGGCCTTCTTGTTTTATTTTACGAACCAGGTTCCAAAACTATGGTTTCGTGGCGACCACCTATTCGTACACGCTCGAGAGTAGTAAGGATGAACATCGAGGAGTAAAATGCCTGCTTCATCGCGCTTGATAACAAGATCAATGAGCTAACTGCTCAGCTCGCGCAGTTCGCCAATGAAGTTAGAATCGCACTGGCAGCGCCGAATGCTAATCAAGCCGTGCCACAAGCTGCCCCCGATCCCAAAGAGGGGTCTGTAAGGAGGAACGGTGTCGGGGAGACGTTGAATGCCGCGCTCGTAGTGGTAGAGCTTGATCCCGTTTAGGAAGCTATCACGGCTCGTTTGGAAGAGGAGCACAATAAGAGGTTTGCAAAGATAGAAGAGAAACTCTGTGCGCTACGGGGATATGAAGAGCATATGATCGAAGATCTTTCCTGATATACGCAAATGAGCTTTCCTGAGAAGTTCAAGATTCCCGACTTTACTAAGTATGGTGGGACCAGAGACCCAAAGATCCACTTGAAGTACTATTTGAACCGAATGGCGAGATATGCCCAAAATGTTCCATTGATGATTCAAACTTTTCAAGAGAGTTTAACGGGGCCTGCTTTGCAATGGTACGTGTTGTCGGAGCCTGAGAAGTTTGAGAAATGGGAAGAGTTAGCCGAAGCGTTCGTCCTGCAATACAAATACAACACTGACATAGCTCCCACACGTGAAGTGTTGACTCGAACTGAAAAGAAAAGGAGTGAGTCCTTCAGAGCTTTTGCTCAAAGATGGCGTACTTTCGCTGCTCAAGTTTGTCCTCCGCTCAATGAAAAAGAGCTATTGGATCTCTTCCTTAAGGCCTTGCCTAATGATTTCTATTTGAAATTGGTGGGCTCTGGATACATGACCTTCTCTCAATTGGTAGATGTCGGAGAAAGATTGGAGGGAGCCATGTACGATGGTAGATTGAATGAAGAGACTAGCCGAAAGATCCCAAATAGAAAAGAAAAGAATGTGGAGGTTGCATATGTACAAGCACTGGTTGTGACAAGGCCCCCTGCCTCATCCTCTCAAGGACCTTATGTGTTCCAAGAGAAAACATATCAGAGTTACGAATTTAGAAAGAAAGCACCGAGGCAATTCACCCCCTTTCCTAGGCCTCTATCCAAGCTGTTGCTCATGCTGCTGAGAAGGGGAATGATAGCCAAAAAAGTACCTCGGGATAATCCTCCAAAATTCCCCAGATTCGACTTGTCGAAGTCCTACGAGTTTCATAGAGGCGAGAGGGGTCATGATGTAGATAATTGCTTCACTCTCAAGAACAAGGTTCAGAATTTACTCGACAATGGCCTTTTATCCTTTAAGGATCCGCCCCCTAATATCTAGCAAAATCCATTGCCTAATCGTGCTGAGAATGTCAACGTGGTCACGGAAAAGGGCGACGAGAGTAAGCAAACCTTTGGAGTGAATGTTTGTAAACTATATGAGCATTTAATGTCGGCGGGACATTTTGAAGAGGGGGAAGATATCCCGATGGAAGAGAAGTTGAGATATATCACTCAGATGGTAGACATGGGCATAATCTATAGTGTGAAGGAGGATGTTACAATGCCCTTGGTAGCCGTTATAGACTCATTTTGCGAGATCAAGAAGGGATCGGAGGAGGCACATGTTGAGCTTACGGAGACTAATGAACCGATTAATGATGGCACGTCGAAGAATTTAATTGTGACCGACAGTGAAGGTGACAATTCATGTGATGATTACGAGCCTCATGCTAGAAATGTTAATTAGAACCATGAATTCATGAAGATCGCCCGCGAAAATGGGGAAGTGGTTGACACCCTAGGTCAACCTAGTGGTAAATTCGACTATTTGGTAAAGTATTCACCCCTACCAAGCTTCTCCATCGATCCCAAGGATGTTGTTCCTGATAGATGGGGAGGTATGGACGACCCGCTTGAGCCCGAGGAGGAGATGGTCAACATGATCACCCCCGTGGTTATTGACCTGTCAGTTGAAGAAAACCTATCAGACCCCGATGAACGAGATGTTGAGCATGTAATCATTGACCTCACGTCCGAAGAGTTTGCTATTGTAGAGATTGAGGATTATGCCATGGAACCGACGGTGATTGAACTCCTGCCCGAGAGCAGGGAAGACATGATAACAGAGATGGCCCCTAATTACGATACTAGGGCGGTCCCTTGGAGCTACAAGGTGAATGAAATCGATGATGTTACTCGCTCTGGTCGATGCTATGATCCCACCAAGGTGGCTGAGAAAAAGGCTGTTTCAAATGAAGAGGCCGAGCAATTTTTAGCAATTGTTAAGACTAGCGAGTTTGATGTTGTCAATCAGCTAAGGAAGATGCCGGCCCAGATATCACTTCTGGATCTTTTCAAGTCCTCCGAGAAACACAAAAATGCACTACTCAAGGTTCTAAATGAAGTGCACGTTGCTGAAACTATCAATGACACCCAATTGGAGGAGTTCGTTGGATCTATCTTGCTGAAAGATCAGATTTCTTTTGCCGATGAAGATTTCTCTCCAGAAGGTCGCAATCATACTAAGGCGCTACTTATTTCAGTTAAGTGTCGTGATAGAATGGTAGCAAAAGTACTAATTGATAATGGGTCTGCATTAAACATTTGCCCACTCGCCACCCTTCATCGTCTGGGAGTGAATGAAGAGAAAATTCTATCATCTAAATCTACCGTTCGTGCTTTCGACGGTATGAAGAAGGAAGTCATTGGTGAGGTCGAGCTTAAACTACTAATTGGTCCAGTTCTTTTTCTGGTCAACTTCCAGGTCCTAGACATTCCTAGTGCATTCAATTTTCTACTGGGACGACCTTGGATACACACCGCCGGAGTTGTGCCCTCGAGCTTGCACCAAAAGGTTAAATTCATTATGGATGGAAAGCTGATAACTGTTCACAGAGAGACTGATTTTAAAGTTTTTCACGACACTGCAATTCCATACATAGAGCCTAAGAACAAAGCTGAATCAAGCTACCAGACTTTAGAGTTAGTGTCGGTGGTCCATGTGCCTGTGGGGACTATTATGCGCAACCTAAAAGTGGCTAAGCCTTCGATGATGTCGAGTAGAGTGTTGCTCGAAAATGGTCATATTCCTGGAACTGGCCTAGGACTGTATGGACAAGGCATCAAAGAACCTATTCAGGCTTCCAAGTGGCATAAAACGACAGGCCTAGGCTATCATGTTGGCAATTCTGGTGGCCGAGATAATCATGAAGGACGAGGTGATTTCGGAGGTCGAGGTAATCGTGGAGGTCGTGGTGGCCGTGGAGGCTATATTAGTTACGGGGGCCGTGGAGTCAATGAAGGTCGTGGTAACCATAAAGGCCTAGCCAATCATGGAGGTAACGGAGGTCATGGAAATCTATTTGGATTAAAGGAGGGTCAGAGGGGCTTACTCCTTCCAGAGTTGAAAGAGATCTTCCCGGACCCACCCAATCTACTGCAGGAAGAGGAGGCTATCCTTGGCCTAGTCGAGTTGTTCGAGGAGGAGTTTGCTTGTGTTATCATGGGAAGTGAGGAGACCGAGCCCTCTACTGCTACCACCAACCCTTCTGAGTAGGGATGCTATTTTTCTTTCCTGTTTCGTTTAGTTTGAGTCTATGTCGATCCCTTGCATGGGAAGTCTGTTTAGGTCTAGCTGCTCCTTTCTTTTGTAATCAAAATCTTGGACTGTGAGCCGTCGGTCCAAGACCTCGAGTCATGTAAACGGCTTTATCCTATTAATAGAATCATGAATCTGTTTTATTAAGGACGTGTGGAAGTACCTAAACCAGTTTGATGATGATGCTTTGAGGCCTGGACTTCCACACGCTTCCTAGTTTTCAAAATTCGTTGTGCATAAAGACGTCCGATGATATGAGGACGGATCTCTTATTTTTTATATTTTTTGTATTATTGAAAACTCTTTCAAAATAATTTCAAAACAGATGCATGTCATCAATTGCAATAATGCCTGCCAATCTAATTACTAATCTTTTTCATGGCACCTCAAGCATATCATTCCACATAATCATGATAGTTGCATTTGTAACTCGGATTTGCTTGATGGAAATTCCTTCGGGTCCGATGATGATAAGGAAGACTGTGATCAGAGAAGCATTGAACGAGACTGGATTCGCCATGAAGAATCTAAACCGTTGACCGCAGAGCCTACAGTCACAATAAACCTGGGTGATTCGGAAAATGTTAGAGAAGTTAAAATTGGAGCTGGCCTTTATGAGATTAAGGCTAAAAGGATGATCGAGCTGCTAAAGGAATACCAAAATGTGTTCGCATGGTCGTATGCGGATATGCCGGGATTAGATAAGGAAATCGTAGAGCATGCTCTCCCGACTGATCCGAATATCCCGCCTAAGAAACAAAGGCTTAGGAGAACAAGACCCGAATTATCCAAGAAAATCGAAGAAGAAGTCATGAAGTTATTGAAAGTGGGCTTCATAGAGGTATCGCACTATTCTGATTGGATCGCTAATATTGTCCCTATCATGAAGAAAGATGGTTGGGTTAGGGTTTGTATCGACTACCGTGATTTGAATCGAGCAAGTCTGAAAGATGATTTCTCGTTGCCTCATATTGATGTGGTGGTCGACAATACTGCGGAATTCAAACTGTTTTCCTTCATGGATGGATTTTCTGGTTACAATCAAATTTGGATGAAAGAAGAAGATAAAAGTAAGACCTCCTTCATTATCCCATGGGGGACCTTTTGTTACAAGGTAATGCCTTTGGCTTGAAGAATGCTGGGGTAGCGTACCAAAGAGCAATGGTCACCCTATTTCATGATATGATGCATAAGGAAGTGGAGGTCTACGTGGACGACATGATTGCCAAATCCAAACATGGAGAGGACCACATTAAGGTGTTGCAGAAATTGTTTGATCGACTCCGAAAATTCAAGCTGAGGCTTAATCCCGACAAATGTGTGTTTGGGGCAAAGTCTAGGAAGCTATTAGGGTTTATGGTTAGCAGTCGAGGCATTGAAATTGACCCATCGAAAGTTAAAGCCATTTGTGACCTGAAACCTCCTTCAACTGTTAAAGAAGTTCGGAGTTTGTTAGGGAGACTGAACTATGTGGCGAGATTCATATCTCAATTGTCCGAGACAGCTAAACCTTTCTTCAAGCTCTTGAAGAAGAACGCCAAAGTTGAGTGGGATATCGACTGTCAAAAGGCCTTTGAGGAAATAAAATAATATCTTTCTCATCCGCCAGTTCTGGTCCCACCGGTTCCGAAGGTGCCATTAATACTGTATCTGACTATTCATAACGAATCATTGGGAGCCTTGCTAGCCCAGAAAAGGCCGGGTGATGGTAAAGAATGTGCGATATACTATCTCAGTAAGAAGTTCACTCCCTCCAAAACTAATTACCCCGGAGTTGAGAAAACATGTGTGGCCTCGGTGTGGGTGTTACACCGCTTACGCCAATACACACTCCATCATCGAATTCTACTTGTAACTGAGAATGATCCCATCAAATTTTTACTGGAAAAACCCGCGTTGGTCGAAAAATTAGCAAAGTGGTAAATTCTAGTATCTGAATTCGATATCCACAGCATGACCCAGAAATCCATCAAGGGAAGAGCCATAGCTGACATGTTGGCAGAAAACTTTGAAAGGTCGGAGGACCAGGATCAGTCGGATCCCATAGAGGAACGCATTTCAGAGGTAGTGAGTGATAAGTGGACTATGTACTTCGATGGTACTGTTAATTTGACTGGTTCTGGGACTGGGGCAGTTCTCATTTCCCCAACGGGTCAACATTATCTTGTGGCCGCCAAGTTGGTCTTTCCTTGTACTAACAACATCTCAGAGTATGAAGCTTGCGTACTGGGGCCGTAGTTGGTCGTCGACATGAAAGTTAGGAAGCTACAAGTCCATGGTGATTCTGCCCTCATCATTCTGCAAACAAAGGGTCAATGGCGGACCCGCGACCCCAAATTAATCCCTTACCACGAATTTCTGGAGGAGTTGATAAAGGAATTTGATGAGGTTGTCTTCGAATATTTGCCTCGATCGCAGAATCAGTTCGCCGATGCCTTGGCCACGTTGTCATCAATGCTACAAGTTACGGGAGGATTGGACATCGAGCCTTTAAAAATTGAAATTCTAAGACGTCCAACTTATTGTATGGTGATCGTTGATGAACCTGATGGGAAGCCTTGGTATTATGACATTACGAATTACCTTCAAAAGGGTGAATATCCTCCAGGGAGTGAACTGGCTGATCAGAAATACATTAGGAAGCTAACTGCCAAATTCTTCGTAAGTGGCAATGCTCTTTAGAAGAGGTCTTTCGACTCAATTTTATTGAAATGCGTTGATGCTAAAGAAGCTAATCAGTTGATGAGAGAAATACATGAGGGGGAATGCAGTCCGCACATGAATGGTCATCTTCTAGCCAGAAAAATCATGAGACTGGGATATTTTTGGATGGCCATGGAGACCGACTGTATCCGACATGTTCGTTATTGTCATCAGTGCCAGATTTATGTGGATAAAGTCAACGTACCGCCCAACAAATTGCATCAAATGTCTGAGCCATGGCCTTTCTCAATGTGGGGAATCGACATGATTGGGCCAATTAACCCTAAGGCCTCTAATAAACATCGCTTCATCTTGGTGGCCATTGATTATTTCACTAAGTGAATTGAGGCGAATTCATATGCCAATGTCACTGCCAAGAATGTGGCCAAGTTTATCCGCCGTGACATAACCGCTCGCTATGGAGTCCCGAGGCGATCATTACTGATAATGGCTCAAATCTGAACAACAAGGTCATGGATGACTTGCTCAACGAATTTCACATTCGTCACCTGAATTCCTCGCCTTACCGCCCACAAATGAATGGAGCTGTGGCGGCAGCTAATAAGAACATAAAGAAGATCCTGTCAAAGACTGCCGACAACTATTGAGATTGGCATGAACGGCTGCCTTATGCGTTGATGGCATACCGAACCTCAATTCGTACTTCAACAGGGGCAACTCCTTTTTCGTTTGTCTATGGTATAGAAGCTGTCTTGCCTATAGAAGTTGAAATTCCTTCATTAAGGATTCTCTTATAAGCCAACCTCTCTGAGGAAGAGTGGACTCAACAGAGACACGATCAGTTGAACATGATTGATGGGAAAAGACTCAAGGCTTTGTGCCACGGTCAATGCTACCAAAAGCGAGTTGCAAAGTCCTTCAACCGCAAAGTCCGACCTCGACATTTTGAAGCCGGAGATCTCGTGCTAAAGAAAGTGCTGTCTGCCATACCGGCATCGGGTGGGAAGTTTGCCCCGAACTATGAGGGCCCGTATGTAGTTAAAAAAGCGTTACCTGGGGGCGCCCTAGTTCTTGTAGAAATGGATGGCCAAGAATTGCCAAGGCTTGTAAATGCCGATTCGATGAAGAAGTATTTTCCTTGAATGAAATCCAAGGCCTGAGGGCCATTTCTTGATTCGAGTCATTATAGGTTATTCACATTGCGCATATCATACATATCATGCATCCATGTGCACAAATTCATTTTGCAGGTTCCAGATGATCCATGAATTAACCCGCGATTGACGGACAGATTTTGA
Organism: Syzygium grande; assembly: GCA_024733475.1. Taxonomy (NCBI): domain Eukaryota; kingdom Viridiplantae; phylum Streptophyta; class Magnoliopsida; order Myrtales; family Myrtaceae; genus Syzygium; species Syzygium grande. Next base: position 12,192,415 of record JAMXDD010000002.1, on the reverse strand, counting down.
CAAGTATTCAGAAAATCAAATGCAAAGGAAGGGGTTACCAAGTCACCCTACTACAGGTAAGTACCCTTCTTCTTAAAATCAAAGGGGAGTCAAATGGAGAATTTTCATTGCAAAGAAAAAGTCTTTGAGGTTTTTGAGAAGCAACAAGTGCTGAAGTGGAAATTGAAAGAGCAGAATTTGCGCACATGTTTGGAATGTCGTTTCGTCCAAAAATTACCTTTATGCTTGATGAATCATTCATTTTGAATTAAAATTCCCTATAGAGATTTGTCAATTCATGATGATCTCAACGAAACGAAAGGGAAATGTTGATTATGCCAAGTGAGAAACATTTAAGAGGAGGAAGGGCAAGCCATTCCCAAACACGTCCTGTAAACACTTTGAGAGGAGCAAAAAAAACTCGTGTTGTTTAAGGACGAGAGATCCATTCGCGAATAGTGCACAAACCGAAATGAAAAGAGGCATTTCCTTCTTATACCCTATACACTACAGGTGATCATAGTTAAGCCCCTTTGAGCCTTCCCATATGAAGAATTTCTATAAAATAGCCCTGTCAAAAACCACCCCACAATGGGGCAAATTGGAGATTTTGGTTGACACTATTTGGTGAAAAAGATGAGAAAGATTTCTTTGCTCTCACTCGCATCAATCTTTTTGTGGTAACTTCAGGTGAGTCTTTATGGAAGCTCGAAACATTTCGAAATGAAGAAGAGCATTCATTTCTCTAACCAAACACTTATATCCCTTGTTTAGCCATATTAAGCCTGAACATTCATTTCAAAAGCCTGAGTGGTGATTGTCTCCCCACACTGGGGCAAGGCCCATGATTTACCCAAGAAAATAATGCCTATGTGACAATGTAAAGAATGTCTCGAAAGTCCAAAGCAAAAGTCAAGTAAAAACTAAGGGGCATTAAAAAAAAATAGTGTGCCTGGTAAAAGCAAGACCAGCACCCATTGTAAAAAAAAAAAGGATGTGTCTGGTAAAGGCAAGACCAACACCCATTACAAAGAAAAAAAGGAGGGTGAAATGCTCGCATGAAGAAAAGAAAGATCATGGCAAGCGCAAACACGCCACTAGATAAAAGAGCAAAGCTCTTGTGTTGAAAGGATTAGTCAATGGACTTTCGAGACAAATTACATTTGAAAGTCAAATACATTCGAAAAGATTGGATGGTATGGTAATGATGCCATGATAATCACCACCGCTTCAATCCCTTTTGGGAATTTCTGAGCCTTTCAAACCTTTACCCATATCAATGTTACAACCTTCTCCAAAGTCTCTTCTGATTGGGATGGTTCAAGCGGAAATTTGGTTATCCGAAGAAGCTGCCGCTTGAAGAAATGGGGGCAAGGTTATCTTATCTCGTCTTAAGGTTTCTTGACTTGTAAACCTGGCGAAAATGCTGATCAACAATTATTTCATTTCTTGGCCGATAATGCTCATCCATTATTGAGACCATAACCATGCCTACATTACAGTCCCTTAAAAGACCTCTTAGATTGGTTGATGTGCACTTGTCGCGAATGATTCTCAAAGCCTTTGACACTGGTAGTGTGAGGTATACAGAGAGATCATGCTTACTTCCCACATTAATGGATGGGATCAAACAGCCTTCTCGAGAGTATGTAAGTAGTCCCTTCCGACTGATGAGCTCTTATTTGGCATAATTAATTAGCCCTTTCCATGAGTCAAGATCATTTTGGCAAAAATTTGTCTTCCGAGGGAATTTAAGAATTGATGATATTTTTCAAACCCGATGGCAATTGTGTGCTGTTCAACAATGCCAAATGTTTTCCAATCAATCGAAGTTAAGTTAGTTTGATTTACTCATTGCAATCAACACTTTCCTGGTAATGATGTTATCCATGATTTTACCGGTACGCCTTTGCTACCAAGGCACTTGTTATAACATGTTACGTTAGATGTGCAGGTGCCTCCTTGGAAGGTCCCCAAAATTTGGCTGACATGGTGATCATTAGTGGCCAGAGACTATTCTTGCATGACAGGCCTCCTCACGTAAGACCTCGATTTCAAAAGGTTCATGGGTCTGTCCTTAAACCATGCTTTGTACAACATCAAGCCTTGTGCGAGAAACCTTAGGCGTTCCTTTAAGGTTTTATTCTTATTGCCGTTCATAGGGTTTTAGCCCCTAGGCGGGGTCTTAACTGTTCAAGGTTTTATCCCCTTTATCGTTCATAGGGTTTTAACCCCTAAACGTACTTTCAGGGTTTTATTCCTTTTGCCATTCATAGGGTTTTAGCCCCTAGTCATACTTTCAGGGTTTTATTCCCTTTGCTTCACAGGGCTTTAGTCCCGATGCAAAACCATTGACGTTCATAGGGTTGTAGTCCCTAGGCGTCTTTTTATTTCATTTTATTTTAATTATTATCTTCTTTCTTTCTTTCTTTCTTTCTTTAAAAAAAAAAAACTCTAACACTTTGGGCTAAGACGCCACCTTGCGTCCTTTGCGGGCAAAATGTATGTGCCACTTTTGTCTTCGAACGAAACTTCGTTGAAGTTCCTGTCGAAGAGAGGCAGCTGTTGACACCTAATTTTGCTCACCGCGATTAATCAAGGCTTAATTTGTAAATAGGCTGAATTAGTGCAAGAGAGATAGATTTTTCTTCTATTTAAAAAAAATTATTATTGTTAAAAATTATAAAAAAAAAAAAGAGAGAAAAGAGAGAGAGTGGAGCCGGGCCAGTTTGACTCAGCCCGACTAGATTAGGCCCTTTTCTTTTTCTTTCTATTATTTTCTTTTTCCAATTAGGCCCAAGTCCTCCTCTTCCTTTTCATTTTTCGGCCCACCTCCCCTTCTTCCTTATTTTTGGCGCAGCCCTCCTCATTTCTGTTTGCCTTTCTCACGTTGGTGAAAAAAGACAAATTAGGGGGGACCACAGGAAGTGCAGGGACGAGAACGAGCATCTCGCATAGCAAGAGCAAAATGCTGCAGCAGGCGACGACGTCGCGCATCGAGGCACAGAGCAAAGGGGCAGTCGCGGTCCCCAAAGAAAGCAGGTGATCCTCATCTCTCTCGGGATAAAAGGAAGAAGAAAGCAAAAGAAAAGGGAGAGGGAGGACATTCGGGAGTTTTTTGGAAGAGAAGAACAGAGAGAGTTTGAGAGGCGGTGAAGGTGAAAAAGAGAGATCTTGAGGGTGAGAAAGGAAGAGAGAGCCTCACCCACTCGCCGGAGGGCTGCCCAAGTCGCCGTCGGTTCCCCCCAAGCTTCCAATCGTCGCGCTTCGTCTCGGTCGGTCACGAACCAGTTGGGTCTCCATAGCTTTCCCCTGTTTCGGCCGCTCCTCCCCTGCCTCTCGGGTGTCGTGCTCACCGAGCTCATTTGGTTCTCGCTCAGCACCACATGACGAGGAAAATGCTTCTTTTCACCTCTAGAATGTGTTTTTGAACGATTTCTATCAAGAAAAACCACTGAGTCCCACCAAAATCGACGTAGAAGCCCCTGTTTGTTGGTGCACTCCACTTGCTTGTTGAATGTTGCAATGAAGCTCTTTGAGCTTAAGACCCCGAATTTGATTTTGTGTTTGTGGGTTGTTTCTTTGTGAACTGAAACCATGTCATTGCAAAATGTGACCGTTTAAAGCTCTACGTATCACGTTTGAGCCGTTTATTACCCTGAATCTTAGACTGAAACTCACACAAAGTCATGCCTGCCATATGTTCGAGGAAATGCCCAAATGGAGGCCGAGACTCTTGTTACCGAAAACTGTTCTGATTACTTTCATTTCGTGCGTTGTTCATGCTTAAATCGACAACTCCTGACTCATTTTGTGTGTTTATGTTGTTTTTATGTCATTGTTCATGCTTGCCCAAGTCGGTCTCGCCTACGCATCCCCTCATCGAAGATATTTTCCAGCGGCGACAAAGCCTGCAGTTCTGGTTGTTAGTTTCGCTGAGTCGGTATGTCTCCTCAGTTATGATGGTGTCACCGGAAGGGCTTGGTGTTAGTCGTGCGGTGGTCGTCGGTGGTGGCGCGACGACCGGCGAGGGGTAGTTGTTGACGGCAAGGGTCGGCACTGATGGACGTGGTCGATGGCCAAAGGTGAAACCTTAAGTGGGGGGAGGAAGCTCTCGGTGAAGATCCCAGTGAAGAAGCATGGGAGAGGTTCTCGAGAAGAGGATGTCCAGAAGGGGATGAAGAAAAAGAGACAAAAAAAAAAAGAGAAAGAAAAAGAAACAAAAAAAAAAAAAAAAAAAAAAATCAAAAAGTTCGGGCGAGTCAGAGACCCAGGTCGGGCAGTCGGGCGGATCGGGTCAGGGGACCTGGTCCGGAATCTTTATTTTATTAATAAAAATTTTCAAAAATTTAAAAATTTTAAAAAAAAACATTAAAACATTAAAAAAAAAATCAAAAAATATTAAAAATTTAAAAATCCAAAAACTCGAAAATGTTTAAAAATCCCAAAAAAATATTAATTAAATGAAAATATTAAAAAAACTCGAAAAATTCAAAAATATTAAAAAATTCCAAAACATTCCAAAAAAATCAGAAAATTAGGAAATGCTTAGAAATTAGTTTTGAGCTTAATTTCACTAGATTTTAGGCTTAAAAAGTTCAAAAAAAATGAGAAAAATACTCTAAAAAATTCTCGAAAAATCGGATAAGCCATCAGGGCTTTACCTTAGGGCTTTTGATTGCATTTTCTTTTTAGAGACGATGCTAGGTCGCTGGTTATTTATTTTCTTCGTAATTATTTGGTTGCGCATCTTTAATTTATTGATTGTTATTTTCTATTCTTTAGAACGGTTAGGTGAAAAATTAACTTTTTTCGATAGGCTGTCCGGTACGTTAGTTTGCAAACATTCAAGTTTAGGTACCGAAAAGGCACTAGTTAAATTGCTAGTGTAATCAAGTCCCCGAATTTCGGAATCTCTGATTTTTGTACGTATCGAGACGATACTCCCGCGTCTCGATTAAAGTTTCTAGCCAACCCTTAATCATGGCTAGTGGCGACTCCATTCAAATGCGTAAATTAAAAATTATCGTCGCACGAGGTATGAGGTTTGGGAGAGCCTCGGTCTTTGGATTAATGAACCATTCAGTTTGTCTTTAAAACAAATCAATCGTTGTTCGTATCCATCAACGAATACCTCTTGGCCTAAACCCATACCTCGATCATTCGGTCGGTTCGGGAAGGTCGCGACACTTAATCAACCACACGATCGTCATTTTGTTCCGGAATACATTCCATGCACACCCTAATTAACCGCATGATCGTTTTTTAATACTTAATCGGCCACATAATCGACAAATTAATCGGCCACATAATCGATCAAAGCCACATGGAAACCTAAAATCGGCCCCTAACTTAGTCAACCAATCCGACACTAAACAATCCTTAAACAAGTCCGATTAATACCCATTATACTGGGTAGGATTTAGGGAGTTGCTTACTTAATTCAAAGCTAAGAAAAACCAAACAATAGGGCAAGAAGAAGAGAAAAAGGAAAAGAAAAAGAAGAGAGAGAGAGAAAAAGGTCTACATGCCTGAGCGAACGTGACCGGGGGGTATATGCGCGCATAGGGGAGAGAGAGAGAGAGCGGCGAAAAAATATCGAATGTGCGCGAAAAAATTTGCGACGGATTTTGCGATTGAAAAATAAATCTGTCACAAATTTGCAGCGGAAATAATAAATCGATCGCAAATTTGCGACGGATTGAAAAAATAAAGGACATTTTCTAGTCCGTCGAAAATTTGCGACAGATTTATTTTTCCGTCTTAAATTTGCGACGGATTAAAAAAATAAAGTGTAGTTTCGAATCCGTCGCAAATTTTCGACGGAATTAGTTCTTCCGTCACAAGAATTTTCTTCCGTCGCAAATTATTCTAATTAGGTAGTGCATGATAACCATTCTAGTTCTGTCAAGAACTGGTTTTCTGTTCCCAGAAATAGCTTTGGATCAGAATCCCGTTTGGTAATGCAATTCCATTTTTCTATTTTTGGAATAACTTTTTGTTCTAAAACCGATTCTGAACTAGAAATCAGAATAAAAAAAAAGTATGTTTTCTATTTCTAGACAAAAAATGAGAATCATTTCTGAGAGAATTCTTTCTTTAAAACACATGTTTATCTGGAAGTCACAATTTTTTAGGTGGGAAAAAAAGCAAAAAATAGAAAATTTCAAAACTTCACAGAATAAGTTTTGAATTTGTGGCTATCCACTTTGAGCAAAATTTAAATTTTTTTAGGTGCTGAAAAAAATAAAAAAAAAATAGAAAAATAAAAAATTTCAAAATTTCACAAAATGGCGTAGAATACCTATGGCCACCCACTTTGAGCAAAATTTAATTTTTTTTAGATGCTAAAAAAAAAAAAAAATAATCAAAAAATCTAAAATGTAAAAACTTTACAGAATGTCTTAGAATACTTATGGCCACCCAATTTGAGCGAAATTTATCTTTTTTAGGTGCCTAAAAAAAATAAAAAATTAAAAAATTTCAAAACTTTATAGAATGGCTTAGAATACCTGTGGCCACCAACTTTGAATGAAATTTTATTTTTTTTAGGTGTCGAAAAAAAGAAAAAAAAGCAGAAAATCAAAAATTTCAAAACTTCACAGAATGGCTTAGAATACATGTGGTCATTAACTTTAAGTGTAATTTCATTTTCTTTAGGTGCCGATAAAAATTTAAAAATAAAAAAAATCAAAAATACCATTTGGGCACCTAAAAAAAATTAAATTTCACTCAAAGTGAGTGGCTAAAGGCATTTTAAGTCATTCTGTGAAATTTTAAAATTTTTAATTTTTTATGTTTTTATTTTATTTTTCGGCACCTAAAAAAATTTAAATTTCACTTAAAGTGGGTGGCCACAAAAATTCTAAGTCATTCTATGAAGTTTTGAAATTTTTAATTTTTTACTTTTTTTTCACCTCAAAAAAATTAAAGTTTTAATATTCGAAGACATTCTAAGGCTAATTTCTTTCACCACCATATGCATAGTTTCTTTCAGCAATTTAAAGTTTGAATTCAGTAGCAAATTTGCGACGGAAAAATAATTCTGTCCCAAATTTGCAACGGATTCCAAAAATAAAGGGCATTTTCAATTCCGTCGCAAAATCCGTCACAAATTATTTTTTTGTGATGGAATTTGCGACGGATTTTATGACGGATTCCAAAAATAAATGGCATTTTTGAATCCGTCGCAAATTTGCGACAGATTCGAAAAATTGTCGCAAATTTCACTTCCGTCGCTAATTCTTCAATGAACAGTAGCCACAAAATAAGTTTTTGTCGTAAAATGAGCGACGAAATTAGCGACGATCCAAATCCAATGGAAAATAGAATATCGTAATTGTCATCGCACGAATAATATTTGACTTGTCATCATTTAGCGATAAATTTTCCGACGATCAATTACATTAATAAGAATAATCGACAACAAGAATAATGATAATAACAATAACAATAATAACAAGAATAATAATTATTATTATGACAACAAAAATAACACATGTCACAATAATAATTACAGATCATTAGTGTTTTGTCACAAAATTTTTAATCTTCATCTTCGTCTTTGTCTTGATATGCATCTTCGTCCTCGTCTTAACCTTGATCGTGATCTTTATCTTCTTTATAAGCATCATCTTCATCATCTGTTTTAAAATCAGATTATGTACCATCTTCTACATTTAATTCGTAAATTTCAGTTGGATCTACATTTATTATTGCTCTACATGGATCTCGTAAAGTTGGAATGTTATATTCCTCAGTTTCAACTGTGTTACAAACTTCTTCTTGTTGATAGACTCTATCCTTCTAGTGTTCCTCGATTTTTCTCCGTGCTTTGATTTTACATACAGTCCACCAATCAGCTTTGTCATGTTTTAAACTAAGATATAATGAATAATATACTTGAATTGTTTGTTGTACCAAGAAAAATGGTTTATATTTCATATATTTTTTCTTGTGATTTATTTCAATCAAATTAAACTTTGTATACACCTTCATTTCTTTGACGGGGTCGAACCACTTGTACTTAAATAACACAACCCGCATCATTAATGGTTTAGGGTACTCTATTTCTATGATTTCATCCAACAAGCCATAAAAATCATCTTTTGAACTGCCACCATTGGATGACCGAATAAACACACCACTATTCATTATGGCTTTTCCCATTCCATATTCTTGAGTGTGAAAATTATATCCATTTATGAAATATACTGGCCAACTTTGTACTCTTAACTGTGGACCCCATGACAGATGATATAGAAATCCTTGCTCTCCAAGTTTATCATGATTACTGTGAACCTAAGGTTACACATGCAAGTCAATAATATATATTTTAATAAACGATGTATAAAATATTAATAACTTGATTTTGGTCTATAGGTAACTTACATATGTTTTGAACCATGTTGCAAATTATTCATCGCACAAACGGTCAAACTCATTTGGTGGTAGTCCATACATTGAAGTTTAGAAAATTCTATTCATAAATACCATTTATATATTAGCAAATATTTGACACACAATACAAATATTTGTAAATTTACACTTACTCGAAGCATGACTCAATTTCTAGGCAGTTCAGTAAGATATATGTATGAGCTGCATGCTATTCTTCGCCTGTTAAATAACGAAACTTACATGCACCGCTTGGTTGACCCAAATAATTGAAAATAGAGAATGATTTGCAATTGGGATCAATGGGACCCTTATTATTTTTGCCTGCTCTCCTCCTCTTGCACTGCACGTGCGGCTTAAAATAGTATAATGAAAATGTTATCACTTCTTCCACAATATATGCATACAAATTGAAGCTTTAACACATGCCTTATTCTTCACTTTTTTCTTCAAATGATATAAAAATCTAGTTACAATTAAAAGAAGCTTATCGGAACATAATATATGATAAAGTAATTTGAACTTTATTTAAAAAAAATATCTCTCAGATGGATACATCCATCGAAATTGGACGGGACCTACAACTTTGACCTTATAAGACAAGTGAACTAAGAGATGTTCCATCGAATAAAAAAATAATGGAGGAAATATCCTTTTTAAGTTACAAAAAATACTTGTAATATCTCTCCCTAGTTTCTCCATATGTTATGCTTTTAACACTGTCGAGCAAATATCATGCAGAAAATTACTTAACTCTGTAATGGCGCTCCGTACAAAGTTCGGTAGAACTTCTTTGAAAGCTATTGAAATTAGTCTTTCCATAAATATGTGACAATTATGACTTTTTAAACCTGTTAACTTGCATTCATTCAAATCAACATATCTTCCGAGGTTCGAAGCATATCCATCAGGAAACCGCACAGATTTCAACTATTGACAAACAACTCGTCTCTGCTCCTTATCCAATGTCTAAATTGCTTTTGGTTTTGGTCCCTTGCTGCTTGCATCCACATCTAGTGTTGGCCGATCACAAATATCTATCATATCTTTTCTTGCATTCAAGTTGTCTTTTATTTTTCTAGTGACATCCATCACAGTATTTATGACATTGTCGAAAACATTCTTTTCTATATGCATGATGTCAAGATTATGATGAATAAGATGGGCCTTTCAATATGGTAAATCCTAAAATATATTGCGTTTAGTTTACTTATGTGTATCCCAAAATATACTGCGTTTAGTTCACTTATGTGTACTTTCGTACGTAATAATTGTGCTGTGAGGGTTCTGAACAACAGTTGGAAAGTCCTACACCTATTTCCAAATTTGATCATCGGTCAAGCTCAATGGTGAAGGTGTTCTTTCAGTCCTATTCTTGATGAACTTTTTTTTATTCCTTTTGAATGTATGATTTATTAGTAAAAATTGCCTGTGACTGTCAAAATAGCTGGGCTTCTTTCCATGTTTTAATATAAATGACTTTGATCTTTCCAAACATATCGAATATCCTAAGATCTTAGCTGTACTCCATCCAGATAACATTCCGTAAACTGGAAAGTTATTTATCATCCAAAGAAGAACAACTTTCATTACACATGTTTGATCAGTAGAAACATTATATGTAAGGACATCTTCATCCCATATTCATTGTAATTCTTCAATCAATGGTTGCATATAAGCATCAATTAACGTTTTTGGATTTTACGGGCCAATTATGATTAATGTCAAAAACATATAAGGTGTCTTCATGCACATATCAGGTGAAAGATTGTACAACGTTAAGATAACTAGCTAACATGAATAACTTTTTCTTGATTTCTCAAATGGAGCAAATCCATTAGCACATAGACCTAACCTGATATTTCGAGACTTTATCGCAAACTCTTGGTATGTTCTATCAAAATGTTTCCATGTCTTTGCATATGAAGAATGACACATTAGACTCTCTTCTATTTCATGATTTGCATGTCAAGTCATGTGTTCAGTAGTGGCTTGAGATGCATAAAGCCGTTGCAATCTGGGGATTAAGGGCAGATAAAATATTTACTTGCATGGTCTACGCTTCTGATTACAACCCTGCCTCATATTAATTTTGTACCTAGGTTGGCTATAGAACTTACAAGATTCTGTACTTTCATTGTCTCTCCAATATAACATACAACCCTTACTACATACATTAATCCTTACAATCGGAAAACCTAAGTTATCCATTAGCTTTTTCATATCGTAAAAATCACTTGACATGATGTTATCATGAGGCATTGTTTCCCGCATTACTTCAATAAAAGAGTTGAAGCAATCCGCAGACACATTATGATCTGCCTTGAGATTTAACAATCTTGCTGTCACTGATAATTTAGGGTGGTTGTCACAACATGCTCATAAATGTTCATCTGCTGCTTTCAACACTTTCCAGAACTGATTAGATGGAAAAGTTCCATTATACACATTCTCATCAAAACCCGTTACTCCTATCTCTTCCAATTATGATGCATGACTAGTACTCACTTGTTCAAGTATAATAGTAAAACTAGTACTTGCATGATTCAATTCTGAAACAAAATTCTGACCAGCTGTATCATTCACCATCCTTTCGTATGGGTTCAATTGATCATAATAGCTACATTCTTTCCTAACTAAAAATTGGTCACTTCTTTGATATCCTTTATCAGATATAAATGGTTCACCATGGGAAGTCCAATTATAATAGTTCAGAATAAACTCAGATCTACAAAGATATTCTTTAACTTCATCACATACATGAAATTTACCATTACTACACTTTTTACACGGACATCTTAACTTATTTCCATCTATGAACTCATATTTACTACTAGCAAAGTCTAAAAATAGTTCCAACCCAATATGAAACTCATCGGTCAATCTTGGACGTCCAGGTAAGTTCTTATTATACATCAAAGTCCTGTCTCTTTGCATTGTGTTTGTATAAAAATTAAAAAATCTCGTAAAATATTAAAAATATCATATTTACTGTTCTTAATTAAAACCATAAAATTATGAAAATCAAAATTTTGTTTTGATGCAACAATTACTTTGAACTTGAAAAAAAAAAAAAGAAAAAATTAAATTATCATATAAAGAAGATTTATCCAAATATTTGACTGAAATCTTTGTAGTAGAAAGTGGTCAATTTGATGAGAATTGCAATATTCACTTGGATTGCAAGACCTTCAAATGGACACATACCTAAAAAAAATCACTTAAGATTTATTTTTTTATAATTTATAATTTATAATTTATTTTGAATTTTTGAATTTTTTTTCTTTTTTTTTCCCTATCTTTTTCTCTGGTTTGGCAACCGGCAACCAGCTGAGGTTGGCGAGTTCAACCTCACCGGCCATGGGCGAGGTCGAGCGGCCTCGCCTAGGTGTGGTGGTCGACCTCGCCATTACCTAGATTTGAGCGATCGCGAGGTCGACGGCCATGGGGCGAGGCCGAGCGGCCTCGTTCAGGGGTGGCGGCGACCGCCCAACCCACCGGATGACGGCGAGGTCGACCGCCATACTTGGGTGAGGTTGACCGGCGGCCACGGTGAGGCCGGTTGACCTTGCCCAAATTTAAGGGAGGCCGAGGCGATGGCAAGGTCCACCGACACACCTGGGCGAGGTCGACCAGCGCCATGGGGCGAGGTCGATTGGCCTTCCCCAGATCAGGTTGACGGCCATAGGGGGAGGCCGAGCGGCCTTGCCCCATGGCCGCCGAGGTCGCTCGGTCTCCCCCCATGACCGGCGAAGAATTTACGAAAATAAACAAAAAAAAGACAATAAAATAAAAAAAATTTGAATCACGAAGTTAGTTATGATACTTACTGGTAGAAAAGCTTTACCGAGATTGATTTGTACACGCACGGATAGGTTTATTGAGAGAAGCACAAGAGGGAGAAAAGCGAGGGGATATAAGGAATCAGTATACAGAGAAAGAAATTGACGGGTGAGGTGGATAACACGGAAGTTATTTTCCATCATAAACTACAAATTAGCGACGAATTCGTTTTCGTCTCAAAATTCGTCACAAATTTGCGACGAATTTTTATTTCATGACAAATTACGTCACAAATTAGTGACGATTAATTTTCGTCACTAATTTGCGACGGAAAATAAAATCCGTTGCAAATTTCGTTACAAATTTGCGACGACAAATTACCCGTCGCAAATTTCCGTGGCAAAATCCATATTTTTTTGATAGTGATTTCTATTAATCAAAGCTTAACAAGGCCCTCTTCTCTCTATGAATTTCGCCCAGTGCATGGGCTTGCCGAATCTTACTCCTTTATGCGTTCAGTCCAACTAATTCATCTAAACTCAAAACCATTCACTTGAATCTGTCCGCCACTGATCCAAATTAAGATGCAATTAATAAATTAAACTATATGCTCCTAAAATTTTATATCTTATCCAATTTAATTTTAATTTTTAGGGTTTAAATAATAATCCCTAATTTTATCTATAATAATTACTATATGGTTAGCTAAAATTTAGGTATCAACAGACAATATGCCTTGTTGGAAAATCCACCGGCAGCCTCACTAGCCGCGGGCAAAGGTGAGGGTGCGATGGCCCTAGGAGGCCATGACTACCTTGCCCAAGGCCTTCACGGAACCTCCGGCCAAGGGCAAGGCCATTACGGCCAACGCACGAAAAAAAAATAAATCAAAATATAATATATAAAAATCAATTTTTTAAATAAATATAAAAAAATTCATGTAGGATGATTTGTCAGAAGTGGCACTTAAATGATTGATTTTACTCCAATATGGTACTTATGTGAGCGAAAAAAAAGGTTATCCTTAAGTGAACGCCATACGAAAGTTGTGACACTCCTACTGTGCTTATCCCCTATTTGAGGCTATAGAAAAAGTGTCGCAATAATTTAAAAAACTCAAGACACTTATTGCTGGCATCGCATAATAACTTTCAAGTGTTATGTTACACCTATTTGTAGTGTCCGGTCCAGTGATTATCTAAGCGAAAGCGTAACCAAGAAAAGACTGTCAACACAAAAGCTCATCCCTCGGGTCGCCCTGATGATATTTATTAGGCAAGTTGATCGATTCCACGTCAATTTGAGTTTGAGGGGAGGGGAGGCTAGAGTTGGATTTATTACTGCAATGATTAACATTGTCAGCATAGGACATCAATCTATGATTATCATTTAATAAGAGCGGATGAGACAATATATTTTAGCAATAAATAAACGCATCTATTGTCCGTGAAAAGTACCACCTTCAATCTACACAACTGAACATAGAGAAATCATATTCCATCTTTTCTAACTTCATCGACACCGGCAATAGAAACCTGGCAAGAGACAAAAATCCAAACTAAGCCAGGTATCCGATAAGCGGTCATTTAGGAAAGGACGATAAGAGAAGAAAACAAAGCAAAACAAAACAAAACAGGAAACATAATATGTTAATCCTACAGAAATATTCCAGCGACCCAATCTATGTACAGAATTGATTCGGTACCATAATAAATTTTATGTCCTCTTTGTGTTTCTATGTCTCTGTCTTTTTGGGTATGTGACTGTTTTGGCATCAAATATGGACCTCTAGGTTGGCGTTCGAAAAATGCACCAGAGACTGAGCCATACATACCAAGCGTGGGATCATGCTCTTGCCAAACTGGATCGACGGTTGGGAAGTGAGGTTAAAATGAGAAACAGAAACTAGAACTATTAAGGATAATATGGGGACAATAACCCATTACATTTACGCACATAGTTTGGGCATTAGGAGAATTCAATATAGGAACTGGAAGTCATGTATTCAAATTCTATCGACAGCATGCAAACAACCTAATGGTAGAGCTACCTCCACAGGCCACAAATTCAAACTTAACTAATTCATGAGACTTGTAGAGTGCTATGCGCCACTGTGCTCATGCATATGGATTCTAGAAAAGGCAAAATAAGACTAGATTAAAGGCTTCGTTTGTTTCATGGAAAACATTTTTCACAAAAACATTTTCTGGCATTTGGATTGCCTAGAAAATGAGTCAATAGAAAATGATTTTTTTAATGAAAAACCGGAAATCATTTTCCAAAATATGACTAGATATCGGCACTTAGATCAAAAACTCTACGCTCAGGGATGGAAACTCTAACACTCATTTCAGGGTCCTTGGCATCCAAGACCTTGTCCATTGAGGCCAAGACAGTGAGCCTAGTACCCGTGCCTAGGTCCCTAGCATCCAAAACAGGGTTTACTAGGCCGGGACCGAGAACCTGATTTCGGTGCTCGGTCACCAACACCCGTGTCCAGGCTTGAGTCCATAGAGGCTGAGCCCGGGTCTATTGAGGCCTAGCCCAGGACCTAATGCTTGTGTAAAATATATTTTCAAGGTTTTGACCACAAAATTAGGCCTAATTTTTTTTAAAAAAAAAAGTTCCAACTTTACCTTGAGTGATAATTCTTGCTCAAACTTTTTCATGTATCATAAAAACTCACTAACTTTCACTTAAATCTCAATTCTAACCCGAGCAGTTTAAAAATTTACACCACGAGGGCCATATTTGGAATTTGAGTAAAAGTTGGTTCTTTTTATTTAAACAAAAAAAAGTTCGGACCAGAATTATCCTTCAAGATAAAGTTGATGCTTTTTTTGGAATAAGCCTCTCAAAATTGTGAGGATGAGAACTCCCTTAAAGGCCAATATGTAGAACTATATATCTCACCCAGCAAAATTATTTTAACCAAAGCCTGAAATGGGAACTTCATTTCCATACACCAAAACCCTCTCCCTCTTTTCACTCCAAGTGTTGTTCATAGCTTCATTTGCTTCACCTTCTAAAGCCTTTGCAAACGAAACCCTATCTCAATGCCTCATAAGCTATTCCCATGCTTCGCACCCAATAATCTCAGCCATATACACACCCGAAAACTCGTCTTACTCAACCGTTCTTCAATCCTACATACGGAACCTGCGGTTCAATGCCTCTAACACGCCAAAACCCACTCTCATCCTCACAGCACTCCATGAGTCTCACGTGCAAGCAGCCATTGTTTGTGCCCAAAAGCTCTCGGTCCAGATGAAGATCCGAAGCGGAGGCCATGACTTCGAGGGCATATCCTACTTCTCCATCTCCTCGCCTTTCTTCATCCTTGACATGTTCAATTTCCGCTCAGTGGATGTTGACATTGAGGCCGAGACTGCATGGGTGCAGGCAGGGGCAATCCTCGGAGAGGTCTACTATGGGATCGCTGCAAAGAGCAAGGTCCATGGCTTCCCTGCTGGGGTTTGCTCCATGGTGGGCGTCGGTGGCCACTTCAGTGGTGGTGGCTATGGGAACATGATGAGGAAGTATGGGCTCTCCGTTGACAACATAGTCGACGCATCCATAATCAGCGCCAAGGGCGAAATTCTGGATAGGGAATCCATGGGAGAAGACCTCTTTTGGGCCATAAGAGGTGGCGGCGGAGCGAGCTTTGGCGTCATCCTCGCATACAAGATCAACCTTGTCCATGTGCCCGAGATGGTGACTGTCTTCCGCATCCATAGGACATGGGAGCAAAACGCGACCGAGGCCGTGTACAAGTGGGAACAAGTGGCGCACAAGCTGCATGAGGACCTCTTCATAAGGCTGGTCATGGACGTGGTTACCGGAAAAAACGCCAGAGAGAAAACAGTAAGAGCCACGTTTGTCGCGCTTTTCCTTGGAGACACTCGAAGGCTTCTTTCCTTGATGAGCGATAGTTTTCCGGAGCTAGGCTTGCGAAGTTCGGATTGCATCGAAATGAGTTGGGTCAACTCCACGCTTTACTGGATGAATTTCTCGATTGGGACTCCAGTCGATGCTTTGCTTTCACGTTCGCCGCATCGCTTGATGCATTTGAAGAGAAAGTCCGACTATGTGAAGCAAATCATACCGAAGGTCGGATTGCAGCTCATTTGGAAGAGGATGATCGAGCTTGAAAGGCTGACTTTGACCTTCAACCCTTACGGTGGCCAGATGAGCAAGATTCCCACGACGAAGACCCCATTTCCGCATAGAGCCGGGAACCTATGGAAGGTCCAGTACGCGACGAATTGGCACGAGGACGGGGATGAAGTGGCACGACACTACATTGAGCTGACGAGGAAGCTCTATGGTTACATGACGCCCTTTGTGTCGAAGAACCCGAGAGCAGCGTTCTTGAATTACAGGGACCTTGATTTAGGGGTCAACCACAATGGAGATGAGAGCTATGAGGAAGGGAAAGTGTACGGGGTCAAGTACTTCAAAGGCAATTTCAACAGGTTGGTGGAGATAAAGACCAAAGTTGATCCCGGTAACTTCTTTAGAAATGAGCAGAGCATTCCGGTTGTTCCCCCGTAAGAAAGAAGTGACGTACCCAAAAAGTCATTGCACTTCTCTTGGTCCTTAGTTCAGTGGAGATTTTAAGTTTGAACGATGAACATAGCAGAATGTGCTGAATATGAATTACGAGAGTGGAGATGGGTGTTCATTCTTCTATCTTAGGTTCATTATTAATGTCAAGATACCCTTTACGTAAACATCATTAGACGAGTCCCTTACGTTCTCTGTCCTACAATAAAAAAAGTGATCTGATTTTTTTCTTATTTGTGTTTTCAAATTTAAATATAGAGTTTGAATTATTAATATGACATAATTTTTTAAATTTTTAAATAAATATAGGACTAGGCCAAGCCTCAAGGCTCTTTCCTAGGCCAACTGCCCACTGGTCTGGCAAAAATATATTGCCCAGGCCCGCCCAAGGAGCCTAAAAATCTAACCAAGCCCAACTATCGTTAGCCACTCACTCGTTGATCAGGTCTACTTGTACTAACATGAATACAAATTTTAATTTGTGCAAATGCATTTATTCCATAGAGGATAAACTTTTCTATTTTGTAGTACAATATCATAGGAAACTTGATTGCAAAGTAATGCAGCATCTTATATCCAAGTGTCAGGGTGGTTTGTGCTAGGATTTTTAAGTTAGAGTGAATATACTCTTAGGAGTTCTGAAAGCGGGATTGGTCTCCCATGTACAAACTGATCGAGACCTAATGTCGCTCTTCTGATGAGATCATGACAAGCTGAAACCAATTCCTATTCCTAAAGTGCTATGCGTGTCTTGCTCAAGGGACTGGATGCTTGAGCTAAGCTGGAAGTAGTACGATCCGATACAAGGATACTATTCACCGTACTCTTTATTAGGAACAACTATAGAATGAAGACTGGCCTAGGGTCTTCTCAACTCGCCAGGCGTTGCACGGGTTATTTAGCATCCAAGGAATTGCCGACTTGTGACGGATGGTATTGGAGTAAGAACCCCCCAGTTGGTGAGTTAGACTTAGAGAAAACCTGTGGCCTACCCAATCCTACAAGGGCGAAGAGTGAATTGTCGAGGCAAAATGTGCCCGGACAAAGTGCGGCTTTCAACATGCTTTTGGGATGACAATATGATGTACATCGTGCCATATCGAGGAGGAGGTGCTAGGAACCCATTGTCCTATCCTCTTGGTTCGATTACTCGAGCAAGGGCGAAGCAATTCAAGTAAGCTGTTGGCATCATGGTTCGAGATCTTTGGAGTAGAAGCTATCTTAGATCGGGACTTGAAGAATCTTGGACCTCTTGGTGCAACACGATCAAATTTGGTCAATTGCAAGGAAACGGGCTGCTGATTAATACTCACTGCTAATGCCGTGACGGATGTCGTTTTTTTTTTCTCGTTTCGGAGTAGTTTAAGTTTTATCTTTATTTAAGTGATGTTATTAATTCTAGTGGCGTTTTCATAATTTTGACGTTTAGGGTTAACACCATATAAAAAGGGTGATTAGGGTTTCTTTGGAGACAGATGATTTGCTTTAATACAACGAGAGGTTTTTCTCTTCTTTGAGTTCTCTATGAACTTGACCTTATCAAGGCCTTCTTTGTGGCGATTGATTCGACTAATCGAGTAGGATAGCGAATTCTCTTGTTTGTGACGTCTATAACGTTGATTGGTTGACACAAGTTCGTCAGCAGGTCACGTTTATACCGAGGTTACCAATCACAGGTTTGATTGGAGGTCGAGGTTTTGCGATTCACACTTTCCAGATCTTCATAAAACTATCAACTTCCACTCAGATTCACTTCATCCGGTATCGAAGCCTAGGATCTACAAGGTCTAGTTATCCTAATTTTGTTATTTTCATTCGGCAAATTGAGAATTATTGAACTAGGATCTCAAATTTTAATCAAATTAGGGATCCAAATCATTCTTGCTGCATTTTCTTTTCTTTTTGGTCCTAATGTGTCTTGATTGTATTTGACTTCGTAAAAAAAAAGGTTTTGGCACAAAAAAGAGAGCAAGCTGAACAAAAAAAAAATCAATCGAAAAGAATTGAGAAGATGACTCGTTTGTTAGTTGGACCGAACTGAATTAAAAAAAAATCAAAATTGAGTTTGAATTTGACAATTAGTGAAAGGTTGACGAATTATTTTAATCCTGCTTGGTGGTTTGGTCGATTGTTGTGAGCTGGGTGAGAAAATCGGTTTTTAGTTCGATAAAGAGCTTGTGAGAAGGGAATACGAGAGGTAAAAGGCAAGAGTATGTGAGCTTAATTGAAAAAATAATCGACATTGAGTTTGAGTTAAACATGAGGGGGAGCCACAAATACCTTGAGCAAAACACGTGAGGGAGTGTTTGGTGAGATTTCTTTTATTTATAATATTTTCTTGTAGGTAAATCATGTCACATGACCAAGAAAGCGTAAATCAAAAGGAGGATGCTTCCAAACAAAAGGATGATGTAATTTAGGAAGGCATTCAACAGTTGAGATTGTAACTTGAAGTACTTAGTACCTAAGTTATGGGATGTGAGACGAGGCTTGATGGAGATCGAGAGACACTACGGGAAGGCCGCGAAATCAGCGAGATGAATCTAGAACACGACTTAGATGGCAGTAGCAATTTGATGATGAGTGTGAGGCTGACATGGAGGAAGACCGAGATGGCTAGTTTGGGAGGTGAAACAGAAGACGAGGCCGAGGGGTTAGACATGAAGAAGATAATGAGCTTGGCAACATCAAGATAAAGATTCCATCTTTTCAAGGAAAGAATGATCCTAATGCGTATCTAGAGTGGAAAAAAAAATAGAATTGGTATTTGATTGTCAACGATATTCCGAGCTTAAGAAGGTAAGAATCGTAGCTATTGGATTCATTGATTATGCTATAATTTGGTGGGATCAGCTTGTGACTAGCGGGAGGTGCAATAGTGAGAGGCCGATAGACACATGGGATGAGATGAAAACAGTGATGAGTGTCGCGACCTCCCAAACCCGGCCCCCGAGGCCCACGGGTTAGGCTAATGGATTGCTAAGTTAAACCTAGCTCGAGCTCTCCCAAGCCCATACCAATTCGCGACTTAAATTAGAGTTGTTAACATGCAAATCAATTTAATTTAGGAGTCGCCACTAATCAGTTTTTGGTAGGTCGATTAGACACCTAAGCGAAGCACGGGAGAAGAACTTCACTTCTACGAACCAGAGATTCAACGGGTACGGGGACTTGATTACACTAATCGATCAACTAGTGCCCTTTCGGTACCTAATCTTGTTCAATTCACCACCCAACATGTTCTCGCTAATCGGGCGTCTCAAAATTCCATCCCTAACTAAGCTAAAGGGAACGACAATCAATATCTAAACCTAAACATGCATAATCAACTACATGCGAATTTAATTTAAATGTGCAATTCAAAGTGTGTGAACCGAGCGATGTGGGCTTAAGCATAACACTAAACATGTGAAGAAGGCAAGATAAGCTAAATCAAACTTTTGGTTTTTTTTTTTTTTTGATTTTTTTAAAAAAATTAATTTTAATTTTTTAAAATTTTTTTGGGAATTTCCGAAATTTTTTCGAAATTTTTTTTTGGAAGTTTTTGAAATTTTTGATATTTTTTTTTTGAAATTTTTGAAATTTTTATTTTTTTGAAATTTTTTTTCGAGAAAGAAAAGAGAATAAAAATAATAATAAAATAAAATAAAATGGAATAAAATGAAATTCAGGTTTTTTCTTTAAAAAAAATATTTTTTTAAAAAAGATATTAAAATAATACAATAAAAAACGGATAAATAAAAGACGGACCCGGTCGGATCTCCACATCCGACCCGGATCGAGACCGAACCATATCGCTGCGCCTGCCGGGTTGGCGAGCAAAACCGGCTCATTTATTGAGCCCGTATAAAATTAACCCCTTTTTAATAAAAAGCCCAGCCCAAAATTTTCTTTTTTTCTTTTTTTTTAAAGGGGCCCAAGGCCTAGCAAGACAACAAACAAGTAAAAAATGGCCCATTCCGCCCACACGCCCAACAAAAACCCTACCCGGTTCAACTGCGCCCGACCCGGTCGCGACCCGACTCGGGCACCGCCACCCCCACCTGGGGGGCTCGCTGCAGCACGGCCGCCCCCGACGTGGAGTGTGCGGTCGCATACGCCACACGCCAAACAGTATGAATCTTTGGCGTCCCCAGCCCCCGCCTCATGGCCGGCGCTCCACATGGCTGCGTCGCCCGCCCGTGCGGCGGTGGCGTCCCCCGGCGGAAACCACCAGCCCGGCGGTAACCACACGAGGTCGACGGCTGAGCTCACGGCAAGCGGTCGGCTGCTGCGGTCGAGAAAGGCGACCGGATCAGCGGGGATCGGCTACCTCAGGCTATCGCCATACGGCGCCCGGACCGCCGCGACCCGCAGGCCTCTTACGCGCGGCGCGTGTCGCCGCCCGACTGACCGGCCGGCCCGGGGCTATCGGCGTTCCAGCAAGAAGCGCCAACAAAACAGAGAATGAGAAGGACGGTTCGGGCACAAAAATCAAACACCTTCTGGCGTTGGCGAAAGCAAGGAATTTTAAGCGATTGAGGCTAAAACTGTCGACTCCGCGCCCAGAAAATGCGGACAACTGAGACCGACTTCGGTGGTGTCACGGGCGGAACTTCGACGGAGGCAGACGGCGGGCTCCGGCCGTGAGCCCCCTCCCAAAAGCAGTAAAAATAAGCAGGCGGCCAAGGACCCTACCCGGACTCGGCGGTGGCGTATGGAGGGCCGAACGAGCGGTCAGACTACCGCAGCGCCTCGCGCACCCTCTGAGCAGGATCCTCGGGAGACCGACCCGAGTTGAACTCAAAGCGAAGCAAAACCAGTGACGTTTGGGACGGGACCTACCCGTGACAAAGGATCGTCGGCCCGGCAGGGCGACAATCCTTTGGGAGGAGAACCTCTCACTCTCTCTAGAACTCTCTCTCTCTCCCTCATTGTTTAGCTCGCTCTCTCGCTCTCCTCTCTTCTCTCTCTTTCGCTCGCTCCCTCTGTTCTCTCTCTCCCCGATCTCTCGGTTCTCTGTTCTCTCTCTCTTTTACGGTTCTCTCGCCCTCCGGACCCAAGAGCTCTCCTTCAAAACCCTCTCAAGGCCCCCCCCTCGCTCCCTGCATCCTCTTTTCTCTCCTCTCCGCCGCCCCGATCTTCTCCCCTTTCTCTCTCGGGACTCCCTCTCCCTTTTCTTTTAACCACATCCCGTGCTTCCCCCTTGGAACTCTCCCCTTCTGCTTCTTTTGCTTTTTCTCTGCTTTGCCTTTCTCGATCTCCCCTTTTCCTTCCTCGGGGGCTGGGCTTTAAAGGGCGATGAGCCATGTTGACTCATTCAACAGGGCTTTCTCCTTTTTTTTTTTTTAAAAAAAAAATAACTACTTTTTTTTAATTAATTAATTTCTAATTTTTTAAACTTCTTTTTTTAAAATTTACTTTTTGAAAATAAACATGGAAAATATGTTCTAATAGGTCCTGTTAATGCAAATGCACCTAATAACTATATGCCATGCAGTTTTAATGCAAATATTTTCGGTTTAGGGGTTAAAAAAATTAAACCATAATATTTATGCGATAAAACCCTAAATGATTTGGGCAAAATTTAGGTGTCAACAATGAGGAGGCGTTTTGTACTAAGCCATTACCACCGAGACTTGTTTCATATGCTACACAATCTCACACAAGGCAATAGGAGCATGGAAGAGTACCATAAGGAGATGGAGATTACCTTGATCTGTGCTAATGTAGTAGAAGACCGTGAAGCCACAATGTCACAATTTTTGAGTGGTTTAAGCCACAATGTCACAATTTTTTAGTGGTGGAGCTACAACATTATGTTGAGTTGGAGGAATTGGTGAACAAAGCCATCAAAGTTGATAGGCAATTTAAGTTGGACCGAAATTACAAGAGTAATGGAGGTTCAAGATCGAATTGGAAGTCCCATTGGAAGAGCATTGAGAAGCCAAATTGGAAGGGAAATAACCCCAAGGCTGAAACTTTGAAGGAGAAGGAGAAGGATGTCAAAATTAGTTCGAATTCAGCTTCAGGTAAAACTGAAAACCCTAACACTAAGATTCGTGATATTAAATATTTTAAGTGTTTGGGCATGGGTCATATGGCAAATCAGTGCCCTAATAGGAGGGTGATGATCATGACTGGGAATATAGATGTTGAATCAGAAAGTGAGAGGGAGGAAGAGGATGATAACATGCCACCATTAAAGGGTTGTAGTGATGTTAAGATGCCAGCAAATGGTGAATTGATGGTGGTTAGGTGTTCTCTTAGTGTTCAAGCTAAGGAGGAGGATCAACACCAGCAACGTGATAATTTGTTTCATACATGATGCGTAGTGAATAGCAAGATTTGTAGTTTGATTATTGAGGGGAGCAATTGTGCGAATGTGGCAAGTTGTACCATGGTGGAGAAGTTAGGGTTAAAGACTATAAAACACCCTAGACCATATAGACTTCAATAGTTGAATGATAGTTGAGAGGTGAAGGTGTCAAAGCAAGTCCAAGTTCCATTTGAGATAGGAAGATATAAGGACGAGGTGATGTGTGATGTTGTATTTATGCAAGCGGGCTATGTTTTACTTGGTAGG
>JAMXDD010000002.1:11820006-12169025 GCA_024733475.1 Syzygium grande | reverse complement strand
AAGAAAATTAAATATAAATTGTAATTAAAATGTAAATTGTAATTAAATTTAGGGATAAAAATACATGACTTGAACTTAATAAATTATCATAAAACACATTACAATTCGTTACAACGATTTATAAAAAAAAAAAACGAGCACAATATATATGCCCTAAAAAATAAATGATCCCAAAACTTAAACATTCGCGGTATTAATGCATGGGGATCGTGAGGTCACATGTCGCCGGATTATACTGGTTTCCTAAGCTCATGTGGGCATACCCGATATGAGAAACAAGGGTTCCCGGAAATATTTGCCAACTCCAATAATTCTTTTTTACCCTCAATCGTCACTACCCGCTCCAGTACCGGTAGTGGTAGTATCTCCTCCATCGTTAAAGAATTCGGATTCAGCATTGCGATCTATCTCTTGTTGCCTATTGAGCCTTTCACCAATCAGCAACACAAGCTTGCATCTGCCTTTCGGATCTAATCTTGAACGATGTTCTTCCAAAATATTACCTCCCAAGACTAAATGCTTGTTCTAATCTTGAATCAGGAACAAGGGGTTGAAAAATCTGTTTTGCAATAAGAGCAAGGATTGGGCATCGGCTATGCGTGCCATTCCACCAATCCAAAATTAAAAATCTACCACATTCGATCTCAAATGAAACGCTTAGATAACTCTCTAATTCAGAAATATTTCCTATAACGCCTTTTTTGTTTTTTTTGTTGTCTATGTAATAAAAAGCGAAACCCTCTACTAATTTTATTTGCACTGGCCGCTTTGTATCTCCGATTGAGAAGATCCAAGATCATCTAAATTATATTTAGTATAAAATTCATTATATAATTCTATTACTAATGCTTTTAACATTACTGCATTATAGCTGTAACATTTATGTCATCACAATTTAAACATTGATAATACACACGTTAAAATCATGTGTGCCATCAATTTTGCAACATCAAAAGCAGAAGAAAACTAAATAAATAATGGAATTTCCATATAATAATGTAGCCACTTCCTTTTCATTGCAAGTATAGTATGTTGTAATTGAACATCATTTTCACATTCATCAAAAATTCCGACAATATTAATACACTCTACTAAAAATAAATGTGTAGTAGGATAATAAACACCGACAAAGTATAAGTTGCATCATTAAAAACCTTTAAAACATCTAAAATTTTTTGGCAAATATCCCACTCTTGTGGGTATAAATTAATCTGAGGTACATTATTAGAAATGAATGTACATAATAAATCTTTATATGCTAAAGATTCAAGAAGCAAGTGGAAAGTAGAATTCCAACGAGTCTAACATCTTTTGAAATCTTTTTTGGCCTTCCGCCATTTTCTCTACAAAATTTACCCCATTCTCTCATTTTTGAGGATGTTTCCATAAAAATTGAATAGCCATTTTATTGGTTGAAGAAAAATATCGAGAGTTTTCAAACCATCTTGTACACATAAATTTAAAACATGACAAACACATCTAACGTGAAAAAAATTTTCCGCCAAAAGCGTGTCTACAAATATTTTCTAACTCGACAATTGAAGCGGTATTTGCTGCAAAGATTATCAAAACCGATTGAAAAAATTTTTGTTAAGCAAATAATATTCTTCTAAAATTTGCCTAATTAATCTATAAATATTATTTGCCGTATGATTATCATCGAAAACTCTAAATGCAATGACTCTTTTGAATACTCCACTCGCCATCTATCCAATGACATGTTATGCCCATGTAAGAATGACTTTGCCAAGGATCACTCCAAATGTCACTACCTATATGCACGCATCCATTAAATTGCATAAAAAGTTTTGTAAATCTTTTTTTTCCTTTTTGTAAAGATCTTTAATTATTCGCTTAACTGAATTTCTAGGAACACGTTTTGCTTGTGGAGCACATGCATTTTGTACAAATTCATTAAAACCAAATCTTTCTCCAAAATTAAATGCTAAATGCTCAACGGAAATAAATTTGCCTAATTCTTCCTTATAAGTTTTGTCATTAAACGAAATAAAGGGAACTGTTAGGATTGACGCATTCGAAATTTGTTGTTGCCCGACATCGATTCCCCGCCTCGCCGACGTTGCTCCTAAGATGTCGCTTTTTAAATGTTCCATATCCTTGTTCCAATTCGTATATTTATATATTTTCCCACCATTTACAAATTATATCATACCTTTTTCACCAAGATCAAACCTTTTCCGCTGTAAGTGATTCCAAATGTCGATGTAAATTGCCCATTTCCTTTGTTGTAGATATTTCTCCGGAGGATTAAACTTTCTTGAGTCGACGGCCCATATCGGGAAAATGTTGATTTCATCATTATCTTGAAAAATCGCATATTCACTTGCGATCGTTAACGATTTTATCTCCGTCGCGATATTCTTACCTTTGTCGACGGCACTTGACTTCAATTTGCCATTTTTCTGTTTCGCGATTATAATTGAGCTGATTAATTGTAGAATTCAAAGAATTGCTGGATCGAGAAAAATTGAGTAGAATTTAAGAGAATTGTGCAATTGGAGTATAATTTTGTATCGAGAAAATTTAAGACTCGAGAGAAGAGAATTTGAGAGAATTTGAGAGAATTCGAGTAGTAATCGGTATGAAAAGATTGGAGAGAATCACATAGTATTTATAAAAAATTGGGGTTAAAATTTAAAAAAAAAAGAGAAGATATTTCAGTTTGTTGGGCCCGCTAAGCAACGGTACCCTTGCTCCTGTTGGGCAATCTGCCGCAAGGCGGCCCGCTTTCCTAAGATTTGTAGGGTGCCAGGCTCGGCAGACGCTGGCAGTTCGCCGCCTCGCAAAGGTAGCACCATCCCGCTGGGGCCGTTGCCCAGTGGGACGTTCTTGACGACGCCGCTCGAGGTCAAGCCTGGGGGTCTCACGAGGTATGTTTAGAAGAAAGTCTAGCAATATATAAAAAGTGATATATATATATATAGAATGAAAATTTGTTTACCCACGCAAAGACTGGGCAGAACAAACACGAGGCAATGACCTGAAAAGATCTCACAAAAAATGCAAGTTCAATGACTCGAGCATTAATTTATTAAGCAAATCAATAGACAAAAGAAAACGAAGATATCAGCATACCCATTCTTGATCCGTCACCATCAGCAACAGCATCAATATCTCACTTCTACTTGAATATACAATCTGATTCAAGTCGTAAAAAGGGAACCCGACCCAATACATGATGTGGGTCATTTTCCTTTCGGAAGATTAAAGACAAATTTAGTTTGAGAGAGGTACTATTGCAAGCTTTTTCCATGCAAAAAAGAAAGAAAAGGAGAGATCTTTTGATGCAAATGCTTCGGAGCAAGGAAGAGATGATGGATTTTCACTTCTCTAACAAGACGTGAAAGATTAATGAAAATGCCACAACAAAAACCATCAAAAGTAGCTTCCCTTTGCACAAAACACAGCTCGGATGCTCTGGTTCCATCGAGATGGTGTGCTGCTGCTATTTCTCTCTCTACCCAGTTCAAATCTGAGTTGAATGCTTCTGCCATTGAAAAATGGTCCCCTAATATGCGAACAATCAAACCACGACTTGAGCCAGAAATCCCCTGATCACCAACCAGACGCTAGACCAAAGACACCCATAAAGTTGAATAAAATCAAAAACCATGAACTGAGGTTTTGTCGAGTAAAGCTACGATCATGCTTAAGCAAGCGAGAGAGATGTGCCGTTGTGCTACGTTTGATTTGCAGAGGACGTTTGATTTCTGGCTTTGTGGAGGAAAATGGAAACCGTCGAAGGTCGAGGGTCGAGACCGGCAGACGAGGCACGAGGTCGTCGACTTCTGGGAAATGACTAGGGTTTTTTTAAGTCACGAGTAAAGCTTGACCTGGATCGACCTAGCCCGAAACAGGGAAAATACCCAAGTTTTTTAGCTCTTACCCGGACCGGAGTAGACCCAAACCGAAAAGGCCCAATTTTTCCGGGTTGAGTCAGTCCAGCCTGAAAAATTTGCCAATTGAGTCCATCCTGTCAATTTTGATCAGAAATTTGATGATGTAGACGCGGGCGTCCTACATGACATGACCGACATGCCGGGCGTCGAGGCGTTGTGGGAGAGGTTGAAGAGCTAGGGTTTCCTTCGGCGTTATCATCCAACATACTATGTAGGGGTGAGCATGATGGACCGCCCGAATCGGGACCGGACGGATTGGCCCGGTTTACGATGCAGTTTTTCTAGTGTCGATCCGGTTCCCGGTTCCAAAAAGTGGAATTGGTTTTTGGGCGGTCCGGTTCCCGGTTATAGGGTGGGAACCGGGAACTGGACCGATAAATATATATTTACTTTTTAAATTTTTTGAAGAAAAAAAGAAAGCCTAATCTATTCCCTCTTGCCTTTACCAATTTTTTTAAGGATTGGTTCCATTGGAAAATGGAATTGGTTCCATTGGAACGTGATTAGTTCCATTTGAAAATAGAAAAATAAATACATTTATTTACTTAAAATAGAAAACCTAATTTAAAAGTACGTGATTGGTTCCATTGGAACCGGATCGGGCCATCGGTTCGATCCAGTCCCTAGGACTAGCCAGTCCAATTCTCGATCCTAAAAAATGAAAACCCGTCCTCCTGGTATGGTTTTCAATTCTTGGATGAGACCGGACTGGATCGAAAACCGCTCACCCCTAATACTATAGACATGAGAAGGAAGAGTTGAGAGGTGGGAGATTTTTGGCGGGTTTGGGGGTTTTCGCAGCCCAATCGGCAAACTTTGTTCTGGGCTGGTGAGAAGTGGGCCAACTGGAGGAGGAGGCCTTCCATCTTCAAGCGATTGCCCTGCACTCTCTGATAAAACGCCAAGCTGTCAATTCCGGACTCAACACTTCCTTTCCTTCCACTTTCTGGAACCGTCTCGCCCTCAGAGATTCAAGACCGACGACGATTCGGCCACCGCCAGGGTTTCGTGCAGCTCCGTCGATTCGCTTCCTCGTTGAGTCCCGGCATACCCAGGCGATGGCGATGGCGATGGCGATGGCGTTGGCGCCTGCAGATTTCCCTTCCTGGTACGAGTAAAACGCCTAAGGGAGTCGCTCAGGGGAAACCCTAGAATTTCAAATCCACGGTGGCCACCTCCGCCCGCGGCACCATCTGCCGCAAATCCTCCGGCGACCGGCTGAACGGCACCATACGAAAACCAAGCATAAGGCCCGAGGATGGGGATGGGGATCGAATCAGCGCCTTGCCAGACGACATTATCCGCATCATCTTCCGGTCTCTCCCCTTCCATGACGCGGTCAAGACCAGCGTCCTCTCCAAGCGCTGGCGGTCCACTTGGACCACCACCGCCACCCACCTCGCCTTCGATGGAAATATTGGAAAGCCGTTTCACGATGCCTTGTACTTCACGTCCTTCGTCCGCAGCATCCGGACCCGGTTCACCTCGCCCACGGTGAAGAGGTTCCACGTCACCAACTTAACGTACAATGAGTTCGTCTGCTCCAAGCTCGACTCCTGTCTCAGCTTCGTGAAGGAGCGCAACGTGGAGGAGGTCCGCCTGTGGCTTTCCACGCGCTTCCTGTGTGGACTGCCGACTGGACTGCCGACGTCCTTGTATTGCTGCAGTTCGTTGGTGAGCCTGGAAGTCAGTTCGTGCCGTTTCTCGTTGGATGGGACTATTTGCTGGCCTCGTCTGAAGGTCTTGTCGATCGAAAGAGTGGAGCTGAGTGAAGATGTGCTCAAGGGAATTTTTATGGCGAGTCCTCTTTTAGAGTCCCTTAAGTTGTGCGATTGCTTCTCGCTGAAGAACATTATAATAGATGCAACAAGTTTGAAAGAGTTGGTACTCGTCGCCATTAATTACTTCAACGTGAAGAAAATCTGGGCCCCGCATTTGCTGTCATTGCGGGTATCCGGGGACTGGTGGCCTATTTCCCAGTTCAGACTTGACGATGTATCTTCTTTGGTGGAAGCCCAGTTGGATTTTGTCTTTCATACTGATGTCGTCAACGACGACATTCGGACTGATGACATGAGGATACGCCGCGAATTTGTGAAGGAACTTTTTGAGAAGCTGCGCGGAGTTCGTACAATCACCGTTAACGGATGGTGTTTGCAGGTACAAGCTCAATATTTTCCACCATTTATAAGGCGAACTCGTGTTGAACGGTGTCTGTGATCAGCACGGTTTACTGGTGTTTGTTGCCCTGGTCGAGTGACCTCCGCTCTCTATGGCCTTCTCCTCGTCTCTCATCAAGGGGAATTATTGGGAACGCTTGCATAATTAATTACTGGCGGATAGGAAGATTCAGAACTTTTTGTTTCGACTTATAAGATAAGAACATGTAGTGAACCTCGGAGCTTCTTCCCTCTGTTTAATTTCCTATAAATGGATCTGGGATCACTCAATTGGGGACAATGAATGCCACTAGATGTTGCTAATTATTATGGATGCTGCTCGATGCAACATTACCAGACGCATGATTTTCACAAGAAAAATGGATGAAGAGGTTATCTGAAAGGGTTACTTTTTCAATTCGTTTTCTCAGCTTGTAGAGGAAATACGATATAATCTGGAAACATGGCGAAGAGTAATGGACTTATCCATCTTAGATTGAGTGAACTGGGTCATGCTCTCTTGTCACGTTAGGCTGTTGTTCCACGGTACGTCTAGCAGAGTATCGTCAGAATATTTTACACTGGCAATGGAAGGATTCTCTTGGAAACTTCAGTCGATAACGAGGTTGCGGTCTCATGTGACCTACTACTTGAATTTTCAGATCCTTTAATGTTCACAAGTTTTACATGAGAAGCATGTGTAAATAGTCTCAATTCTTAAAGACATTCGCTCGTTCGTTTCTACCTGTAGCATCCTTATCGGTCTTTTCCCGGCTGGGAGACGGGGTCAAAGGATATTGTATCTGGATGGGTTGTAATAGTGTTATTCTTTATTCATGTTAAACAGCAAAAGAAATATTAATTAACTTTTCTATGTTGCTTGCTCAATGTGCTTAGGCTCTGTCCGTTCTGGAGATGGAAGAAGCGCCATCTCTATTGTCAAAATGTCAGAATCTGATACTACATGCAGGTGTTAGTCAATGGGACCTTCCCGGGATAGCATACATGCTACGAAGTTCACATTGCCTGGAAAAATTAGATATACTCCTGACTGGTGACCGCTGTCTGAAGGTTTGTTCCGTTGCTATGATATTTTCAGTTTGCTTCTTGTGCTGACTTCCCTTTCACATGAATGTTTAAACAATGAGTTAAAACTCCTGAAGCACCTAAAGACGATCAATCTCGAGCTCTTATTTGTTCCAGCAATCGAAAGTTACCCATGAATCTGTCAGTTTACTCAACATTTGTGCAGGGCAATATTAAGCTGTTTTAGTTCATATCGTGAAGTAACTGCAGTGTTGTACTGGAGGTTCTTTTGCTGCCGTGTAGCGTTAGGATCTTGAACTAAGAGTTTAGCTATGAGCACTTAGAAAGAGAACATGTTTTATATGTGTAGATGATTTTGAGAGCTTAATTTGATTAAGACTCAATATGAAGTAAAACTAACTAGCATCTGCGGTGGACAAATGACGTTTGTTTGGAATTCTAGCGAGCAAATAATTTTTTTTCCCAGGGATCCGCATTTGATGCGAAGTAAGTTTCTTAATGGGTATCTATGTGCAGCTTGAGCTTGACGAAGAAACTAAAGAATGTTTTAACTTTGACGAAGAAGATTTTTTGTGTTCACGGAAGGGGAGCTTCCAACTTGTGGCGGAACATCTCAAGAGAGTTGAGATCGCCGGTTCCGAAGCCCATAGTTCTGGGTCGAAATATCTGCACGCCCTGATTAAGTTTATTCTTGGCGATATACCCTTGTACTGGAGAAGATGATTATCAAGGCTGATCATTGCACGCAACATGGACAAGAAAGTCTTCAAGCCGATGTTCTTTGGAACTACTTGGTGTGAACCAAAATTTGCTCATCTATGGAAGAGCTTCCAAATATGCTTAAGTTATTATGACAATCGGGGTTCTTTTCAGTGGCAGGGGTATGTTGCCCTGGGCGCCACTTTGCTCATTCTTATTCACTCTCTTTTGACATTTAAGTTGTATAAACTATGACACTGTTTGGTTTTGAGCATGTACCTAATTTACAATTCTTTCAAATTTAGTTTAGTTGTGAGTATGAGTCTCTTAAGGAACGAGGTTAATGTTAGTGTTTTGGAGTATCAGCATATGAAAAGGTGTTTACTCGAGATATTGCTCAGCTGTCTCTTCTTTTTCTGGCAAAATAGAAAACTTAGAGATATTTTATTTATCTGCACTTTTAAAAGATTAATCAAAGTCCTGAGTATTGGATATTCATTTTGGAAATCTTCATGTATTTTTGCGTAACAGCATCGACATCATTACAATTTGATTTTCGTTTCAGCACAACCTTTTGTTTCCAAGTGAAGCAACTCCTTGCACCGTTTGAAAATTTATAATTATGCGGTCCCCAATTTGATTTCGAAGATGCAAACTCGGAAGTACTTCTTTGCTGTCCAGAGGAAGATGAACTGGAATTTTAACCTAGCCTTCTTTATGGTTTAATTTGGTTCAAGGGGCATTTCTTTCCCGACAAGAATGTTTGCGAACCTATATAAATCGTATTTTACGGTCCGATTTGGTTCAACTTTTTCAAGACCAAAGCAAACTGTGAAATCAAGCCATGTTTGTTTCCCTCAGTCTCGGTTCGATCCGAAACATAATTTGCTTTTGTTGGATCTGAATTTGTGTCACATGGTGGCAGTACAAATTTGTTCCCTTCGACATCCATCAAGCCGAATCAAGCCTCATTATGTTTGCCCCTACCCTCTGCCCCAAACAGAAGGATCCTAACGGCAAAAGACATGCACACGGGCATAGAACAGTCTTTTTTTTTTTTGGTAATCTAAAAACCTCCCGCACGGCTGACAGCTTGAGGGGTAAACTTGGGGTGATGGTAGTGCAGGACTCACCACCACGGCGCCACACTTAAGAATCCCTAATGACTACGCTGGGGTTCGAACTCTGATCTCTTCGTGAGGGGACAAGAGCGCAAGTCAACGCAGCCGCTTTGGGCGGTGGTGGCATAGAACAGTCTTTTGTTGTTTCTTATTCCAAAGGTCTTCATTAAAGGAGACAAACTTGAGCACTAGCTAATTAGTGGACAGAGGACGACAAACGGCAAGACAGCGTGGGAAAATTAAGTTGAAATCCCAGGAATACTCTTAAAAAAAAAACAAATACAACCTAGAGAGAAAGCTCAAGAAAAAAAAAAGACAATTTTAAGTTGGGCAGAAAATAGAAAATGACTTGGACCGAAATTATTCGGTTGGGGCTAAAGTTAATATACACCTATTAAATAATCAACATAAAGTTCCTTAGAAGTGTCAAATTCATCCAAAGAAAAGGACTAAATTCCCACAATCCAACTTAGGTAGAGCATAACTTTTAATCCAAATATAGTCATGAGCCCATGAGTACAATATGAAAAGCTCGTTATGAGCCTCTTGCCATAGGGCCAAATGCTGAAGGCCATTTTTAGCCTAAAAATAACTTTTTTGACATGTTTCGGTCAATATTTTCAAACTCACACCATTTTTTTTCTCATTTTTATATTTTAATCAACTAATAAATTCAATTGAAGAATTAAATGTTTTTATTCTTTGAAATAAATATCAAAATATTTTGGACTGGACTAGACCACTGGGAAGCCCGAAATTCTGGCCTGGCCTTAAACATAGACATAAAACCTGCTCATACATGACGGAGCCATTTTTAGGCTCATTCAGGTCGGCCGGTCCAAGTTTCGAGCCCCGAATTTTCATTTGCATCTTTAATGGGTGGGCCTCAGCTATGATTTTGGCTTGATTTGAGGGCCCAACTTGGGACCGTTCATTAATCACCTCTAATCATGAGAAAAAGACTAGGGGACAGATGAACATAAATTGAAATAAATAAATAAATATAATAAAAGAAGCAACTAAATTTAACACTACAGAATTGGCTGAGTATAGGCATTTCACATTTTCCTGCTTTTAATGAAACACGGAAGAAAACTGGTAAAATTTTCTTAACCTTAGTTGCATGAATATGATGGGATAGTAATTGTAAACTTGCAAAAGTTAACATGGTTCCTTAATTATTTCATTTATTTAGGGTCAATTTTAGATAGATATGAGGGTACGATAGCAATAACGGAGACCTTATTGATTTAGAAGATAATATAGATTGATGCAAAAAAAAGGCGGCAAAAGCAATCGCATGCCCCATGCGTGTGCACAACGGCAAATTAGTAATTATAAAGAAAGTTGGTAGTCCCTGTGAAGCGAATCGAACCGAACCAAAGGAAAAATACCGGTTCAGTTCAATTTAATATAATAGCTTGAGCTTTGAACGATCGTTTTGTTGTGTTGTTGTTGTCGATGCCCCAACCCATGATGGGACTTGCTCTGATAAAGTGTGCGGAAATGGAATCACATTCACAAATCCGAAGGTTGTACAGTCGGTTATGCAAGAACAGCCTGTTCACAAGTGACTTGCTCTAATAAAGGTTTCTCAACTTCGTCCATAGATCCTTAGTCGTCTACTCAGAGTTCACGTTCACCAAGACGTTATTAGCAAAGTATAGCTAGATTAGGCTTCGCTCCTTCTGATCACTGCTCGGCCCACTCCAATTTAGTGGATGTGGATTCCTTCATCCTCTCCTTGGGACTTTCCTTAGGTTTAACGTCTTCGATCACGTGACACAAGTCTCTATTCACGAGCAAGACATCCATCCTCAATTTCCATAACTTGAAACCCTTTCTTCCGAACTTCTCTACTTCAATCTGTGATTGACCAGCCGACATCTTCCCAAGATTCAATTTTTTCGGATCTTTCTTGACCAAGGAACCCTAACCTCAAACCTTACTCTGATACTAGATGTTAGGATTAGGCGCACAAAAACAACGAAATAGATAGTAGAGATGAAAAAAGAAAAATCGAAATACAAGGTTTTATTCTGGTTCACCATTAAACTATGGTTATATCCAGCAGATGATTTCACTATAATTAGCACCTTTTACCTCTCTTTTTTAACTTTCAATTACAAAAGAAAAAGTTTATATATAGGCAGCACCATAACTATTCATTGGTTCAAACCTAAATTATCAATAAAATATTAGCCCAACTCTAAAAGTCCTCTGGCATCGCGAGGGCAACCCCCGTGCTTTCTTATTGATAGGGAGTATAAAACCACGCTCTAATACCCCTAAGATTAATTTGTGTTGATGACCTTGTGATTGGAACACAGTATCTGTCATATCCAAATCAGACATTTAATCACTTAGCCAACCCATTATAATTTGTTATGCCCATCTACTTCACAATTCATCTTTTAGAGGAGATAGAGAATTATAGCTGTGAAAATGGGAGTTTCACCTTTTGATAAAAGTCGTTTCATGAATGTTGCATTTTTACAACTGCGACTGCCTCATCCAGTTTTGATGTGTTGCAATTCTAAAATAAGTATTGCCAATTACGCCTATCAAAGCACTTCGTGGCACAATTACAACATGATACAGCTACAACACAATTAACGGGGGAAAATTATCTAAAAAGTCCCAAACCTATTGCATTTTTATCAATTTAGTCCGAAACATTTCAATTTTGCTAATTAAGTCTTAAACCTTTTTATGTTTTGCCAATTGAGTTTATCTTGCTAATTTTAGCATGAAATTGTTGATGTGGATGTCGGCAGTTCTATGTAACACGACCGACGCTGACGTGGTTAGTTTTAATAATATTTTAGTATTTGTCGATTTTTTTAAAATTTCTATTTTTAATTTTTAATTTCCTTTTTTTCTTTGGTTTTTTTGTGCTTTTTTTTTTATGTGCTGTAGAGGGTCACCGACGACCTCGCCGACCTCGAAGCCCTTGGACGAGGTCATCGCGGCAGCAGGTGAGGTACACGTCGATTGAGGGTGACGTGTTGGGCGACAAGCTTGAGTCGATCGATTATGAGGTCATGTTTGAGGTCACCAGCGATAGAGGGTCAGTTTGCAAGACGATGAGAAAGTATAACACGACGAAGGACGCCTCACCCGTAACTGATGGGGCTGTGAAGCCCTCGCCTAGGGCCATTGTGGCCTTGCTGGTCGCAGGCGAGGGTGCAAAGGCTGTCACCAGATTTGGGTGAGGGCCACCTCGCTCACAGCCGATGGGCTGCAAAGGCCCTTGTTTGTGGTCAGCGAGGGTTGTCGGGGCATAGAAAAAACTAACAAAGAAAAAAGGAAAATATAAATATAAAAATTCCAAAAAGATATTCAAATATATTTTAAAATTTTTCATATCAGTACTGACCGTGCCACATAGGAAATTTAGCGTACACTTTAGCGATTTTCAGCCAAAATTGATCGGATAGACTCAATTGGCAAAAAGTGAAAAAGGTTTGGGATTCAATTGGCAAAAAAATTATCTAACAAAAAAAATTGGCAAAATTGAAAGGTTTATAACTGAATTAGCAAAAATGCAATAAATTTAGGAATTTTTTGACAAATCTTCCCCAATTACGGGTATACCAAGTAGAAACTACCCTCAACATATATGCGTGCTTCTAGTTTGAAACTTACGCACCTACCTTTGAGAATTGACTCCTTCGTTGCTCGCATTACTAAATATCGCTTTGGTAAGAACAACATAATACTTGAGTACAATAATACCTTGCTTTTAGAGATGACTGGAAGCCGTTTAATCAACGACATCTTCCTATATATTTTCTCTAATAGTTACCGAACAACAAACATTTATACCACGTGAAAGTGACATAGACATAACGATATAGATCTATCATTTCACATATACAAGCTTGAAACACATTTATGGGAGTGAATGATACCCTAGCTTTCTGCAGATACATCATGGACCACGGAAAAACACGAGAGACTTCTCAATTCAACGTAAACATCTCTGAACCTCGCGCACTCTCCAAACGTTGTACTTGCAGATTTTGACCTTCCACTATAAAGCAAAGAGTTAAATGGTAGTGATCGTTGAGTTGGTGCGTCGTCAAGGGAAAGCCCGCAAAGATTAACAAAGAAATTATAAAGACAAATATAAAATAGAAAGATGTCAGGTAGATGAAAACAAAGGAGCAAAGTGGACCAGAGCGTCACGGGTTCCTTTGTCTCCTCCCCTCCAGCGTCCATGTCTTCTCTATAATTTTTCTCCATTTTCTGTTGCCAGGTCCGCATTCATAGCTCTGACGTCCGGGTTTGACATTTCAAAAGTTTTGATTGCTTTTTCGTTTTTTTCTTCGATTTGTTTAGCGCTCCTCATGACTGTTCGTGGTTAGACCAGTTAAACGGATAACTTAAGTGAAAAATAATTCGACTCAAATAGACTTATTTAATTCATTTTAATTTATTTTTTATGTAATGCAAATCTAGTAACTCATACTGAACCGATCCTATTCATATCCGACCCAACTCATACTATTAAAATACTTTTATATTTAATTCAAATTAAGATGAGAGTGCGAAATGAGTGAATTTGAGATTGCGTGAGGTGGAGAGAGAATGAAAAGAGAGTTATAAAGGCATATTGGGTTTAAGTAAATTGTAAATTCATTTATGATTCATTTAACATTCATATTATGTTTAAACCATTTATGACCTATTTAATAATATAATTAACTCATATAACAATTGAGACCATCAAATATAAGTTAAGGAATGAATTTATGATCCATTTTGATACGTTTATTTATGGCTCTCGTCTGCGCGCCTTCCTTCTTCCGCACTCCGAGAGAGAGAGAGAATGTAGAGGCAAGTTTTGAATTTGATCGAGATGACAGTGGTTCAGGCCGGACCCACTTGCCCTGAGTCACGGCCCCTGAGTAGCAATATCCCATGCAGCAAACTTGCGGAAGAATGAAGTGTTGATCAAGTAGGTCAGAATATCGCCTAATTTCTTAAAAAAAAAAGACCTCATTTGAGGTTCAGTCTCAATTTTGTTGTGAACTTTTTCACATAAAAAGAAAAATTCTCAACTTTCACTCTAATCTCAAATCTATCTAAATATCCAAAAATCAACACTAATTTCTTCAAAATTATGAACATCAACGTCAAGTAGAGATTCATTATCATAACTTGTATCTTCATTGACACTCTCACCTTTGTATAAAACAACAATAGTCTTTTGATATTGATAATTTTGAATGAACCAGTGACGATTTTTGATGCAATGGCATATTTGAGACTAGAGTGAAAGTTGAGGTTTTTTTTTAGATAAAAAGAAGTTGATGGCGGAATTGGGACCAAACCTAAAGTTGAGGGTTTTTTGGGGAATTATCCCATCCAAATATTCCTATACCATGTGTTTGGGTCGAGTTCCGTTGGAGTATCTCCATTTCTGGGCGCAAACATTGCTTTATGATTTTTAATTTTTGAAAAAATATCTCACGTTTGACTGAATGACTATTTACATGCCTTTATTTTTATAAACTATACATCTAAGAAAAACCGCGCATTTAAATTGCCAGATTGCCCCCCTTCCTGCAAAATATTAGTGTTCACGTGATTTGATTTTTAGTTGATTTGGGAATGAGAATTGTTTTAAAAAAAATGATATTTTTGTATATAAAACGCTAGTGAAGACGCAAGGTGGCTTCCAAGAGGAAAAGTCAATTTTCTATTTGGTATTTTTATAAATAGGTGCATAATTAGTTATTGGGTGAAAAGTGAAGATGCTTTTGGTATTATTCGTCGATGGTTTTTTCACACCCCTTGATAACGAAAAAATCAACAAAAGGGACTATCCAAAAAAGAAAAGAAAATATTCTATCGAAATAATGTATCATTACTAGTTGCGGACATTGTTCTAGTTTCAACAGAGTTGTTGAGGGCTATCGCTCTCCGGCTGTCTATGGTGGATGCTGTTTCCAATAATTACTTATGATAATCCGTAAGATTTTTGGTAAAAATACTTTATTTCACTATTAACCCAAGTTTCAACAACCTTGGTAATCTAACATTTCTATCATTATTGGTCACGAACATTGCTCCAAGTCGTTAGAGCAAAGATTTTGTTACTGGGTGCTCCATGGACACTAATCAAGTTATTAATTAAGAAAATTTTTATTATTTTCCTTACATGATTTTTTATTGTGTTTTGTATAATGAGTACTTTGAGAATTGAATTATCTAAATAAAATACCCGAGACACTCGTTAATAGTAAAAATAAGAAACATTCCGAATGATATGAAGGATCAAGACCGATATCTATGATAACTTTTCTTACCCACGGCTTCCTTTTATATTCTCAGTGAAATTAATTCAATTTGACAGCTCAAAAAGAAAAAAAAACTTAATAAAATGAAGGAAAGTCTTCACTCTTCAGTGTCCTGAAGAGGAGAACGGTGCCCGTTCAACAAGACCAACTCCATGATTAAATAAAATCAATCAAGAGACTAAGAAGCAACATGCTTGAACTTAAATTAGAAACCTCGGAGTCAATTCAACTCCGAAGATAGTTCCATGACATGTGATGCACCCAAATGTCATCAATGCGCCGGAGAAACTCCTTCAATAAGATTCCGTTCAGTAACATCATTTGTAAATTCTAAATAAAGATGATACAATCGGGTAATCTTGTACCCGCTGATCGGGTACATCGATGCGATTTATCAACAATGTCAGCTAATTATGACCGTCAAAGTTCTAGTAACGTACCATCTCTCAAAACTACATCACAACGATACCTAGTAATTTGCTACTGGATTTGTCGAATAGTAAAATTTGTGTTTCATGATAACATACAAACAGTGGGAAAAGTACCAAAAAAATCCTAAATCTATTGCATTGATATAAATTCAGTCTTAAACATTTCAATTGGACCAAGTTAGTTCTAAACCTTTTTGCATTGGTATCAATTCAGTCCATCCAGCCAATTTAGGTTAGAAATCACCAACGTTGATGTCAGCTGTCCTAAATGGCACTGCCGGTGCTGACGTGGATAAATTTTAATAATTTTTTGAAAATTTTAATATTTTTTCTTTTTTTTTTTCCTTCTTCTCCTTGAGGCAGTGGCAGGTCCTCGGCTATGACCGGCGACTAGCCACAGGCTAGGGTCAGGATAGGGCACAAGCTAGGGCCGGCAACTAGCCACAGGCCAAGGCCAACGAGGGAGAGGGCTGGATCCTCATATCCTAGGTGAGGGTGGCCCTTGCCGGCTTGGTCGAGGCGATGAGGGTCTAGCCCTCGCCCGATTTGAGGAGGGTCCAACCCTCGCTCAATTCGATGAGGGCGGGGCCCTTGCCTAGGTTGTGAGGGTACAGTCCCCACCCTCGCCCTCGCCCTCGCTAGCGAGGGATATGACGCCCTTGCCGGCCCTGGCCTATGGCCGATGACCTGCCATAGCCCCAAGGAGGAGAAGGAAGAAAAAAAAAGAAAACATATTCAAAAATTCAAAAAATATTGAAATATTATTGAAATTTGCCACATCAGTATCGGCCGTGCCACGTAGGATGGCCAGCGTCCACGTTAGCAATTTCCGGCCTAAATTAGCCATATGGGTTTAATTGGTATCAAATGCAAAAGGGTTTACGACTAAATTAATCAAATTGAAAGGTTTAAGACTGAATTTGTATTAATATAATAGGTTTATGACTTTTTTTGTACTTTT
This sequence comes from Syzygium grande, assembly GCA_024733475.1. Classification (NCBI taxonomy): domain Eukaryota; kingdom Viridiplantae; phylum Streptophyta; class Magnoliopsida; order Myrtales; family Myrtaceae; genus Syzygium; species Syzygium grande. The sequence continues at coordinate 12,152,379 of JAMXDD010000002.1, read as the reverse complement.
CCCTACAAACAGCTAGATGCCCCTTATAAAATCTAAAAGGAAGTGGCAATCTACCATTGATAGCAAAATTGTTAGTTCATTGGTAACTTACAAATAATTGACTAGACTCACAAATTGCGGGTCACCTTTTATAGCCCTTTCATTTACCATCGATTCCAAATTTGCTGCTCACATTATATATTTACCACACACGGAACAAATTGCTTCAATTTTAGAAATCTACCAAATCAATATATGGACTCAATGCCAAGCTGCTTGAAACATCCTGCAATTTTGTTAGTCCATCCGAGTATATCCGTGTGACGTGCTTCCTACCATTGTCCTATAAACATTCGGAAATCGTAATTGATGGTCTCTGTTTTGCAGCAAGAGACGGAGAGTGACAAATGACAATAGACTAACTAAGAGGGCTGGTTACATGTCGAGAGTTGCAGAATCTAATGTACAGCAGTATTATACAATATGGAGAAAACAAAATCTTCACTCCATACAAGTCCTGGAGGAACAGAATGACAGGCCTTTCTTTCATCAACTAAAAGGACCTTGTTGTGCAGACGAAAAAATCTGAACTGAACTTGTAATAAAACTCTCAGAAATCACAACCGAGGCTGCAAGGTGCGGTGGGCTTTCTTTTCAAGGTTGACAAAAGGGCACTTCAGTCTCTAACCACAGCATCCATATAATGCAATGCTGTGTATCACATCACATCTCAGCTTATCAGTAATATTATCTCAGCTTATCTTCACCAGCGCCCTTGATCTTCTACTCACACATCGTCCTGAAGAAGTTCCAAACCGAACTCACCCTATCCAATCCCAGAGTGATCTGAAGAAATGTTGATTCTGAATTATGAATTATCTATTAGGAACGTGAGCTACCATTCAGCAAATGGACACCTAATAATCTAAATATGTTGAAGTAACACAATCTCCTCAATTGAGTTACTATCAATCAAAGTACCGACTACTCAGTATGACACTAATAGCAAGTAATGGCTCATTCAATCATGGATAGTTGTTGGCATATGACGAATTTCATACTTGCAGGAAAATTACTTATGTATTCACGCATCACATGCATGTTTTCACTTTTAGTTTTATGGAAATCTTAATGTGAACATGATACTATATCATGCAAGGAACTGTGTGCCTAAAAATATACAAATGGGGACGTTTTCAACTGCCAACTTGTCAATTCAATATGTTGTGTTACTTATTAACTAAACCATCTTTCAGTTACTAATTGGCTTTCATGTTTCCTCTCACAGTTTTATTTTACGCAGTGGATGTCTGACTCTATCATGAGAATTAAATTCTCAAAAGAATCCTTGATCATGAAAAACTTTGGAAAACGAGTATCCTCAATGAAACATCAAAACAACTAACTTAGACAATTTGGATATGCTTGCTTATGCGATTGGTTCAACAATTACATCTAAAGATAAGATATGATTTTCAAACTGCGTTTAAACACAATTTAGACCACTGTGGCATAGTTTGCATGAAATAACAAAAGTTCACTTGGGGCAACTGATTGGGTATGACATGTCTGAACACATCCCTAGTTTTATAGGCACCAGGTTCTCCTAGAAGGTTTGGAGACACAGAACTATAAAAGTACTAGCATGTACATTCCTATGCCTCAAAAATTTACCAAGTCCTGCTTGGTGAATCCATCAACTTGTAGATCTCTGTTTTTTGCAAATAGTTTTTGATCTCAACAGAAAAAGAACTGCTATAGTTTTTTTTTGGTCAAAATTGCTATAGTTGGTTCATGCTGATGGTTTATAGATCAATGAGGAATCATACAATGCATTAGACCATATACTTCAATACCAACTACATCTTCACAGTCCATGTGATGATTATTTCTTGAATATCATTGTTACCCAGAAGAAGCACAGATTAAGTAGAGTATGACAATGGGAAAGAGAAATGTTGCAGTAATAAAATAGATAAAAAAGAAATAAAGAAAAACAACAAAGTTTGAAATATTCAACTTGGAAAGACTGTTGAAAATAAGGTCTACCAATTGTAGTTACAGAGAAAAAGTGCAGTACTTACCTTGGAGAAAGAAATAAACTCCAACCTCTTTCAATTGGAATCAGAGCAGCTTGCTGTTAAGATTGCAACATGCATCAACCATCACATTGATATTGGTACGGACAATTACAGTGCCCCTAACATGACCCCCCACGTCGCAACATGCATCAACCACCACATTGAATGTTACAAAAGTCTATTTCCTTAATTTCCAGACTTGCGCACTTTGATAAGTCCGGCATCCTGTTAAGAGAATAGCATTCCGACATAGAAAACCTTCTCAATTGTGATGCTCGTTCAAGACCATCAAGGTTCTTAATGTTGCAGTGAGATATCTTCAATACTTGCAGGAGCCTTAGGTTTCCAAGACCAAGAATTTCCGATGCATTGCAGTCACAGAACTCCAATTCTTAAAGAGTTTCCAGATTATAGAAATCCAACCTCTGGATCTGGCAATTCTTGAGAAGCAGTTTTGATAAGCTTGAGGGAAGTTGTGGGAGGTCTAGCAAGTTTATGCAGGAAAAATTAAATTTTTTAAGTTGAGTAAGAGCATTAAAATCTTCTGGTAGACTAGTTACATTTGGAAGGCACAGCTTTAGGGTTTCTAAGTTGGATAAACTTGATATCCAGGCAAAGCTTTCAGCTTGGGACAGCTCAGAGGAAGATATCGTCTCCTCATCGGGATCATTAACTAATTCCAAAACTTTCAAATCTCTCAGATATGAAAGACCCTGAACTATCCTCATGATTTTGGTTCCCTAGCGCAAACTCACTAAACTAGATGGAAATTTTGGTAGAATCTGAAGTTCGTCAAATTGGAGCAAGTGGATTGTCCAGAGATGAAAAAAGCTGACAAATGCTCTCAGGTAGGCTAAAAATCAGGGTAAACAATAACTTCAAGATTCTCAAAGATGATGACCCCGAAAAATCACACGGAATTTTCCAATTCAAGGGCAGCCAGAAATTGTTATGACTTCCAACTTCTCTAGATTTGCATTATCTTTAGGAAACTTTCTTATGCGAGTATTCTTCACTCTTGGCACCTCAAGTCTATCCAAATTTTTTTATCGATTCTGGCAATATCTGAATTCTGGTGTTTGGCAGATCCATTTTCTGTAGTGACGTAAGCTTCCCAACGGAGTCTGGAAGTGCAGTCATCCGCCGAGAGTCTCTTAAAGACAGCTCCGCAAGTCCCTCCAACAACTTAACAGAATTTGGGAGTCCTGTGATAATGGCTTTATCCAATGCAAGATATGATAGAGAACTTAAACAACCAATAGACTTGGATATTTCAGCCAAATTTTTTGCAGCCGGAAGCACTAAGAGTTTTAAGTTGTTGGATAGAACCTCTTAAGAAACGAAGGTGACATATGGAAGTTTGATCAACCAGAAGCTCTTCCAAATTATCCAAGGAACCCATCACTTCCGGCAGCAGGGCAATCGGAGTGGACTTCATGTTCAAAGACCTCAAATATTTCAAATTACCAATGGATTTGTCAATAAGTGACCAATGAGAACATCGTTCAAGAATCAGTCTTTCTAATTTGCTGCCAGCTGGGAAGCGTGGCATTTTACATAATTGACCGCAACCAGTTAGGTCCATAACTTTCAATTTGTTTGCCTCCTGTGCAACAAAGACAAAAGAGATTCAGTTTCCATTAGCTATTCGTCACAAAAAGTAAAAAAAAGGAACTTGTCTTATACTTCCAGTATTTGTGTTGAACCTTCCCAGTCATCTGCCACTGTGCTCCAGGATAGATCAAGAATGACCAAGTTCTCTAGGTTCAAAACAAAAGGCTCAGAGCTCTTATGGCAACCTCACCAATGAAGCCACCTCAATTCTAAAAGAAAACTAGTAAAGTTTCCTCTCATATTAGTTCAATCCAAGTTTAGGAACCTTAAATTCAATAGCACGCCAAATTCCTCAGATGTGAAACGGTCAGCAGATACTTTGTCAAAGGTGAGACCAAGGGCTTGAACATTTGGAGTACCCTACCAATTTGAACGTAAAGGTAAATGATTAGGAATTGAACTTTGCCATAGAAATGCCCACCCAAAGTTGAATAACTATGTAAAATGAATGACAATAATAGGAGCTTCTTCGACATATCTGTTATACTTGATGGGGTAGAAACTTTATATGAAATATCAAAGAAGTGATAATTATACACCTTCAACTAATGCCTCCAGAGTTAAAAAAAAGTAAAAACCAGCAAAACCATGTTGAGTTGATGGCAACAAGCGAGGATGATCTCCTGCAACGTATAAAATATACAAGGACATCAAAGAGCATCTAAGCCAATCAAAGCACTCTTTGCAAAGACAATTGATGCAAAACCCCAAAGTTGGACAAACTATCTCTCTTATTCATCTTGAACGAGAGACATGACCGTGAGTTAGCATTTTGGTCACATATTTTTATTTTTGCTAAGAAGTTTGAAAAGTAGATCTTTAGAATTGTATCTTGGAAGCAAAGTACAAAGGTCTTATGAGCTCTCCTAGAGCTCAGAATCGAATCTTATTATGTTATACGCCACCCGATACAGTAAAAGACAGATACATCAGTTTCTGGAGATTTGAGATTTATTGCAACTTGGAGGTGTTGGAAAAATTGGTCAAATGTCCCAATGCCAAAGCAGAAGCTAGTTCTGAAGACCTGGGATTTCCCATTTGATAGGATGTTGCCCGCTGTTAGAGGTCCTAATGAAGTTCAAAATGGTACTGGTGTCATGCTTTATGCTGACAATGCCAAAGTGAGTGAGTTTGCTGTGGATGAAATTCTACTTCTTATCATCAGATGTAGCCGAGAAAGTATTCGATCTGCATGATGAGCCCTCAAAGTACATTCTTTTACGTGTACAGGACAGTTGAGAAACAGCTAGAGACATTTTCTCACCATGAGAGATAAAAGGTACTTATATACTCACGAAGGTTGTCATATGTATGACGCAATGCTTTGAAATGGTAAGGATAGCCATGATGTCCTCCTTTGTGGCCCAGATGCCGGATATGCTGAACTGGTTTGGCTGGGGTACCTGGGATGCTTTCTATACAGACGTCACAGCTGAGGGTGTGAAGCAAGGATTAGAGAGGCGCTACTGACACGAAATATTATTGAATTCGGTTTACTAAAATAGTGACAAACTTTCAATAGTCATAAATTAGTGGGACTCAGGTACAAGGTGGTTGGCCAGTTTGATTACCCAATACGATTTTAGCATACCACTCTACTTGTTAAACAACCCTTGTTAATTTTCCTTGATATCTCTAGTGGCATCGAATTCAGAGTACAGGTTCCCATATGAGTTGAAAGTTATTGACATCAACTTGCAGCTTCGAGAAAGATGGAGTACCTCCCAGGTTTGTCATAATTGATGATGGATGGCAATCTGTTGGCATGGATCCTGCCAGCAAAGACAGCACTGCTAAGGAAGTGGCAGAATAATTTTCACTTTCTGCAGTTTTGGCTGCAAATGCATTTGGTTGACACTCAGTGTCTTTGTTGTATCAGCTTTGTAAACCGATTAACCATATCAAGGAGAACCATGAGTTCCAGAAAAATGGCCAAGAGGGTAGCAGAGTTGACGATCCGGCATTGGGCCTTTGTCACATCGTCACTGAAATCAAAGAAAAACATGCCTGGAATTATGCATGTGCGATATATAGATTCTGCCTCAAACTCAGCTCAATTAAGTAGTTGCTCCAAATTCTAATGCCAGAAACTTGTCCCTAAAATTTTAGGGATGCATATGTGTGGCATGCGGTCACAGATTACTGGGGTGGTGCTAGGCCTGGTGTTGATGGAATGAATATTATGAGTCCAAGATGGCGTACCCTGTCTCATCTCCAGGAGTTCAATCAAATGAGCCTCGATATACTCTCAATAGCATCACCACTAATGGCCTTGGCCTTGTCAATCCTGAGAAAGTCTTCAGCTTTTACAACGAACTCCACTCCTATCTTGCTTCTGCTGGTATTGATGGTGTTAAAGTCGATGTTCAGAATATCCTGGAACATCCGGGGCAGGCCATGGTGGAAAAGTGAAACTTGCTAGGTTCAATCCGGTTCGGTCCGGTTCCCGGATTGGACCAGGACCGATGCACACCCCTAGAGCGGCTAAAAGGTCACAACTCTCAGTGGTCCTTTGACACTCCTGCAGCCTTCCACTTCCAAACCTCCAAGTTGAGATTTGCTCTGAATTCTTTGCTTGGTGGGAAAAGTGTGGTGCTCCTCGAATTAGCTTATACGTAAAGTTGGATCACTATCTTCACATGCTCGGTATCACCAATCAAATGGCGATCACAACATAACATACAAATTGATTCAACAATTAAAGAGAAGATAATAATCAGTTTCCTAATGGTTTCATACTGATGAAACAGACGGATACATCTGAAATGTTTAGCTATTATATGTTGATAACAATGGTTCAGAAGGGACGCCTAACTTTCTTCCTCACATACTATCTCTTAGGGTACAAGGAAACTTCTGCACAAACTTCGCACTCAATGATAACCTCGGATGTTCTTACTGACTAATTAAGCTCGCCAGCTGTATCATCACCAAGTTTCTCAGATTCTCTGGAAGGATATCAACGTTTAGCTGAACAAGAACAGTCTTAGTACAAACCAGAAACAGGAATCATGAAACTATCGAGTTATGGAGGAAAAGAAATGCACAGAGAACAGATCTGGCAAACAAATATTCAGATAATTTGCATTTTATGCACACTTCATTAAAAGTATGCCTTCTGTTCTGCACATACTTGAATTGAAGCATGAAGGTCAAATTAAAGTAGGATGGACCAATGCTCGTGGAAGCATATAAAAAGGAAATTCTGTAATTGCTCTCATTCGCCACGACATCCTCACAGACTTACCTCAAGCACAAGACTGGCCAGGACTTTGCCATTTAACGTGGTGGTGTGGGCATCAACTACCGTAATTCCCAGTGATTTCATCCCCTCCATCATCCTAGAAAGCCATCATCCTTGCTTGTTCAACAATAATATCTTGACCAGAAAATCTCGTTTCCCAATTTGGTTCACCTCCACATGCGCCTGAAATCATTACTTCCACAAAGTCAAGGCCCGATACGAAACTGACACGCTCAGTCCACATTTTATGAGGAACAATGAGATAACAGTTGAGCTTCAAGCTTGACTTTGTTCACCTCCGTGTCCATCTTTGGGTCAAGACAGGAAGACTCTGCGTTATCGCATTGTTTGGCCAAGCTTTTGCCACGTTCCTCCTTTGAGGTTTCTCACCTCCATTTGTAAATCCTTAATGTAATCAACAGCGTCCCCCAGGACTGAATTCTTGTCCATCTAGTCAATACAGGGAAGGATGGATATTCATATTCTTCAAGTAAAATAACAAGCAACATGACTATGAAAGAATTTGTTATTGCATGTAATTCTTAAAAGATGACAATCTTCAAGCGTGTGCTTTCCTGAATAAAATTTATGCTTGTGTCAAATAGAAATTGATGTCAACCAGAGGAATTCCTCAATACTGCAACACGCAGTGAAAGACTGCATGAAAGAAAACAGCTTTGAATGCCAAACAAAATGGATTACTTTCCAGAGTAAAGCAACGAAAGTTCAGTGGACTTTAGATATCTTTGGGACAAGTGAACGGAGAGTATGGATCCGGTCCCTATACATGGTCCTCCTCTCCTGCTCTGCGATCAGTCTCTTTTAGCGGCATTCACCTCCTTCCTGTTTGCGAATGGCTTTACCCTTTGCAGCCACAGCACAACCTGAGAAATTTGGCTGTTCCGATAAACTTTTAGAATCTTGAAACCTCGTGGATCCAATAACAGACTGCTTCATCACTCCAGCTTGGTAAAGATATCCCAATGATCCTTCAGGATTTTTGCTACTTTGTGTTCCTATCAGAAGTTGTTGTAGTCCAGAGTCAAAACTCGAAAGGTGGGGTGGCAAAAGACAGACAATCAAGTACTCTTGGATCAGGAATTCGTTGGTGTTTATGTCCTAGAGCCCGAGATTCATGGCTTCTTTGAAGAAGTGACCCCAATCATTTCTATTATGTGGGGTTCTTTTGGTATCTGAAACAATCTAATGCATTGTTCTGTTGATTGAACGTTTATCCTTAACCTTTGCAAAAGCATTGTTAAAAATACCCAAATACCCTTAAAAGAGGAGAAATTACATTTATAGGCAAATAACCCAAAAAATACCCAAATACCCTTGCTAATAAATCTAACAATCCCCCCCTCAAGTTGGGGCATATATATCAAAAAGACCTAACTTGCTACAAATATACGTGTCGTCCACGCCGAAGAGGTTTTGTGAAGATGTCCGCCAACCGCTGCTCCTCGAGCGTGTATGTACCAATCGCAGATCACCGCAATTCACCTTTTCCCGAACAAAATGACAATCCACCTCTATATGCTTAGTTCTCTCATGATACACTGGATTGCTAGCAATGTGAACGGCAGATTGATTGTCACAATGAAGAGTAGATGATTCTTTCATAGGCATTCCAATCTCGATCAAGAACATGCGAACCCATTGAAGTTCACTTGTAACATTAGCCATAGCACGATACTCCGCTTCAGCACTAGATCGAGAGACAACTGACTGTTTCTTACTTTTCCATGACACAAGATTACCTCCAAGGAAAACACAATACCCAGAGATAGACCTACGATCCACTGGGCAACCTGCCCAATCTGCATCACAAAACCCAGTCACCTCCAACGACTCGGGATCAGAATAACCAGCTATATGAAGATGACCACAATTTCTGAACATAAGCCCTTGACCAGGAGCTCCCTTTAAATACCGAACAATTTGTAGGACAGCTTGCCAATGAGTAGTACGAGGAGAACTCATAAACTGACTCACAACACTAACAGCAAATGAGATATCTGGACGAGTAATAGTGAGATAATTCAGTTTACCCACTAACCGGCGATATTTCTCTGGATCATGAAGAGGTTCTCCCTGTTCATTATCAAGCTTCACATTAGGGTCCATAGGAATATCTCCGTGTCTTGCATCGTGCAACCCAACTTTTTAAGAATGTCAAGAGTATATTTCCTCCGAGACAAGGCAATACTATCATCAAGATAGGCAACTTCGATACCCAGAAAATATCAAGAATACCTAAGTCTTTGGTATCAAACTCCTTCCGTAGAAACTGTTTGAGTCGTTGATACCTTCAACATCACTTCCAAAAATAATAATATCATCAACATAGACAACAAGAATAACACACCCCTTTGACGATGACATACTAAATACTGAGTGATCCACACTGCACCGATGCATACCAAAGCCAACAACTGCATCACTAAAACGACCAAACCAAGCTCGAGGAGACTGCTTGAGCCCATAAAGAGCTTTTCGCAATCTACACACCTTCTCCCCCTGAGCAACAAACCCAGGTGGTTGCTCCATATAAACCTCCTCTTGAAGATCACCATGGAGAAAAGCATTCTTGACATCAAGCTGATGAAGAGTCCACTTAGAACGAGCTGCCAAAGAAATAACAATACGAACAGAAGGAATCTTGGCTACAGGAGAAAAAGTCTCATCGTAGTCAATTCCATAATTCTGAGTATAACCTTTCGCAACAAGACGCGCCTTTAAGCGCTCAACTGAACCATCTGGATTGTGCTTAACAACAAACACCCATCGACAACCCACTAATTGTTTACCAGAAGGTAGAGGGACAAGTTCCCAAGTCTTGTTGTGATGTAGAGCAGCCATCTCTTCCTCCATAGCACAAACCCAACCTGGATGAGCCAAAGCTTCCTGCACACTATTTGGCACAGACACAGATGCAAGAGACGAAACAAAGACTGACATTTGAGGAGATAGATTATGATAAGAGACAAAATGGGAAAGAGGATACCGAGATCTAGTACGATGAGCAATAGGAGAATCGACTGGAGGAGGTGTAGTAGAATCAGAAGCTGGTGCCTGAGAAGGTGGTGAGGCGTCCACTGGTGAAGAGTCTTGATTCCAAACCCGGCGAGGACCACGTGTATAGACCTGAAGTGGCTGAGAATGTGATGGAGTACGAGAAGGCGAGACAGACTGGGACTCCTGCTGAGTTAATGGAAGAGATACTAATATGGACTCACAAGGAGAGGAAGACACACTACCAAAATATGTTTGGTCCTCAAAGAAACTGACATCAGCAGAAATATACTCACGACGACGAAGAGGACTATAACAAACATATCCCTTTTGGGTACGAGAGTAACCAACGAAAACACATTTTTCAGCACGAGGTGATAATTTGTCCAATCCAGGAGACAAAGAATGGACAAAGCAAACACAACCAAAGATACGAGGACGAATAGACCATAAAGGACGATCAGGATGAAGAAGAGTATAAGGAACAGCTCCTTTTAACACAGAAGAAGGAAGGCGATTGATGAGATAACATGCTGCAAGTAAAGCATAGCTCCAGTAGGACTTAGGCACATGTCTATGAAGAAGAATACAACGAGCAACATCCAACAAATGACGATTCTTACGTTCAGCAACCCCATTTTGTTGTGGAGTGTGAGCGCAAGAACTCTGATGTAAAATACCATGAGACTCAAGAAACGGAAGAAAAGTAGAAGAAGAAAAATACTCACGAGCATTATCTGTACGCAAGCATTTCACAGGATATCCATATTGAGTACAAACCTCATTATAAAATCTTTGGAAAGAAGAAAACACCTCAGTACGATCTTTTATTAAATATAACCAAGTGGTTCGAGTACAATCATCAATAAAAGTAACAAAGTACCGGAAACCAAATGACGACTCTCGACTAGGACCCCAAACATCAGAATGGACTAACTCAAAAGGCTGAGAAGCACGACTCAAAACACGAGGAGGAAAAGACACACGATGATGCTTTCCCAACTGACACGTTTCACAATCAAACTGGATAGAAGAACTAGACACAAAAGGAAAATGTAGAAGTGTATCTCTGGAGGGATGACCAAGACGACAATGTAACCGATAGACATCATCTACAACCTTCTTCTGAACAGTAGCAGTAGCAGCAATGATCTCCGGGTCCAGAAGGTACAATCCACCAGCCTCACGCCCACCACCTATTCGGCGACCAGTCTTCCGATCCTGTAGAACACACGAAGATGAAGAAAAAATGATATCACAATCAAGGTCACGAGTAATGGAACTGACTGATAACAGATTATGAGGAAAGCATGGAATATGATAAACAAGAGGTAAAGACACAGAGGAACTCAATGATACACAACCTGAACCACTCACTTTGGATTTAGACCCATCTGCTAAGGTAACAGATGCGGAAGATTTGGAAGGAATGGAAGAAGTGGAGGTAAGAAGACGCGTATCACCAGTCATATGATGAGTGGCACCAGAATCAATAACCCAAGGACTAGAAGTAGCTGTAGTAGATAAAAGACAGGTAGCATCGCTGTGTTGTGCCAAAGTAGCAACAGGACTTGATGGATCACCAAGCTGTCGTGCTCTAATCAGCTCATCATATTCTGCCCTAGTCAAATTCACAGTACCTTGATCAGATCGTGGTACCGAGGAAGGAGACCTCGTCTCAGTATCAACAGAAGCATGTAAACCCCGCAACTCTGGATGAAGATCATAACAGTAGTTAACTGTATGTCCAGGAAGCTGACAATGAGTGCAGAAACGACCTCCACGACCTCCTCTGAAATTAGTAGCACCACTACCACGAGGAACACCTCGACCTGGAACTCCTCGACCACGACCACGATTAACAGTAGAGTTCCAACTTCCACGTCCACGAGTCCCTGGACTTCCACGAGCCACCATAGCACTACTATCTGATATAGTGGAAGATCTAGAACTAGGAGTATAACGAGCAGCACGAGAATATACTTCTTCTATGGAAGGTAAAGTATCCAGAGAGGTAACCTTTGTTGCCTAAGACCACCGTGATCTGGACCCGGGCTTGAAGAAAGAGAACCACCAACATATCGCTTCTCGTTGCTTTGCATCATGAGTGACAGGTTGTAGCGGTGGAAGATAGGACTGAGTCGGCCCGATACAAAGATGTAAAATTAGCATAATGTTCTGCCAACCCAGAATCACCAATCTTGGCTTCAAATAAAGCCTCCCACATATCACAAACCCGACTCATGTTATTCCGACCAGAGTAAAGAACAGCACACTTCCTCCATACCTCACGAGCCGTCATGCAATCCATGAAAAGATGACGTACAGAATCAGTCATACTTCCCCATAACAGAGTACGCAGTGCAGCATCAGTAACTCTCCATTCATTCAATTCAGTTGGATTTTCAGGGGGTTCCTCCTCAAGCCATCGTGACTGACGATTAGCATAAATAAATGTAGAAAGAGCCATAGACCAACTAGGATAATTGGTACCATCCAACTTTACCAATGATGTGTGTAAACTATTCATACCAAAGGTTCCAGCTGTAATAGTTGGAGTAATCACCCCGAATGAACCTCCGGAGTTGTCGAATCAGTAGACATCTTCACAAATCAAGTCACCAAACTATCACTAAACACACTAAAGGGTGAGATTTAGAACCACCAAACACAAATCTCACCCAAAACACCACTAAAAATATATATATATTTTTTTTTTTTATCACCTCATCACCAAATCACCATTAATTCCACTCTCGGTTCACGTCAGACACCAATCCTCAGTTCACAATATTACCAATTTCACAGACTTCACATAAAAGTAAGAACACTTGAACTCACGTGGCAAGCCACCACACTAATCAACACACGGCACAGTAATCATCAAGTGGACTCGCACACTTTACATCAGATTGGACTTAGTCCGTGCGAGTCCACAAGATGCTTGTGAGGAGACGCCAGCGACGAAGAGGGACGCCGAGCGTGAGTTGCCGCCGCGAGTTGAGCCTTGGTCGCTACGTTGACGCGCGTGGAGGTCGCTGCCGAGGTCGCGCGACGGGGTCGCGCTACCGGAGCCCCCGGAGTCGCTACCGAGGTCGCCGCGAGGCTAGGCGAGATGGACGAGGTCGCCCGAGGTGGGGCGAAGTCTTGAGTGGCGCGGGTCCGCCGGCGAGGAACGCCGCGTGGGTCTTCCTTGATCTGTGCTGTTACCGGCTCTGATACCATGTAATTGGTAAAAGAGTACTTGTTTTTTTAAAAGAGGAGAAATACATACGGTATTTATAGGCTTAAGGTTAAGCCTTAACCTAAAACATAAAAATACCCAAATACCCTTATTACACAAATAACCCAAATACCCAACTTGCTAATAAGTCTAACACAAACATTCCCGTGTCCTGACAGTAGGTACTAAATGACAGCAAGGGACCAGTGTGTCAACCAAAGGGATAGAATTCATAAGGCAATAATAATAGCCCGATCTTCAGCAACTTTGTCCGAGAAATTCAAGAGGGAGCAATGCCGAAATATGCAATGACCGCAAGGAGGGCATTAAGAACGGATCACCTGAACGTCCGAGGCGCTTGTGTTGTGAATCCACTTGGACTGGGTCGAATTCATCACATCTACATAATTCCTAACCAAAGACACCATAAATTTTTCTAATGTTCAGTGACTGAAGAGACTCAATCAAAAGATTCCATTCTTCGTTTCTAAAAATGCAAAGCGACATTTACCAAGAAGTGAGAAGTGTAGGGTAAAAGGTCAGGGCTTTGCAAGCTCTCGTCCTCATCGGGTGCTGATCACCAGGTCTCTGCAAGGCACAGTAGTTAAATGGTCGAGGTCTTCTTCTTGCCCATCCAATTTCCATCCCGCAGCAATACCCAACATTTTCAAAGATCCTACAAAACTAATATAAAAAAAATGGGCAATGAAAGGGTAGCCAAAAACAAAAAACTACTCTCTCAATTCATCTAGAACTTTAAGATTTTCATTTGAGTACCCATTTAAATAATCATGAGTTAATAAATGGGCTTAAGACTCATTTTGGCAAGTTTAACGCAAAAACACGGGGTGAGTGTGCGTACACGAAGGAGGTATCGAAACGCTTCCACATGATCAAGTAATCCCATCCCACCAGAGGTCTAAGCTTTTCCACCCATTTTTGAAGAGTATTCATCGTTGGGAAGAACTATTAAGTACTTCTGCGAAGCTCTCACTGTTCCTTTGTTGTTTGTTGTTTTTAAAGTTGGGGGAGTTGGGAACATTTTATAACAGAAGAGCTTGGTTTTGTTGAGACTACAGGAAAGAAAGAAGAAGTGGAAAGCTGAAGAAAGCTAAAGTCTTCCATACGGATCAATAATGTTCTACGTAACTAATTTGTGTTCTTAAAGCTAAGGAAAAACAGAGTAGTTGACATTCTGTTAGTTCAGTTGTACAGATTTGTTTCTTTTGTTAGTTTAGTTGTTCAATTGTATTTTCTGGTATATGAGCAATAAACTTGAGCGTTATTTTTAGCTGTATGTACTATATAAACAGTAAGATATACAAGAGAGAGGTTAAGCTCTCAAATGAAGTTCTGTATGAAGATTCTCTGCATAAACTGATGAATAGAAGTTCAAATTCTTCAACTATAGATTTCCTTTCTCCTTTCTTCCATTTCTCAAGCTTTTCACAGGTTTTATGTTTTTCCTCTTTATTCTCTCAAAGATATCAGCAAAAGGGGAAATCTCACAGACACAGCCGCTGGTTGCACTTTCTTTGCTTCTTGTACTTTGAACGAAGTAGTTAGAAAGCTTATGATTGCAAGATAGGGAGTACAATATCCTTGTTTTTTAAGACACTTTCCAAAACTTAGAAAGGTAAGTACCGAGAAAGGTTTTCCCATTCCTTTCTTAAGGGGTCTTATCTGCAGCACCTGTACCTCTAACTTGAAGCATTGAAATAAAAAAAAAGAAGAGAAGATGCTTAAACTCCACCGCCAAGTGTTTAAACAAACAAAAACCTGTGCTAATTTGGGGTTGTTAGTCTCGGGTTTGATCTGGCTTATTCAATCTTAGTTTACCTGCCTTCCAAACCCAGTAAATTACTCTTTTTCTTCGATTAATTGATAATAAATTCGAAGTGTAACATAAAGTTGATAAACAATAAAAGAAAATTAAAAATTCATATAGCCAGATTGGTATGTTCTCCTCTCATTGTTAAGACACCAAAACTATGTTTCTGGTTATATAATTAAATGCTCACAAGAATTTGGTATTATTAGCAATTTTTATGATACTTTAGGATGAAATTTCTATCTTGACTGCATGCTTCTTTTAGATATTTCCTCCGCCAGTCTTTTGCATTAGGGTGAGTTTTCTAATGGTTACTCATTTGATGTTGCAGTTACTAGGACGTGAGTTAGTATTGGACTCGTTATAATGGGTCAACAAACTGTCGATGGTTTGAGCTAAAGCAAACTGAAAACAGAATGAAGTTATTGTTTTTTTGCTTGAAAAATTGACAACTGAAGATATTGGTTTTGATATGAACACTAAACACGCCTAATAATATAATTAAATGCTCACGACCTCACAGGGTTTGGATCGGTCTTTTTGGAGCACAACTCTTTGAAACGTTCCATAGAATTTACCTAATCTTAAAGGAAAATTAAATAATGATAATAATAATAAACTTTAGTCGGCAGAATTTACCCCATTTAAAAATAAAATTAAATATTAGACCTTACTAGTTATTAGCAAAGCTTGAATAGTGAGTATTATTGAAAGGTTTTGACAATATAATTGGTAGAATTTTTATTTCGGTCGAATCTTTTATCAAATAACCACTTAAGTAAGCTCTTCTTTACTTATCTCAGTAAGTGATGTTAAACAAGAAATTTTGTTTAGGACAGAAATTTAAATCTTCATAAAATGAGAGAGTTTTATATTTTTTGGGAAGAAAAGTATTTATAGAATAAGTGGAAAATTATATCAACCATTTTAGATCATGATTTTTGTCAATTTTGTTATACCCTCTCTATACACCAAAAAAAAAAAAAAAAAATACATGGACTTTTTATGAAGGGTAAAGACAATGGATAATACCGTCAAAAATCTCAAACTAGTACATCCGTGCCATATTTACAGAAACTAATTTTTGTGTCCCAAAAAACTCATGACTCTTGCCATATTACTTTAAACTAATTTTTATATCACAAAAAATCTCAAATTGATACCCTCGTGCTGCATTTACCCCAAATTGGCGAACCCATGCCATATTTTCCCCCAAAATATCCTTGATTTACAATATTTGGGATAAATATGGCACATGTGTACTAGTTTGGGGTAAATATAACATGAATGTATAAGTTTGAGATTTTTTATGACATAAATATTAGTTTGAAGTAATTGTGGCACATGTATACTAGTATGGGGATTTTAGTTTTATTAGACCTAAAAGAATATGTAGTGATTTTGATTTGCTTTTTTTTTTTAATATAATTTTACTTGTTTCAAAAGTAATGATAAGAGAGATCTATGGAATCTTGACACTCGTTTTAAATTTATATTAGATGAGAAATTCGTAGATCACTTATCAATCATCTTAATTATGATCAAATGAGAAAAGTAATCAATGAATCTATCCCATCGATAAGGAATACGACCACCCTCAGAGCTTGAGGGGGGTTGTATAAAAAAAACTTAGGCTCGTCAGGACGACGGTTCTCCTGACTGAAATTCATGGCCTAACCTCAATATACGAGCCCCTTTAGACAACATAAGTATGATGACTTTATTAAAGGGTCATTACTATTGTGTCGAATTTTGTCCATATGTTTATATAATATTCTTCTAAAAAAGGGTCAGTTGCACGTTGAAGGATTTTTGTCAATTTTGTTATACTGTCTCTGTACATCAAACTAGACATGGACATTTTATGAAGTGTTAAAGAGAATTGTTTTTTTTTTTTTTTTTTTTTGGTAAGGAAGTGTTAAACAGAATTGTTAATACCATTAAAAACCTCAAATTAGTACATCCGTGCCACATTTATCACAAACTAATCTTTATGTCACAAAAACTCCTAAACTGCTACACCCGTGCTACATTTACTCCAAATTAATTTTTAATGTTACAAAAAATCTCAAATTGATACATTTGTATTACATTTACCCCAAATTGGTAAATCCATGCCATATTTACCCCCTATATTTCCCTGATAAAACGTGGCACACGTATACTAGTTTGGCGTACATATGGCACGGATGTACCAATTTGAAATTTTTTATGACATAAAACTTAGTTTGAAGTAATCGTGGTACATGTGTACTAGTATGGGGTTTCTGGTGTTTTTAGCCCTAAAAGAATATGTAGAGATTTTGATTCACTTTGTTTTAATATAATTTTACCTGTTGCAAAAGTAATGATAAGAGATTTATGGAATTTGGACACTTGTTTTAAATACATATTAGATAAGAAATTCGTAGATCACTTATCAATCATCTAGATTGTGGTCAAATGAGATTGTAATCAATGAATCTATCCAATTGATAAGTAATAAAACCGCCCTAACAGCTTGAGGGGGCTCGTATAGATTTTGAATGTTTGTTGGGGTGGCTGAATATCATAGAATCTAAGAAATTAACTTCTTAATTAATGCCCTTGTCCTTAAATGAGAGGAAAATTTACCAACTCACAAATAATTAGGATAGTATGAGCAACTATTTTTAATGTTTAACCGTCGACCATTTTCACTATCCGCATACAAAATAAGTTACATACCTATTGAATATTTATAATGTAAAAGAATTTAATTACAAAACTAACTTCAAATGTACATGTTACTCATCAAATGCACATTTTACTCATCCCACGGTGAATGTATATATTGTTTTATACTGACGATTGATCTAATAATTATTTAACTTTGAAATACAACGATTCACTTGCCACAATCATTTTAGCAATTATATAAGATTGAAAATTTAAAAATTACAGATTAGGCTTAGGCATCACTGGTTTTGGGGAAAAAGAAACTTAGGATCCTCGCGTAGGCAAAAAGCCCTAGAAGTGACTGCCTCTACAATTGCAATTCATGGCCTAACCTCAATATACAAGCCACTTTAGACAACATAAGTATGATGTATTTATTCTATGACTTTAGACTTTATTAAAGTGTCATTACTATTGTGTCGAATTTTGTCCATATATATATATATATATAGCATTCTTCTCAAAAAGGGTCAGTTGCACGTTGAATAATTTAACAATATGTTTGGTGAGAAGGAATGAGACCAGAAAGAAATCTTTTATTCTACTTCTCATTGCCTTAGGGTTCGTCCAATAATACTAAAAAATAATTGTTGAACATTTAAGTATTTAATGTTAAGTGCTGAAAATTTTGAATACCCAAAATGAAAATAAAACTTTGTTTGAGTATAAATGAAAATAAAATGATAAGCTTTATTACTTGCTATCCAATATTGAATAGTGAGTATTATTAGAAGGTTTTGGCAATATAATCGGTAAGATTTCGATTTCTATTGAATATTATTATCACGTATTCCACTAAGTAAACATACCTTCTTAAATTTAAAAAAAAAATCTTCTTTACTTATCTCATTAAGTGATGTTACACTGAAAACAACCAATTTTGTTCAAGAAAGAAATTTAAATAATTATAAAATGAAAGAGTTATATGATTTTGGAGAGTAAAAAATTTGTAGATCTAGTGGAAAATCATATTGACCATTTTAAAGCATGTTTTTTTTTGTCAATTTTGTGATACCATCTCATTCAATACATCTCAAAAACAGATACGGAAATCTTATGAAGTGTAAAGAGATAGTAAAGAAGATAAATTAGAAATATAATAAAAGAAAAATGTAGAGATTTGATCTGCTTTTTTAAATATAATTTTACTTGTTGTAAAATAAATACAGAAAATTTATGGAATACTTGACAATTAATTTGGATTAGAATTTATTGAGTAGAGATTATTTGACTATTTGTCAATCATTTTGATTATTTGAATGACTTATTGTCAATTACAGTTTCGTCCATCCATAGAATGTGCGTGCGGTCAGATGACAGAATAGACTTTGAACATTTCTTAGGGTGGTTGTTATGGGATAAGATTAAGAAATTAACTTCTTAATTAAGGCTTTGTCCTTGAATGAGAGAGGAAAATTCACCAATTCTAATTAATTAAAACAGTATGAGTAATTTTATTATTGGTTATTTTTCTAATAGAAAGGGAAAGTACCACGAAATTTTGAAATGGGTTTTTTATTAGATTTATTGTAATAAGATTTTTAAATAGACAAATTAGACTTAGGCATCAATAGTTTTGGGGAAAAAGGAAGGGATAATAACACAGATGGTTCTTAAACTTTGGCCTAATATACAATATGGTCTATAAAACTTTTAATTTATTCAAAATCAATTCCCAAATTTTAGCTCAATGTCAATGCGATCCCTGAACATTAAATTTGTTTAATGTATAAAAAGTTTAGGGATTATATTAAAAAAATAAAAAAATTCAAGGACAATATTGAGCTTCAATTTAAGGACTATATTAAATAAATTAAATATTTAAAGATGACATTTTATATTTGGTGAAAGTTGAGGGATATGTTTAACTTGGCACCTCGACGGCCCTTGAAGTGGCTGCCTCTATATGTAGTCTCATGAGGCGTCGACGAGACTCACTGCAAATTCATGGCCTGACCCCTTATACACTAGCCGTTTCGCCCTCAACGAACATCCCATCCATCGAAGCGGTCGAGAGCACCCCGTCGATCTCAAGCCTCAGTCATTTTGCTCAAAACGGAGAATCCCAGATCTACTTCACTTCCTTCCGCAAGCAGCGAACATTCATCGCACGAGAAGATGCGAAGAGACGGCAAAATGTGATGCTACTGACGTGTGTCTCGCTTTTGGGGGTAGCGGATTGGGATTCCCGTTCTGGGCAGAATGTCGGAGCCTCTTCCCTTTTCGGGTCCTGTGTCGATGGGGCGATCTTTCGAACGCTTTGATGGATGGGTTCTTTCTTGGGGGGCCGAAACTGCTCGGGTGTCGAGGTTAGTCCATGGGTTACAGCGAAAAGGCCTGGCCTCGGCGACCCACATGAGAAATTTTAGCAGGAGGGGAAGAAGCCTGGGGTTATGTTCTCTCAAAGGGAAGCCACTGTTTCGTCAGATCAGTAGCTTTATTTTTGCTGATGGAAGTGTCTTGTGCGACCGCCATTGTTTGCGTCTTTGCCCTTTTCAGCATTTTGTCCCTGGTTCGACCAAAGTTTGCTGGGTCACATGTCATTGGGTGTTCGATCGAAATTGTGTAAAAATCTATAGGGAAAATGACACAAACAGTCCATGAATTTTGCCCCAATGTGCAATGTCATTCCTAAACTTTTGATACATGTTCAGTTTAGTCCTTAAACTATATGAAAATGCTCAATATAATCATTCCATTAATTTAAGTTCAAGGATTACATTGAACATGTATAGAATAAATTAAAAGTACAGGGGCCATATTGAACAAATTAAAAGTATAGGTACCACATTTAATAATTAAAAGTTCATAGGCCATATTACACATTAAGCCAAACTTCAGGATTGTTGGTATCATTATCCCAAATTTGTAAATGAATACAAGGAATAGGCTATTGTTGTTCTGCCGAACCTTTCTTGCACATACAAAGCTCCCCTTCTCATATTCAAAATATTGTTTCTTTTACTTTTAAAATTTTTATTAGATCAATTGTCGGTGTAAAAATTGATTTTTATATTTCATGTTGGATGAGTGACGATTACCCTTTTCATTTTTTGGTAAAAACCCAATTCATAGGAAGCCCAATAATGAAAGGAGATTGAAATTGGCCCTGTTAATTATAGTGAATCTAGAAAATGTGTAGTCATCTTAGAGTAATTCCAGCAATTTCCAAATGAAGCTGTCTATAATCGTTTAAGGATGATCTGACGCACAATTTGATGTATCACATTTAGGACAGGCACGTAAGGGAACTTAACATAATTTTCATTCCACTTGGAAATTCCGAACTACATAACAATCAGAACGCAAATCATTATTTCCAAGAACTTTCTACGAGGAAATCATGACTATATCGAGAGGCAACATATGCCATAGGATAACTAAACTAAGAACTAGGTTCATCTTCGAGGTTAATAGGTTCAGCTTGGGAAAACCGGAAGGAATAGGATGAGGCGGTGATGGAGGCAGCGGTGGCGGCGATGAAATGATCGGATAGAAGTATAGTGGACCAAACCAGTGCCCCTCGTGATGTCTTCCAATGTACAGAGCAAAATGCATTATAAAAGCAGTAGACTCATGCGATAGCTTTGCCTCTTAGGCCATATTTTCGCAACTCAGACTTAGTCACAACATGCAAGTACTTACTTGATCTTGGCAGAGAAAGCCGCGCATAGGGGAAGTCAAATTGAGAGCACTATTTGCCACATATCTTCACATGGTGGTAATTGAATTGAGAGCTCTATTTGTAGACCCTGGAAAGTCGCAGCTAAAAAGAGACTCTTGTACATGCAAAAGGGATCTCAAGCCCACCAAAGGTAGTCAAAGCAGATGAGCTCATAAAGAACCTAAATAAGTTCATTCGGAAACATAAATAGAGGAACGGAAGGACATTGAGAATGATCATTTTGGCAACTAAAATCTGTACAAGATACCGCATAATGCTATCACCATACAAGGTAGTATTTACCCAGCCAATCATAACAGGTGGCATGTGTAGAAATTCCAAGGCGAGTCCCCGATTCTAATATCCAGCAAAAATGAAAAATGTAGGACTTGTCTCAAACAGGAGGTGAATTGAAGAGCATAACGTGGTTTGAGCGGGGAACTTCAGAATCTCAGATTAGCTCATGAATCCCCCACCGGGAATGTTGGGCAGCCCTTGCGATGAAACAGGTCCCTGTGGCATCAACTGTGAACGCCCCGGACCTTGGACATAGCCTTGCCCCATTCCAGTCCCCATCAACGGCTGCGGTGCATGTTGTTGCAGCTGCTGAAGTTGCTGCTGCTGTGGGTGTTGCGGCTGCAGCTGTTGGAGGTGTTGCTGTGGCTGCTGCTGCTGCTGCAGTTGTGGCATCTGCGGCTGGAGCTGCTGCATCTGCTGCTGTTGTTGGGCCAGCATCTGCATCTGTTGGTGCTGGGGCTGCAGCTGTTGAGGCATCTGCTGCTGCTGCATCTGGGTAAGCTGTTGCTGCTGCATCTGCGGATGCGGTGGAGCCTGCAACTGCTGCTGCATCTGTTGCTGTTGTTGCTGCATCTGCTGCTGTTGTTGTTGGCTCGGTATTTGTGGCTTGAACACAACCATGTCCTGAACACATTCGGAATCTATGATTCGACACTTCGGAATATTTTTTAGGGGGGAAAAAGGAGTAGTAGTTGCTTAAAAGAAGAATCCCCTCCTTGAATTTTGAAACATTCTTTAAAAATGGGTAGGTAGTTTTGTTTTGTTTTTTTTTTTTTTTTTTATTTGGCCACAAATCTAATATATCATACTAAATATATAGTTACGGATCTTTGCAAAAAACAAAAAGAGAACAATTGCTTAAAAGTAGGTATCCCAGTTTCTTTGATATATTAGTATAGCATAGATTATCATTAGTTAATTATAAGAGCCTTCATATAGGCTATGCTATCAAAGACTTTTGGTGCTGGCACAATTTCCCTGATATAGATTATGCAGGACCTGTTTATCGGAGTGTTTGAAGAAGAAATCATTTAGTTCTAAGAAGTATGTATGTTGCTTTTAGTCGTGGTATATTTTCATTGCACAAGAAATGATTATACCTACCTTAAATGTTGGGATAATAGATCTCTATCTCTTCCCAACCAATTCTTGAAGACTTTTTCAAGTCTTAATGCCTAGACGTACAACCTCTTTCTGTTTTCTTATGATTTTTATACATCTTTGCAGGTCCAATCCTCCCCCTCCTCCAGCCACTGTATGATTCAACAAATAAATAAAATCTGTGAATTTGTCCCACATCTGACCCCTGTATTTTGTGGTAAGTTGTCATAAGGCTTTCCTTCAAAGAATATTTACAAGTTAATCTTTTAAGCACTTCAGCGCATTCACTCATTTTCTTTGTTTTCTTCCTCTTCTTTCAAATACATGGGTAGGGCAGAGACTGTGTATTTATGGTAATGACACGTCCGATATATATTAGTTTGACAAATTTGTCTACAGAAATTAACTCTGTTTTTTTTTTTTTGGTCAAAAAATTAACTCTATGTTTATACAACAGTTTTATCCTTCTCTGTTGTAGAAGTCAAATAATATGATTTTATAAGTATACATCTACATGCACGCACAGGCACGCATGTGCACACACATTACAAACATGACTCTACTGATGGCACTATTCTAAGCCAACTGTTTTCTTTGACTCTTTGCTTTTGCTCTTTGCAAAGTAAAGTCAAATGGCATTCTACAATAACTGAAAGTAAATTGTTGTTTTGTGACAGATATGTAACTTTCATTCTCTCCTGTTGCAAATAATACTCTTATTGATAAGGAAAAGTCTGATGATAAGCATATTCTTACTTATTGTAATGTTTTCTTGTTATAGTATTTTGACATAACTGTTGAGAATGAACATTTGGCATTAGAAAAAGAGTGATACCTATAATTTTGTCTTTTATTAACCATATAGTAGAACAAGTGCAGAAATATGAAAATATAGGATTGCAGAGAAAATGTAAACTATATAAGGAACTATTACCTTTTTTCTTCCTATAAATTTTACACAGATGAATTTCATTTAAAAGCCATTTCTTAATTGTCCTTGCATTGTGCAGGCAAGAAAACTAGTGTAGAACAAAAACGTTTTGTCTGGTCCCAGTGATTTGAGCCTGTCGACAGTAGATGAATTCAAGTTCAGACATGACTCACCCCAGGGAAAAGCATTCCAATCAAGCGGCATGCCTTGTCTGACACAGATAGCAGCAGTGTCTGAGACGGTAATTGAATGACTGCACACTACAGAGAGAGAGAGAGCCACGAGCTCAACGTCAGAAGACTGGATCAGGTCAACATTGGAGAGCCTGTTAGTAATGCTGCATTCCACAATCAAGCAGTAGTCAAAGCAATTCTTTCGCACATGCACACTGTTGGAACTGGGAAGCCTGACCCATTTTTACTTGTTTCTTAGAAGACTGGCCTCTTTAACATGTTGCTTTAGATTTACATATCTAAAGTAATGGCCCAAAATAACCTAATTTCATAGGGGCACCATAAGATCATATGTATTTGCCAACAGTGAGGGCTCTGACAG
Organism: Syzygium grande; assembly: GCA_024733475.1. Taxonomy (NCBI): domain Eukaryota; kingdom Viridiplantae; phylum Streptophyta; class Magnoliopsida; order Myrtales; family Myrtaceae; genus Syzygium; species Syzygium grande. The sequence continues at coordinate 12,128,147 of JAMXDD010000002.1, read as the reverse complement.
TGTGCATGTTCATGTAATTATACCACTTTAATATTTGTATCTATCCACTTTGCAACAAAGATCTATCAAAACTATTACATCAAAAGAATAAAATGAATTCTTCTAGATTACTATTTCATTTTGAGCTCAAATGATCCGCAGTCTGGCTGCTGACCAGTAGCTGCTACTCGCATATTGGTTCGTCCCATTGTGTATTTGGGCATACAATTCCACATGAAAATAGCCTGGACCCAGTCAACTCTCTTCCCATCTCTCCTCTCACAGTTAATCACTTAATCTGAGCAAGGCCTGGCACCTCCTCACCTACACCTCGGTCCCAGCCACCCCTGCTCGTGGCCAACGTAGCTCACAGCCACTCCCACTAGCTGCCTTCCTCGACGACCTCTCTCAATCTAACAGTCGTGTCACTAACAAACATGACCGGTACAGATTCATTGCCAACATGCTGCCCACAGCATGCAGCCATCATTGTGGCCTCAAATCACCACAACTCATTCACACACCATCAATGTCACACATATCTACAGTCTCTGGAGGTCCATGACCTCAGGTCGGGCTCTATCTGAGGTTATGGACCTCAAATCACTCAATTAAAGGACTCAAATAGGCAACCGTGGGCATGGCGACCAAGAGAGACAGAGAGGGAAGCCTGGAGGGAGGGGGGGAGGGGGGCACGGCTGAGAGCGATCGTGGTGGTGGTTGTGTCGCTTGCCATAGTGGCCGTGTCAAGCTGCCTGCGGAGAAAAAGAGACACTGTGGTGGCTCTGCTCCTGCACAGGTGAAGGGGAGAGGTAGGGGAGCAAGAAGGAAGAGAGTAGGGTTTCTTGGTCTTCGTAATTTAAATCACATGTATGCAGGTTTAGGGTAGTTCATTCCACTAATGAGAAAATGGGCAGCAGCCATGTCTGCAGCTAATTTGTGCCCAAATCCTTTGCAGTTTTCTGCTTTTTAACTTTCCTTATCTAGCTTGACCTCCTTTATCATTTTCTATATTAGCACCAGGTGAAGTGGGAATTGGGTTGGGGTTGGGGTTGGGCATAGAAGTAAACATGTAACAAATTGGAGCATTACATACTCCAATTATCACCATATACTCCAAATATGGAGCAGAACAAGCAAAACTACCTTATGCATCGCTCCCTAGCATAGCAATGCTCCATGGATATAAGCATATTAAAGTTGCAGCAGAAGATCATCATACAGGACTTATAACCTATATAAATGTACTTCTGGATCTGCTTTCCATCCAAGACCAATATGTGATACGGTAGAAAAAATAACACTTGCACTCTAATACTGACATAGTGGATAGATTAAAAATAATAGAAAGGACATAGGGAATCAGTCAACTTACAAGTTTTTTCTCTTGGAGCTGCCCAAGAAAACCATGTTGATTCATTGCCCGAAAAACCAGGAAATCCGCCTTCCCAACGTATTGCCTGCAGAAAGTTCTAAGTCAGCAAAGTGCAGCAGTAACCTGCTCGATCCAGTATAAACAATGGCAATGAAAATTCCAGAGGACAAGGTTGGATTTCCATAAGTGGAATTACTTGTTATTCATGTGGTCCTGAGATATTAGACGAACTATCTGCATGGTTGGAGGCCAGTTTGCTGCAAGCCTGAAAGAAGCAAAAGAATGCTCATGCAGTGAAAGATTAATCTTGAGACAAAATTAGTGAGATTCAACATGAAGCTGACAAGAATGAATACGTATCCAGATCTTATCTAAATGACTAAAAACTGGAAAGGCAGATGAAAAACAAAAGCAATTTCACAATACTTGCTTTTTCAAGAAACAAGATATTGGATACAAGCTTTCTCAAAGTGACAATAAGATCACAATCAGCATTTCAATAACTGATTTGACACCATATAAGAGGATTTTATAAGTACTGTCAGACAAACAGCCATCTGGAGAAACAAATGCCACAGCAAATCTTTTGGCATTGCTCCAATCAGTAATTCAGACATGAATGATTAAATGAGAAGATAATGAGACTGGAAAACTTGATGAAGGGCATCAGGTATATAATGAGAATGCAAATTAAGGTTTCCACGAAAATTATGCTATGTTTGGGATACCAAAGGGAAAGGATAATGTGATGAAAACTGCCTATAACTATAGAATTTGTCCCTCATTTTCCTACTCACAAAAATTTTAAATTTTCAAAACTTTCCACTCAAAGTTTATCCTCCCCACTTTCCCCAGTTCCACAAACATAGCCTTAGTGATCTTCCCCAAAACCACAAGTCCCTATTGCTAGTGCATCCACAATTTTTAGCCATAACTGCACTGCCCCTAATACGCATGTCATTATCCACCACTGCCCCTAATATGCATGTCATCCTCCACCACTGCCCCCAATATGCATGTCAACATATAAAAAGGAAAAAAAAAAAGCCATAATAGCATATCCACATTTTTTTAGTGGAGAACTCCAGAGGGCAGAAGAAATGTACATAATCTACACTTATTATATAGCACAAGGAACATGGAATTGCCATTCTATCTCTCCCTGGCTTATGCTACTCTAACCATTCTTGTTAGTGTTGGATTTATTTTTATCAGTGTTGGATTTGAAGTGGTCATTTACTAGCAATGCACAGGGCACAGAATGGCAGGAGTAAGGCTTCTGGAGGTACATAATTTAATCTACTTTTCTAACCTCCAGTAATCTATCTTCTTTCCTAACCTTCTCTCTGTGATCTTGTCTTGATTTATCATGAATTTAATTTGGTGAAAGATTCCTTTTAAGTATTCTACCCTCCATCTCAATGAGTTCATAACATCAGCTTAAGGCAGACAAGGGAGCCTCAGGGAATTCCAGTGTTCGACACATTTTCTTCAATCTTTAGCTCCCACAAAATCAACCTTTAGATAAGTTTTATGCATAATTTAAGATACTTCTCCCCTCCAAATAATGGAAAAAATATGCCTACTCTTTCGAACAAAGAAAGAGCAAAAGAGTATTTCCTTACAAGGAATTTATCTTAATGACCTTGGAAGAACGCCATCCATGTCTAATTCTCAATAGACCCTTTATGTAATTGATTGGACCAACTAAGAAAGTTAAATTTAGACATCTGCGTTTTGCAGGGAGACAGTGATTTAATTAATACAATTAAAAAAGAATCATCTATCCATTCTCTGTTGTTGTCATAAGTAAACTCATAGACTCAATGAAGCATAATTATAGCAGATATGTTTGTGGAAAAAGGAACGCAAATGCCGGAATCACCAAATGGAGCAGTATTAGACAATTTCTATTTCTAATTTCTAATAAATATAGAAAATTTTAGTTGTTCAAAAACAATATGCCATATTAAAACGAATTCTTTCTATATTTCCACTCTAAAGGAAAAATAGTTTGAGACTTACGTCTCAGAAGCTGATGCACTCCTATAACCCTGCCACAAAACAAGTACAGCATTAAGGATTGTAAAAAATAAATAAATAAATAAACTTAGTAACAAGTAACAGGCAGGAAAAACCATAACGTGGGTGCTCATTTTACACAAGCTCATCAGAGATTGAATAGATACCTCCAATCTGGTGATTAAGACAGGCTGTCCTTGTCTCTGCCCAGATAAATTTCCCTGCTCACATATTTTCAATGAAGATAAATCTCAGTCAGTGATCTTTGACTTTATAACAGCCAGCATTTTGCAGGGCTAGAGAAATTATTATGGACAACCAGCTAAATAATAAAAAATAAATAAACAACTGATGAGGACATTCTCTATTCGTACACACTGGTGACAGAGTATTGGTTTCCTTGCAAAGATCATATTTTTGGCACATTATCAATTGGGCTATCGAGTTTACTTTTGATAACGTGCCACGGTTATAAGAAAAAAGGCTCGGAAAGTTCTGTAAATTGCACTCCACTTAATTAGACCTTTTCATGCACCCAAATGCCCGCAACCCAACCATCTTGGGAGACAAGATTTGAAAAAGAGTTTGGGAAAGAACCTCTGAGAGAACACTAATCTAGGCTAAAGAGGCCAGATGATTTGCTTGGCTAGAGTCGGCCACCAATTTTGAGCTAGTCAGCAGCAAGTATTATACTCAAAGCTCATCCTCTGGAGAGAGTGATATCCATCGCACTTATGAAGAGAGCCCCCATAGAGCTTCTATTCACTCAATCTTAAAAGAAACCATTAACAGATGATTCCCCCAGATAGAGGAGCCAATCATCATACCTATATATTTAGACAACAAATGCAGACCAGACTTTGAATGATTCTTCCCACTCTATGTTAAAGTGCATGCTATGTGAAAAAAGACCATCATTTGAAACTACCAAAGAAGAGCCATTGTTGACTTGCAGTTCGGAATCATGGCAAACAAAAGGAAAGGTTAGGATCCTAACCGAATCACAGTCAGTTTCTTTTCTAGAGGACTAGTTTTAGGAAAAAGGCTTTTGGATCATATCTGGAGAGAAACAGTGAACCATAAGCTCCAAACACATCGAACAGCAGAACACTAAAGTGGAACTGCAAACAAAAATAGAACAGCCAAGAAAGAGGACCAGTGTAAAACAAAGACCCAATTCCTTATCATATTGTAAGCAGATAGAAGACAAAAGTTAAGAATTACAAAGAAGGAATGACATATTGCAGATAAATGATCTTAGTGAAATCGCTAACATGTTATACTCCATATCAGGGATAGCCATCATACAAATTAAATGTACTGACAAAGATAATAATAAAAGTACTGATAAAGAAATGAAACGATGATAAAGAGAAATATCAGCAGCATGCAATGGAAGTTGACCACATGAAATTCATAAACTTCTTGTGAACCCAACAAAAATTAATCAAGAAACTGAGATCATTCAGCAACAATCAATGAAGAATGCAAACTGCAAAAGGTTTGTAATCCCGTTGTCCATATATAATTTCCTAGAAAGAACATATGCTTGAGCTCATACCTCCCAAACTTTCATATATTTAGACTGTGCACTTTGCAAAGCACTTGACGATGGCTGTGACAATGGCATACTTGCTCCTGGATTGTTGTTACCATTAATAGATTGCATGCCAGATTGTCCTTGTGAAGGCATTCCTGGAGTAGGTATCATTGTGCCAGTTCCGGAAGAGGGAGCTGTTGGACCCGGGGCACTCATCATATTAGGATTCATGCCAACTCCATTCTGCACCATTTGTGATCCTGATAGGCTTCCTTGGCTCATGCCCGGAGAAGTTTGACCCATACCAGGACCAACTTGAAGATTGCCAGTAGGTTGGGATATTCCAATGTTTGAATTTCCAGTAATGTTGCTAGTTGCTGGAGCAAATGAGCCAAGGCCTGGATTTTGTGCAGTTGGTATGGTCCCCGAGAGAGTGCCAGGACCTGTTACTGAGGTGATGCCCGATTGGGCTGAAGAATACCCTGTTTGAGCTGCAGGCACAGTAGACTGCATCCCAGTAGAAATCATATTTGACATATGCAAGGCCATTGGATTTTGACCCATAGATGGAAGCCCTATTGAAGTCCCTCCAGTCAATGCTGCAGAATTGACCACTTGTCGTGCTTGAGAGATGTTGTTTAGTATGCTTGAATTTACAGGAACTCCGGGTCGTTGTGAAATGCCACCACTCACCACTGGCTTCAAATCCTGTACGCTTTCATTGTTTGTTACCATGTCTTGAGATACAGAAGAAGGTGAGGAAGTCTGCAATGCAGACACTCCTTGAGTAGTAGGACGCGGAACTGATGGAATGTGAGAAAAGGTGGGGCCAGCTACCATAGAAGGCACTGTGGTTGGTTCCTGGAAAAGCAACATCTAAGTCCATGCAGCAAAAGACAAAAAGTAACCTTCATTTTGTAGAGGCAATAGCCCCTAACATTTAACTGAAAGAGATGGAAGACTCACAACTTTGACAATGGCAGGAGGGCCATTTCCCGCAGAAATTGCTTGTCTGTTCAGTAAGGGTCCATTTACTGCAAAAAAATTGTAAGGAAAAATCAAATTGCCATTGTGACCTAATTGTCCTGCACTTATAACTCAAAACACAAGCTCATACAGAGAATAGACTGCATTCCTAACATAAAGATATACTAAAGACATTGCCCCTGGTGACATTGAGCCCCTTTCTTCAACTGAAAATCAAAAGAGTTTAGGACTCACTCACTGACAGCGGCTCCTTCCTCGTAACTACATTTTGTGCAGGGACAAGTATCACCAGAATTACAGTTTAATTACTGAAAAATATGACCAAACAATCCTATAATCTGAGAGAGAGAGAGAGAGAGAGAGAGAGAGAGAGAGAGAGAGAGAGAGAGAGAGAGAGAGAGGGAGGGAGGGATATATGTATAGCAACTTCCGACCTCCAGAAACATAAGCATATTTTTAAGAGTATCGGACTCCTTTATAGACCAATAGTATATCTACTACAGTTGCCATGATTCAGGAGTTTGTCCCGAAACATGCAAGCTCTACAAGTGGCTAGGAACCTATGGTAATAACAAGCTACAGAAAGAAAAACGTCTAAAATAACTAAATCTTGGGCTAATCCAGCAATAAGCCCTCCTAGATGCAAGATAGTATATATATTCACGATTTATCATCTACTGAACAGACGGCAGTGAATTTGTATTACCATAAGTTTTATTCTGCTACAAATCTAGTTAAGTATTGTCCAAAGAAAGATAAACAGTTCGAAAAAGGATACTGCGATGGCAATTAAGGTGCATGAGATTATAAAAAAAACAAGGGGAAAAATAATTAAGTAGTGGTAGTCCAAATAAATACCTGGTGGAACAGAAGCAGGAGGTTGTGCCGTGACCGAATTAACTGGAGGTGGAGCTGTGTCCATCTTGACAGGACTCTGATTCGAGGACAAACTAGATGTTCCAGGACGACTCAAAGCTCCCCGCGCCTCAAGGAAATTCTCCGCAATTAATACAAGGAAATGGGGATTCTTTACATTATCAACCAGAGGATCTGCTGCACGCGGATTGCGTTTTCCCTACAATTTTTAATTACTCGTGAGCACCATGAACAAATTCAAATGGGTGGTACAAGCTACAAAGTCAGTAAATTTTCTCAACTTCCAGAGAGAATGGATGCGTGCATTGTAGTGAACATACATTTTGTAACCTATGAGACATCACAATTATCATTGTCATATGTTTTTTTGTAACTAACTTAGTCACCGTTCATTTCATGGTACAACATAATTCGAAGTCTATAGACCACACTAAAATCCAGGGTCCTTGTCTGAAATCCCATTTTAGCAGCAAAATGTCCTTCCTAGAACTTGAGAGAGCACCAGTTGAACAAGAAAGAGCTCAGAACAAACAACTACAGCATATCAAATAATTTAAGTAAAGCAACTTCCTTACAGCATTGTAGATTGCCCGAAGTTTTGGAAGCTGCTTTGGACATATAACCGAGAGAGAAACACAGCACTGCATCACAGTAAAAGGCCAGTCATATGGGAGTGTATATTGCTCGGAAGACAACACAAACTCAGGCATCAACTACTGAAACTAGAAAAGTACCTGAGGGAAAAATTTCGCAACACCCTCAGCATCACATACAGGTCCTCCAGTGTAAGTTTCAACATGCTCATTTTCCAGCTGAAAAGTTGGTCGATAAACTGGAGTTGACAAGGGATAAGGATTGGTTGCAGCAACGAGAACACAGTGCCTTTTGCCATCTAGACTTTGTGGAGGTAGGTTTCCATCCGGAGGAATGGGAAACATCTGAAGAAGAAGAAGATCAGAGTCAACATGAGTCCTCTGGAGCCAAACTTAATTTACTTATTGCTCCAAGTATAGCAGATTATATGAATTGTCACTCCTAGCAAACCACAATTACATACATAACTAAAACATTTGAAGCACAGTAATTACAGATGAACTAATACATTTCAGGGTCACATGGATAACAATGGAACAAAAGTTCGCTAACTATGTCTACCCCCATCCGCATGGCCCCCTAAAAAGGGATAGAGTGAGATAAGAAGAAGAAGAAGAAGAAGAAGAAGGCAGAATGAGTAAAAGCTAAAAAAACATGAATTGGATTCGCTTGAATGGTACCAATGAAATCGAGTGCTAATTACCATTTCTTATTGAATTAACCAATCAATCAACTTGCTATCTAACATTTTTTTTTGCATTCAACCATTTTTCCATAGCTTCGATCATCTGTACATCTACAGGCATAAAGTCAAGGGAGGCATTCTGTCCAAACTGTATTGCTGCCATAACTCTCAAAAACCTTTTTTTTCCAAAACATAATGTGGGTAGAAGAAGAAGAAGAAGAGCACCAACTACTGAAGGTATAGGTGATAAACAGAAGATAAAGAACCAACTCTATGAACATAACTTACTGAGAAAAAACTGTATTCAACTTGCATCAGTTGTGCCATTTAGCAGCCAGATATAGATCAAGAAATAAATTGCCTTAGGCTTTATCAAAAATTAATGGCCGGTACAATGAGGCCTAAAAAGTTGTTTCATTCCAGTCTGTGCAAAACTAGGCCATTCACAAGCTCTCCGAACACTCTACATCAGGCTAATATTCAGAGCCCATGCTTAAACCAAACTGATAATCTATCAGCTACATAGCCAGCTTGGGCTCACATATCCAATGAGGTAGTATACTAAATCATTCAAATTAGGTATACACAAGTAGCGCAGTATACCATCAACGCTTCAGAAAGACCTTCCGCAATAGCAGCATCATTGAAACCACCACCACTAAAAGACATTGCTGAGAGCCAATCTAGGAAACGGCTGACATCTTTTGTCCAGGCACTTCGCTGTACCATGCAAGCTGGAAAAAAATCACAAACAGAAAACCTCTTTTATTTAACTGTACAGAAGGAAAAAAACAACCATCATAAATCACAATCACAATCACTGAAGTCACTACAAGAAACTTTTCTAGCATTACAATAGCTCCAAAAATACATTTTATCTAGACTCGATAGCCATATTCTCCACTCTCTAAAGATTAACAGATGTTTTGTTGACAAGCCAAGGGTTGTCACAAGAATGCAACGCAATGATAAAACAAGCCATTTGAAACTATTGCTTCAACCTCCTGCTTATCTTCTTCAATTTCACGAACCACAGCAGTTTTTGAACATGCCACCAACCATATCTTTTCGGGGAAAAGCAACGCCATTCGTTCGGCGTAGTATGCGAAAGAACATACCAGACAAATTTCCATGAGAATTGAACATGACCAGAGAGAGATCACAATTGGATTTCTGCAGGGAAACACAAGCCGAGAAAACAGTTTCAGAAATTCCGAAAAATTATGCAGCTGCGATTGGCAACCAAAAACAGGACTCCAGCAGAAGTCACAGTGCCAATTCATCATCACATACAGTACCAGTGCTTCTAAACAAACGCATACCTGTGCGGGCACCTCGTTCCCCACGAAAGCCCTGCGCAAAAACCCACCTTGTCAAATTAAGCACCCGCGAGATTGCGATCGACGCAACATTTATCTCAGCTACAAAGCAGATAACGAACTTTTTTCCCGAGTAATTCGGACTCGATTCATCATATAACAAGTAGGATAAGGGAATCATCATCGTTAGTACAAAAGAGGGAGCGCGGATGGACCTGACGATCTTCTCGAGGTAATCGGAAACGATGGCTTTCCAGTACGGCCCCATGGCCGCAGTGCCGTCGACGGCCACGATCAGCGACCTCTCCGTCGACATCGGGATGATCGATCCCTTCGCGAGATCGCCGAGCGCCATATCAGGGCTCAACGATTGCACGACCATCTCTCTCGGGACGAGGAGGAGGTGGAGGAGGAGGAGGAGCGGGGAAAAGGCTGAAGACAAAAATATACACGTAATAAACAAAAGGGGAAACAATAATATATACGCATAAACAAAAGGGGAAACTTGCGGCCGAGTTGGGGCGACCCCCGGAAGGAAAGGCCCACCGCAATCGTCGGCGGCAGTGACCACCCTAGTCATGGCCACGGTTCGGAACCAGCAGCCTTGTCATAACCAAGATGAACCGAACCGCCAGTTCCGGGCGCCCAATTCCGATTCAGGTTTGGAATCGATCGGTTCGAAACCGGTTTCGGGCCGGTTCATAATTTTTCTTTTTTGTTTTTTTTCTTTTCCTTTTCGTTTTCTTTTTTTTTCTTTTCTTCCTCCGCCGGCCATAGCCGGGGCCGGCGGAGGTCGCCGGCGTCGGGCGAGGGCCACCCTCGCCGGCATCAGGCGAGGGCTCGTGTCACGCCCCGAACCCTACGGACACGCGACATCCCGCTATGGTCGTTATAATGCGACGTCCCAGGACTCGTCGCCGACCCTTCATTTTATCTTTTAATTACGCATGCGGAAACGAACACAACAATCCCCGGACAAATAACAAATAGGGATAGTCGAAAACAAATCACAACAAATAAACAATACTATTTTAATTTTCACTTGATTAACCCCCGAGAGTATTCTTACATGCCCACTTCGGCGCTACCACAAAAAGCCAAAGAAAAGATAATAATAGGCTAGGGTCAATCTACTTCATCAACAGGTCGAACTCCAAAATCAGCTTCCCAAACACCCCGAATCAAACTGGTGCGCCAACACGCTAAGGGCCTCGGAAAAGGGTTAATAACAACAAATGAGACAAAGTCTCAATAAGTTAATGGCCTAAGCCCCGCTTTTAGAGGCCTACTCGCACGGGGTCCCTAATCGCCAACATAATATCAACAAAGACATTAATAAACAACCACAGGCATCCTTACCTCGCCTTGATACACACGTTGATGAAATGCATATGTCACATACTCAAGCATTTAACGAGATTTTCCATGCATTAATGCAACACACCTGCTGTGTCTCGATTATAAGGCAAAACCCGCTTGGGCACGCCCCATACCATGCCCAGCGCTTTCTACCCCATAATCAAGCACTATGCATCACACGATTCCAATTATTACGCCCCTCGGGGCCACTACACATCAAGCGATCCGGCAAAGAAGATGGCGCCACCGGGATAACCGGCCCGGCCCCGCCCCGCCGGGCACGGCTACGCCAAACGATCTAAAGAAGACGGCATTCCAATACGGCAACATCAAACGATCTATGAAGATGGTATCCCGTAGTGAGCATCAAGTCCGGCTTCGGCCGCGACAAGGCATCCGGGGTATCGGCACTCCATTGTCCCGTGCATCCGAGCAAATCGGCATCGCCAAGCGATACACGCGAAGAAGACGGCTCCAACGCAGTGACCATACGAGCACACAAGCATTCCGCCAATTATTATCTTCTCAATTAGCCCATACGCTCATGAATAGTGCTCATATTAATGCCATACAACAATATCACATGGTCACACATACAAACAGTCAATCAATTTCGCAAGCTTCGATGTCAAACCCGAATATCAATCACAAAGTATCATAATCATTACTTGGCATAACAATAAAAATAATTAAATTCCAAAATCTCATAAATTTTTCTTGAAAACTTCCAATCAAAAATAAATTGTCACGTAAACAATTTAATACGACAATACGCCAATGTTCAAACTAGAATTCATAATTTGAAATTATAAATTTTCCGAAATAATAATAAATAAATTCGGAATTTAATTATTTAATAATATCCGAAAATAATTCAATTTTCCAAAATGTCAAAATATTTTCTCGAATCGAAATAATTCAAATCATTTTCTAAATACGACAATTTATACGGCAAAATCCAACATCGGCATCATAATTGACGCTAGAAAATTTTCTGAAAATAATAATATTTAATTTTCGGAAATTAATTATTTAATAATAAAATAATAATATTTAATTCCGAAAATAATAAAATAACATTTAATTCGGAATTAATATATTAACTAATAAAATAATATTTAAAATTCCGAAAATAAATAATTTAATAATAATAACCAATAAAAATAAACTAATCCATACTTATACCCTAAACACAATTAATTAAGCACTAACCCATAATTAGCCCAAATCCTAACTAAACAAACCTAATATTAACCTAAACACTAATTAAACTACCATAAGCAAGTTTAACACCCTAAGCACGGGATTAGGGGTTAACTTATTTATTTAACGCCGGCGACGACGCCGAGGACGACGGGCGGCGGCGGTCCGCGGTGGTTCCGATTCGACACGGGCGATGGCGGACAACGGCGAACGGCGGCGATCGACATGCGATGGTTGGCGAACGACGACAAACCAACGGGCAAGGACGGTCCTGAGGTGGATTTGTACTGGAGCCGGTCCCGCAAATGATCGAGCTAGGCGGGCGGCCTGTCCTGGCGAGCGCTGTTCGCGGAACGCAGAGGACGACCGGATGGCGGTCAAGACGGTGTCCCGCAGACGGGCCGGGCGGCGATGGCGAGCGGACGGCGGCGGCCCCATGAGTGACACGACTCGCACGCGGCGACGGGAATTTTTGGGTGACGACGAGAGGCGAATGGCGGTCGGAAACGGCGAGGTGCGGCTAGGGTTGGACGCGCGCGGTGGCGGGCTAGTCGCCGGCGAGAAGGAGTGATGCGACGGCGAGCGGCCGGGCTGGTTCGGGCGAGGGCAGGGAAAAACCAGAAGCAAGGGGGGAGGAAAAGAGGGAGGAAGAAGAAGGAAACAAAAGAAAAGAAAAGGAAAAGAAAAAGAAAGAAAAGGAAAGAGAAGGAGGAGGAGAAGGAGTGGGGTGGGGGGGAAGTCAGAAGGCGGTGGGTGGGGGTCAAAGGGAAAGAGGGGGGAGGAGAGAGAGAGAGAGAGAGAGAGAGAGAGAGAGAGAGAGAGAGAAGCAAGGGTCTAATCGCAATAATCACAATCCAACGGACACGGTTTAAATCCAAAACGATCCGACGGTCCTCAAAAAAAAAAATCCTAATTAATAATTTTAGGATTTGACCAAAATTGTGTTAATAAAACACACCGCAAGGGTGGTCTACTAGTCAAATTGCACCCGGTCAAAAATTCACTTTTCACATATACCGGTAATATCGAGGTTGACAATAATAATATCGACACTGCTCAATTAAATTCGTTCGAATTTTCGAAAATTCGACACCAAAGTTCGGGCTCTAAATAACGGCCAAATTCGATCGAAAAGCGTTTCTAGCGAAATCTAATTTAAAAATTTAAAATAACCGAGAGTGACTGGCCGCTTAGATTTTACTATAAGCACAATCGACGAATTACATCGCTTCGAAATCCCAAAAATGGGTCGAAAATCGGAATGTCACACCGACCCTCATGATCGGGCGAGACCGACCCTCGCCGGAATCGGGCAAGGCTAGCCTCGCCTCGCATTGGCAAGGCTGGCTCGCCGACGCCGGCCAGGCCGCCGACCCCGCCCGACGGCGAGGCTCGACTCGCCAACGCCGGGGCGGGTCGACCCGCCGGGGGTTTTTTTTTTTTTTAAATTTTGCCCGCTGCGGGCTGCCTCGCAACGGGCAAGCAGCAAGAAGAAGAATACGGCCCGCACCGCAGTCGTGGCCGTAGCTTTCTTTTTTTTTTGTGAATCGGCCCGAATCGGGCGGTTCCGGGCCGGTTCCAAACCGCGGGCTAGGTCAACGGGCCAGGCCCGGGTTTGACTGGGCCGGTTTCAGATCGAAATCGGCCCGTGGCCATGACTACCCCACACCCACTCTCTCTCTCTCTCTCGATCTCGAGCAAAGCCGGCGGCAATGTTGGTGGCTCGGCTAAGACGTTGGCCAGCTGCCCGCTCCCTTTCTACTTAAAATGATCGTGTGTAAGGATGAGCAATTGGACTGCTTTAACTAGGAATTAGCTCAAATCAACTTTAGTTCACGCTATAGACGGTTCAATTCTCAAAGACTATGAACCGTCGATTCGATTTTCGTTCCATGTCTTGAACTGGTTGAGAACCGAGCCGGTTTTGAAACTGGTCCTAAGTCGAGGTATATCTAAATCTATATTAAATAGATCTCACGATTGAATTCTCTCCCCTTTTAGGGGGAAAGGCCAATACCCTTATCTAATTGAATTTTAAGCTGCCCGAGCTCATGGTGGGAGTAGATGTACGATGACCGGTTTAGCTCCCCAAAACCGAAAATCATTCTCGATCGGTTCGGTTTTCCATTCTATACCCCGAATCAATTGGTTCTACCTGAAAAAGGCCTGTTCCACATAGAATCGAAAGCCGAAACGGTTTTGAAATCAATCCTAAGTTGAGGTAAATCTAAATTTATGTTACGGAGAACTCACAATTGACTTCCCTCCCCTTTTGCAGTGGAAAGATCGGTACCCTCTTTCAATTGGATATTAAGCTGTTCGAGCTCATGGTGGGAGCAGATGATGATTAGAAGTTCAGCTTTTGTGTTATGGAGAGTGGCTATGTTCTCGACAAATTTGTCGAAGCCTAAACTTTAGGAAATCATTTTAACTGACTTTCGATCTCATCGACGTTACTGCTGCGGATGATTCATGCTCTGGACAAAACTCCAAATTATTGCCTAGAATATGTTTCAGAAGAAAGGTTTCCCTCGTATGAAGATTTGCAAGATAGATTGCTTTGAGGTAATACCGGTACTTGAGTGTGAAACTTCATAATTTCACGTGTTTAGGATGTGTTTATTTTGGAAAAAACTTCATGATAAAGGAAAATGATTTCTAGGAAAATGTGTTTCCCATTTTTAGGTTAAGAAATTCATTTTCCTAACTTTAGGCATGCATATTTTCTTTGATCATAAATGGTTTTTCATTGATTAATCATTTTGAGCAAACCCAATGCGTGAAAGTTTAGAATACTAATTTGCAGAAAATTATTTCACCCAAACAAATGTAACCTTTTCGCGAAAAATATTTTCCTCATTTTTCAGTATTTGGATTGCTTAGGAAAATGAGGTGATGGAAAATGTTTTCCTAGTTAGTAGAAAGTGTTTTCCTACAAAAACTTAAATTCAGGGAAAATGATTTCCTCTTTAAAATATTGTAAATCATTTTCCAAAATATGACTAGGTGTCGACGTTTATACCAAAAACTATGCACTTAGGCATATGAACCCTAATGCTTGTTCCTTGGCCCTTGGCAGTGGTGTTGGGTCCCCAACGCCCTGGCCCAGGTTCATCTAGGCCATGCCCCAGATCCATCGAGACCAGGCTCGAAACACTAGTGCTCGTACCCAGGATGCTAAGCCTGGTAATATTGAGGCCAAGCCTAGGTTTCAAGCGCTCATGCCCAGATCCATTAAGACTGGGCCTTGGACCTAGCGCCCATGACCATGTCCCCAACTTCCGAGCCCTCGTCCGTCGAGGTCGAGCCTGAAACTCTTATGCATGCGCCCTTCGTCTGGGCGCCGAGGAACGAAGCCTGGCCTTAATGGACTTAGGCATGGGTGCCAAGGTCCCGGGCTTGACATTAATGGACCTAGGTCCAAGCACAGGGAACCAGGTCTCAAGCATCGGGGTTTGAGACCCAGCCTCGGTGGACTCTAGTGCAGGCACTGCTATCGGATCTCGAGCCAAACCTCAACTGACCTAGGCTCGAGCATCAAGGTCCCGATCCCAAGTAGCAAGGACTTAGGTCTGGCCGCTATAGATCGAGGCTTAGGTGCCAGGGAGCCAGGCACAAGCATTAGGTTCTCGAGCTCAATTTCAATGGATCCAAGACTAGTGTCCATAATCGTGCTCGAGAGTTGGGGATCTAGGCTTGAAACAAGCTCATGCCGAATTCCTTGGCTACCCATACTCAAGCCACTAGTTCTCGAATAGTGTATATCTATTTAGGAAAATAATCTCACCAAACGACGAAAAGTATTCTATAATTCATTTTTAAGTCTGAGCCAAACATTGGGAAATGACTGTACTAAAAACATTTTTCAGAAATATCACATTTTCCGCAAAACAAACAGAGACTTAATAATGTATTGCTTTTCCATTTGATGCTCTCACTTTTAGTCAATTAAAAGAACTTCATGTTCTTACTTTGATATGGACTTAAGTTCAGAAAATCACAGTATCTCGCTCCCCCTTACCCTTCCTCTCCAGGATGAACACGAGGCACCAACCTTAACCAAGAGGTTTCAAGAGTTTTTTGGTTTAATTCAGACTTTAAAAGTTTATTGAAACCGAGTATACTTGACACGTTCCTCTAATATAAAGTAGTGCATCCATGTTTAACACAATGCGTTTTGTATATAAAATAAAATAAAACATAAAAGGCCGATCCACCTGTTCTTGAGTTGACTCTAGAACTGGCTGGTCCAATTCTAGGCCAATTGTAGAGTCAACAGGTTCAATTCCCAATTTCAAATATTAGGAGCCAACCTCATAGGGTAGGTTCCATATTCCTAGTCAGAAACTTAAGGAGCGAATGATAATTCTATTTAAGAAATTAATTTCTGGTCAAAAATAGATTTTTCTATTTTTATTCCATGGATGAGTTTTTGAGTCAAAATACACATTTGATAATGACACAAAATTTCTAATCCTAAAATAGAAATTTGTTTGATAACAACACAAAATTTCTCCCTCTCATGCGGCTAGCCCCAAGAGGCAAAGAGTAGGTGGGCAGTGGCAGAGGACAGCAGACTCCAATCATTGGAGGACGGCAGGAGGTGGCCAGTGGGCGACGACAAATGGTGATGACGGCGGCAGGAGGTGGTCGGCGGTAAAGGACAAGATTGTTCCTTAAACATGAAAAACTACACTTATGGAAACCTTGATTTGATTGTATGGGCGATCAAATCACTCAAAGATAATGGTTCTTTTTTTAATGGCTATGCATTCTATTTTGGGAAGAATCTCCAATGGATTGATTTGGATATCAATCCTCTCAAGACTGTCCAACGGATATATTGGAAGTAGAAGAGTATAAAAGGAGTGCAAACGTCGTACAAGAAATAATAACCAAAATCAAGAATTCTAAAGTCTAAATAGAGCTTCAATCTTACACGTTATGACTTTAGAAAGAAAATTACTTGAGTGAAGAGTATGTGATAGTGCAGTCTATCATCTGTGAAGCACTGCCCTTGTAATCTTATAGTAATTCAATAGTGAAACACAGCCAATAGGATGCCAGCGTGGAGAGTGGATGTAGGCTTGATAAAGCCGAACTACTATAAAGATTTGTGTGCAGTATTCTCTATTCTTAAACTCTCATTTATTATTGCTGATATCATACTGCAAATATATTTGTCAAATAAGTTGGTCAGAACATCATTTTAGTCATCAGACGCAATCATCCGACGACAACTCACATGCAAATTTGTAATTTGCATCCATATGATAATGTACATACGAGTTGTTGACCTCGACTATATTCATTTTGCACATTTAAATCATCCAATTTAGTAAAATCACCTATTCATCCTCCTCTAGGTGATAGCACTAGCCGTAACAGTTCTCATAGTTGATTATGAATATTTGAGAACCCCGAGCCTTATGATGATATGGAAGATCCAAGGATGCTGCCCAGGTACCATGGGGATGATTAGTAGGTTTAGCAATCCCGTCTTTTAGAGTACCTCTTTTGGTATAGGGAAGTTAGGCTACCCAACCACCGCGCCTTTTTGATGAACGTGGTTTGATGTTAGTGGCCTAGTGCAAGGTTATGTAAATAAATATTGTAAGTATGCCAAGTGTATGAACATGTTTCTTGTTATGTGTTCAAGCGAGTTCCCTATTATCCCGTGTAATTGAATTGTTGTAGGGGGTCTTTGAATTCATTTTCACTGGTGCATGATTGTTAGTGTTCCTCTGGGTTGGCAACGAGTCTTGGGACGTCGCACTATTATCGACCTAAGTAGGATGTTGCACGCATGCCGGGTTCGGGGCATGACATCCCCGTCGATTTGGTATCAGAGCAAAGTTAGCTTGATCCAAGTTAGTCGGAGCCTTGAGTGATAAGGAGCATTAACCTTTGGGATAGTTAGTTTGGGAGACCTTCGCAAAACGCATATATAAGTTATGCTAGGAATGTTCAATGGGTGTCTGTTTATGATCGCTAGATAATTCTATGTTATAACATTTGAACTGCAGGTGCGACAGGACTTGAAGTAAGTGCACGAATCCTGTTGGTTGTGACCTTGTGCTATTTGTGGATGGTTGCCTGCTTTGTGAACTGTTGTTATCATTTGTTGCCTAGGACTATATACTTGAATAGTTGGCCTAGGTCTCTAATTCCTGGATGGAATTATAGCAGGTAGATGAGTGGTGAGAACCTTATAAGAATGAGGAACCAAGGAAGAGGGACAAGAGGCTGATTGGGTCCGCGAGCTAAAGTTGCAGAGGATCCCAGAGTGGATGGAATATTGAGAGCACTTGAAGAGGTTGGAATTTTAATGGGTAAATAGACCCAAGAGCGAGCTGCTACTACAGCTACAGAGGCCGTTGTTGCCGTCGCCAACGGGGTTAATGAAAATAACAAAAATAATGGGAACCCTAGAAACAATGAGAATAATGGAAATCGCCAAATGCATTAGTTGGTGAAGCAGTTTTTAAAGCTAAAACCTCCTAAGTTTGATAGGAAAGGTGATCCCGATGCTGCTTCCGTCCGGGTCAAAGAGTTGGAAAAAGCATTTGCACTGCTGGGGTGCACAGAAGAAGAAAAAGTAACCTTGGCGGTGTATCAACTTCAGGGGAATGCAAATGGCTGGTAGATGGCCACCCGAGGTAGAGTTTTCCCTACTGACACAGCTCATAATTGGATTGTTTTTACTGAGGCCTTCAAGGGAAAGCATTTCTCGAAAAGTGCCCAGGAGCAAAAGATGGATGAATTCTTGGGACTTCGTCAAGGTCAAATGACTGTGGACCAATATGAGATAGAGTTTACAAGATTGTCCAAATTTGCACCGAAGATGGTAGAGGATCCATTGGATAAAGCCCGGAAGTTCCGAGATGAGCTGAAGCCGGATCTTCATAGTCAACTAATACTGTTGAATCTGTGAGATTATAACGAGATGTACGAATGGGCTCAAGTAGTAGAACGAGATATGATGGAGAGAGCTACTGCTTCTGGATTGTGGTATGCTCTAGCGAAGGACAATCGCTATTTGGAAAGAAACCTATGGCGGGAAATAGGCATTTTTTCCCTCCCGTCAAAAAGAATATCGGGAAGACAGCTCACTACTCAAATGTTGTATGTTAGAGTTATGGTGTAGACACGGAAATGGACCTTGCCCGAGTAGGGGTGGAGCGTGCTTTAGATGCGATAGACGAGGTCACCAAGTGAGGAATTGCCCTAATCGACAAACTGGGTTGCTTGTGCAACCGCAACCGCCCCGAAATGGAAACCAGATTGGAGCTGTTCAGCCGGCTAATCAGAATAGGCCGCCGACCCAAGAAAGAGTGTATGCTATGGCGAGAAAGGAAGCTGAGGATGCGCCTGGTGTAATCACAGGTACGATCTCTCTCTATGATCATATTACATACGCTTTATTTGATCCAGGGGCGTCGCACTCGTTTGTATCTAAGCAATTTGTTAGATTGTTTGGAATTGAACCGAAACCGCTAGAAGTTATGTCATGTCTTACTACTCTGTTGAATGATAAGGTGCTGATTTCGTTAGAATGCCCGGGCTATAAGATTGTTATTGCTGGTAGGAAGAATTTGATTGATCTGGCTATCTTGGTTATATTTGATTTCGATGTTATTATTGGTATGGATTGGTTGGTTAGATAGAGGGTTGTGATGGATTATGGTAGTAGGGTGATTTAATTTAATCCGATTGATCATCCTAGATATGAATTTGTGGGAAATCGAGGAGGAACCTTGATCCCCTGAATTTCGTCGCTTGAGGTGACTATGTTGTTAGATGAAGGATGCCAAGGTTACTTAGCAACTGTGGTTGATTTCTCGATTGAGAAGCCGAGGCTAGAGGACATAGCCGTGGTGTACAATTTTCCTAATGTCTTTCCTCAGGAATTGTCGAGATTACCACTTGAAAGAGAAGTAAAATTCGTAATTGAGTTAGCACTTGGGATGGAACCTATATCTAGAGCGCCCTACTGAATGGTAATGTCAAAGTTGAAAGAATTGAAGGTTTAGATGCAAGAACTACCAGATAAGGGGTTTATTCGTCTGAATGCGTTACCGTGGGAAGTACCGGTATTTTTTGTAAGGAAAAAGGATGGGTCATTGTACTTATGCATTGACTATCGGCAGTTGAATCAAGTGACCGTTAAGAACAAGTATCCATTACTAAGAATAGATGACTTGTTCGATCAACTACAAGGGACATTGATATTCTCCAAAATAGACTTAAGAACGAGCTACCATCAGCTAAGGATCAAGAAAGAGGACATACCGAAGACGGTATCCCGGATGATATATGGGCATTATGAGTTTACAATGATGCCGTTCGGAATGACTAATGCCCATACTGCCTTTATGATTTGATGAATTGAGTATTCAGGGAATTTCTAGATTAGTTTGTCATCGTGTTTATAGACGACATAGTATACTTAAAGAGCCCCCGCAGAGCATGACCTACACTTGGAAACGGTTTTACAAACTTTAAGAGAATATGCAATCTACGCTAAGTTTAGTAAATACAAATTTTGGCTCAATCAAATGGCGCTCCTTGGACATGTGATCTCTGGGGAAGGAATTTCAGTGGACCCGATAAAGATCGAAATCGTCATGAATTGGCCAAGACCTATAATAGTAACCGAGGTTTGAAGCTTCTTAGGTCTGGCAGTCTATTATCGGCATTTCGTGGAAGGATTCTCAGCGATAGCTACTCCGTTGACATGTCTACTAAAAAAAGGAAACAAGGTTTGAATAGACAGATAAGTGTGAAAGGAGTTTTCAAGAGCTTAAGCAGAGATTGATGATCGTGCTAGTATTGACAATACCATCAGGACCTAGAGAATACGAGATCTATAGTGATACGTCGCTAAAGGGACTAGGATGTGTGCTAATGCAACATGAAAGAGTAGTGACATACGCATCGCAACAACTGAGACCATATGAGTTGAATTATCTTACACATAACTTGAAATTGACAGCAATTATCTTTGCTCTTAAGATCTGGAGGCATTACTTGTGTGGAGACAAATTCCATATTTTTACGGACCATCAAAGTTTGAGGTACCTATTTTCCCAAAAGGAATTGAATATGAGACAGCGTTGTTAGATGAAACTCTTTAAGGACTATGATTGTGATATTTTATATCATTCTGGGAAAGCTAATAGAGTAGCGGACATATTGAGTCAGAAGTCAAGTATCGCTCACATGTTGGTTAAAGAGTAGACCTTGTTAGACGGAGCGCATGATTCAAGTTTAAGTTTGAAGTGAGTAATCTCTCAAGTTTGATGGCGACATTGAGGATTGAATCGGAAATCCAGATTAAGATTAAGGCCTTATAATCTACGGACTCGAGATTTAGAAGATTCTGGAGATGGATGCCACCAAAAGGAAATCAGACTTCCAAGTATCCGAGAATGGAATTTTGAAGTTTCGTGGACGATTGTACATGTCAAATGATATGGAGCTCAAGGAGGAAATCTTGGCAGAAGTTCATCGCGGCAACTATAGTATTCATCCAAGCAGTACGAAGATGTATCAGAATTTACGTCAGCAATATTGGTTGAACGGAATGACACTGGATGTAGCTAAACACATGGCAAAGTGCCTAATGTGTCAATAAATGAAGGTGCAGCATTGCAAACTTGGTGGACTATTGCGACCATTAGAAATTCCAGAATGGAAATGGGAGCATATCACTATGAATTTCATCATGTGTTTACCAATAAGTCGGAGAGGTCACGTAGGTTATAGTAGACAAATTAACCAAGTCAGCATATTTTCTAGTAGTGCGAAAGGATTTTGCAATGGATAGGTATGCCGAGCTGTATATGCAATAAATAGTCTGTCTTCATGGAGTGCTAGTGATGATTACGTCAGATAGAGACCCTAAGTTTACAACCATATTTTGGAAAAGTCTTTAGATGGCTATGGGAACGAAGCTGCAGTATAGCACGACCTATTATCCACAACTGAATGGTCAGTCTCAAATGACGATTTAGACATTCGAGGACGTGTTACAAGCCTGTGTGATAGATTTTAGAAAAGGATGGGAAGAATAGTTGCATTTGGTCGAGTTTGTCTATAACAACAGTTATCATAAGAGTATCGGAATGGCACCATTTGAGGCATTATATGACAGAGCTTATAAAACTCTAGTTTATTGGGATGTAGTTGGGGAACAAAGCACAACACGTCCAGCGCTGGTACAACAATCATTGAAGCAGTTAAGATTATTTGAGACAAGCTTAAGACTGTTCAGAGTCGTTAGAAGAGTTATGCGGGTCGGAGACGTAGGCCTTTGGAATTTCAAGTGAGAGACCATGTCTTCCTTAAGGTGTTGCCAAGGCGAGGAACGTCCCGACTTGGCAAGAAAAGAAAGTAAAGCCCAAAGTACGTAGGTCCGTTTGAGATACTAGAAAAGATTCGGACTTTAGCCTACCGACTTGCCCTACTGCTAAATTTGCCTCAAGTTCACAATGTCTTCCACGTGTCCATACTGAGAAAGCACAAACCGGATCTGACCTACGTGCTGAATTATGAAGAAATAGACGTGGACGACAGAGTGTTGTGTGTGGAGAGACCTATTTAGATAGAGGATAAAAAAGAATAAGTTTTGTTGAACAAGACAATCCTATTGGTTAAAGTCATTTGACAACGTCATGGTACCGAAGGAGCTACTTGGGAAAGTGAAGAAATCATGAGATATCAACACTCCCATTTATTTGAGTAGCATAGTTGGTTGTAAATTTCAGAGGACGGAATTTTTGTAGGGGGAAGAGTTGTGAAATTTTGAAATTTGATTAGTTTTCGAGATTTATGAAATAATTATATTATTGATGCACTTTAGTTAAATCTTACTTGAAATTGATCACTCTTGAGAAGACTAACCAATACAGAATGGCTAGCTAGAAATTAAGTACGTGGACCTAATGATTTGACCGTGGATCAATACTTAGACCATAAGAATTGATGAGGAGATATTTTAGGCCATTATAGACCGATCAAAGGATGGTTATAAAACGATTCACAAATATTGTATAATTAGATCGCGGGTGAATCTGCTTGACCATTGTACGAGTTTCAAACGATCATAAACCTAATCCGAACGATTGTGTTAATTGAAACTAGTGATTAACCATCGCAATTACATGACAACCGAGGTCGCCATGGCTTGAGTAAACTCAAATGTGGCCTGATATCAAATCGGCTATGAGACGATACGCGTAACTCCTAAAAGCCGCCCATTAGTTTGAGACGCACTAAAGTTGCATTTAATCAAATTTGACCATTATTTAGAATCCAAACGATGTCACATTTGGTGTGGCTAACCTTAGGGCTGCTCGGATTTGTCGGAAAAGTGAAATTTAGATCGGGAGTGGAAAATGATCATTTTGTCCCTGGAATTATTTGAATTCATTTGAAAGGTTGAAGGGTAATTTGGACATATGGGCTTTCGGTCCCTTGGCTGAAATTCATGGACATGTATGCCCCTCCCCATCTTGCTTATTTATTTTGTATGTCATTTAGGAATTTTTGAAAAATAATGTGAGCAATTATCTAGACCCTAGGATCTTGACTTGGAAAAGGGGATGGAATGTGAGCCCTTAGATGTGTAAATGGGGTGGGCGATGGGGTTTCATTAGTGCAGTTAGTAGAGAAAAATCTGATCAAGTCTTCTCTCTCTCTTCTTCTTCTTCTTTTCCTTCTTAGCTTTTGCTTCGTGTCTTATGCTTCTTCCATTTCTGCTCTTGCTTTTGCTTTTACTTAGCTGCTGCTACTGCTTCCGTTTCTACTACTTCTGCTTCTACTCCGCTGCTACTATTCTGCCGACCTTGTTGCTGCCCCTTTCGCTTGAGTTATTCTTGTCTAGACTCAAGGTAAGTGGCTTCCTAACCCTTGACTAGGCTAAGGGGTTACTACTAAATATGTTACGGGTTGATTCATGGCTGTGAATAGTTGGTTTAATGGTTAGATGGGCTTGAATTGCTGAATGGTTCATGTTGGTTGATTCTTAGATTCGTTGCTACTATGTATCTGTGTTTTGCTATTTTTGTATAGATCAATATGGATCGAATTTGAGGAAGTTTTCTTCATGGAAGTTGACCCAAACATTTTGAAGTATGTCAAATATTAAATCTGAAATTTTTGAAGACCTTTTTGGGATATTCGAAAGTCCATTTTCGAACCGTCACCATTCTGCCATATTTACTGTTCACCCGACCTCTTTTCAACAAACTTACTTCATGAAAGTTGTCAATGACACTTGTTTCTATGACATAAAATTTCTAGGTTTTCCAAGGAGATTTGTGTACTGATTGAAATGGATTTCTAAGGCCATATCTGACTTTAGGTGACAAAAAGAGCTGTTTGCAATCGGAATTGGATTTCGTGTCCTTTATGAAAAATATTTATCAGGATATTTTCAATGACATATCCAAAATTCATAATTTTTGGAGTTGAATTGCTATTTGTTTGAAAAGAGTTTCGATTACTGTGCGATTGCTAATTTTAAGCCCGATTTTGTGCAAATTTGGTTTCTCTCTCTTATGAACCTTTAGATATGGTTGTTGCACGTAAGGGAGTGACTGATCGTGAATATGTGGTCATGGCTTTAATTGGTGGAACCGTGGCTAATTTGATGGGCATGTAAACTAATTTGTATTGCTGGTGATTGAGCACATTTGAGTGATGTTCGAGCATGTGAATGACATGGAATTGAATGGGTCATGTGGCGTGTGTGATCATCTAAGTGCCCTGATATGTCTTTATGCAGGGAAAAGATAATAAATTATGTGACGGAGTGTGCGTGTGATCACTTAAGCCCTGATGCATCTTTACGCGGGGATTGAACCCATCTTGAGACATGTTATGCGGGACAATACCCGGTTAAGCTGGAAGACTTCCAGCCTAATGCATTTTACGTAGGTTGTGCCAAGGGCTTGATGTGTGTTACGCGGATCATGAATAATCTGAACGGAAGAGCGGGTGTGTGTTGTGCATTAGTGTATACAGTGTATCGAGATTTAGATTTGTTCGTGTTCGAATAATTACAGGCACATGTGCATGTGTAAGTCATATTTGGGATTGTACGTGTCCGTGAGTTATTAGTACATTATTGTGATTTGACTAATATGCAGGTTTTGTGCATGTTCCGAGATGAGGTAGGGATGTCTGTGTTTGTAACGGCATGTTGATAGTTTGAATCTCGTGCTTAGACTTGTCCAGAAGTACGTGTTGGCCTATGTGGGGCTAAGGTTATTCGCTTATTGAGCCTCGTTCTCATAGTTGATTGTGAAACATTTCAGAACCCCGAGCCTTATGATGATATTGTACATACAAGTTGTTGACCTCGACTATATTTATTCCGCACGTTTAAATCATCCAATTTGATAAAATTACCTATTCACCCTCCTCTAGATGATAGCACTAGCCATAGCAGTTCTCATAGTTGATTGTGAACATTTGAGAACCCCGAGCCGCGAGGGGGATGGACCATTTATGGTGTTGGAAAGAGTTAACGATAATGCTTACAAGCTTAACCTTCCAGGTGAGTATGATATTAGTGTTACTTTCAATGTTTCTGATTTGACTCTTTTTTATGTAGACGCTGATTTGAAGGCAAATCCTTTGCACGGGGGAGGGAATGATGTGGACATCGAACCCTATCGAGGAGGAGGTGTTGGGGACCCGTTGTTCTATCCGCTAGGCCCGATCACTCGAGCGAGAGCAAAGAAATTCAAATAAGCTGTCGGCATCATGGTTCAAGATATTTGGAACGAAGATAATCTGGATTCGAAACTTGAAGATTCTGAAACTCCTTGGCGCAACATGATTACTTTTGGTCCAGTGAATTCCGAAGAAGCTTAGAATTGATGAACTCCGAATTGGCTCAAATTTGGATAGACGCTTGGAAACGGGCCTCTGATCAATACGCACTACTTTAGTAGTGATTAATGATGTTTTTTAGCGATTTGTAGTCGTTTAGATGAACTTTTAGGCCTTTTTCTATTTTTGAACGAATTTTTAATAATTAAGGTTATTTTTGTAATTTTAATCCTAGTAGGATTAGAATTAGGGTTAGCACCCTATATAAGGTTACTTATAGATTTCTAAGATGAGGCAGAATTTTATATAGAAGAGTTTTCTTCTTGAGTTCTCTTAAGGACTAGATCTTATCAAGGCTCCTTTGTGGCGATCGAATTCAACTTATCGAGTAAGATTGCGAATTCTCTTGTTTGTGACGTTATAGCGTGGATTGGTTGACACAGGTTCATCAACAGGTCGCGTTCATACCGAGATTACCAATCATAAGTTCGATTAGAGGTCGAGGTCAGCAATTCATAACTCACAGATATTCGTAGAATGATCATCTTCCACACAGATTCATATCACAATGGCACTAAGTTGCCTTCTTAACAAGTAATTTGAGCTGTCACCATCTTTGGCCATTAAATTCTCTATTGGAATTGGTCGGGAGTTAATGCCCTAATGAAGTTTGCCCACTCATGAAAAGAGTATTTTGGCAATTTGTCTTGGAGCTTCAAATACCTCTTAATAGGGTTGGTAGATGAGTCAATCTCTCTAATGCGCATATGATGTTCCCAAGGTCGATATGGGAAATGAGCCATACAGAAAGTAACCCGGCTGAGGCTTGAAGTACACCTTTTTGATGACATTGGTATTTGTTCAAAGAAATGATGGTTTCCAGTAAAAGTATATTGAAAAAATCCCACTTTAGGCAAGCTTGCCTAGCAATCACCGCAACAAGAGGATTCAATCCGATCCTTGTTGTAGAGAATAAGATGAACCCGAAGAAAGCAAGGATGAAGACTCTTGCGGAAGTATTCCCAGTTTCCTTTGGCAATTTGGAGTAATTAGCCACCAAGTAAGATAAAAGAAACTTCTCGGTGTTCGACTTGATCAACTTTTCCACTTGATGAGTCTTTAAGTTTAGAAATTCGGTTATGACACTCGTGGGTTTCAATCCAATTGGGGGCTCAACGATTCTTGATTTGAAATCAATCCCAATGGTCACCTTATACTCTTCCAATATAGGTACCATCTCATCCTCGCCTAATTAGAATATGGCGGTGGTAACTTCCAAAAAATGGGATAATGCTTGAATCAAGCTCACTTGGTACTCTAGATTGATGAGTTTGAACAAATATCCCAATCTTTCCTTCACGTAGGCTTTGTTGTCTTTAGTCATGTTCATCCACCATGCCAAAAGCTCTTTTCTTGGAATCGGGATGACTTGTATGTCTAGTTTCCCCATTTCGATCTAATCATGCAAAAAGTTCATTATTAGTCATCATGAATTAATTTTAAATGCCCTCATTTTAATTATATGTCATTTTATGGACAAAATGGAGGTAAAGCACATTTGCATTCTTATGACATAACACAAATACCACTTCTAATCCATTTATGCCTTAAAAGAGCATATACTTGAAAATGTGAATGAAATCAATGTTTAAAGCAAATGCCTTTTGACATGCCCCATTTTGACCATAAAGTACTACCTTATAGTTTACAACTTCGGAACACATCAAAAATAGATTTTCGGCAAATAGGATTGTATTTGTCATATCTTGAGCATTCAATTTATTTGAATTACATTGAAAATCATCATGGACCTATACATTCCACCTTGAAATGTAAAATATGACCGAATAGAGCGTGTCATCCTAGTCATTCATTCTAGTATGAAAAGGCATTGTGTCCAAACATTGATGGTCATTTGGGCATTTTTTAACAAAATGGTATCAATTAACTTGCATAATTGAAAAGATGAGAGAAGTGAAACGACACTTATTTACCGACACATTTTGTTTGGTTTTAGGTATACCAACCACAAAGGCAAGCATATGCAACAAGTGAGATTTTGATACTTAAAAGGGTATGATATACTAAAGGCTCAAGGTCACCACTTTAATGGACAAGGGATTCCATTCCAATAGGCGATCGACCTAAAGTAATGGAATATTATTCCATCTCGATGACCGGTATTGTATTTA
This sequence comes from Syzygium grande, assembly GCA_024733475.1. Classification (NCBI taxonomy): domain Eukaryota; kingdom Viridiplantae; phylum Streptophyta; class Magnoliopsida; order Myrtales; family Myrtaceae; genus Syzygium; species Syzygium grande. The sequence goes on along the minus strand of JAMXDD010000002.1, from coordinate 12,100,174 downwards.
AACGATCCCATGAGCAATCGGCTCATAGTTTCGCCTAAACACATACCTCCTAAGGGTGATCCTAAATGTAGTCGGGGTTGGGCCACGGGTGGTGTGTGCGAAAAGTGTAGTGCTAAAGCATTTAAAGGCAAACACAACAATTTATAACCAAATAGCACTTCTAAAATTTGGTTCAAATCACATTCAATCTCAACACCATCCAGCAAAACAAATGTAAGCATAGACTACACCCTTTATACCTCCCACCTACATCACTATTTAACACGTTATTAATGGAACGTACCTGGGATCCTTGCAAGCACAAACACATGCATATCGTTCTATATACCACCATCCTGCATATCGTTTTTTGGTGATCCTTGAAATTTGAATTTTTGAAATGTCCAAATGGCACTAAAAAAATAAAAAAAATTTATCATACATGTACCAGTTTAGGGTTTTTGGTGGTATTAACCCAAAAAATAATGAAAAAATAAAAAAAATCGCAAAAAAAAAATCATAAAAATTAGATTTTTTTTAGAAAATTCGAAAATTTTGCAGAAAATTCATAAAAATCAGAAAAATTTGGAAAAGTCATAGACAAATTTTCGAATGCATGTGACAAATTTTGGAAAAGTCATAAACTGATACATGTGTGACAATTTTACCCCGAACTTTTTTTTTTACCACCAAAAATCCCAAACCGGTACACTTGCAACAATTTTACCCCAAACATTTTTTTTACCACTAGAAAACCCCAAATTGGTATATCTGTCACAATTTTACTCCAAATTGGTAAACCCGTGATAAATTTATCCTAAACTATTTTTTTTTACCACGAAAAATCCCAAACTGGTACACATGTGACAATTTTATCCTGAACTAATAATTTTTTAATATTATTTTTTTATTTTTTCAAATTTTTTTATTCTTTTCTTTTCTTTTTTTTTTTTTTCATCTTCTCATTTTTGGCCGGTCGCCGAACCGGCGATCGCCAAAGGCGAAGCCGGCGAGTCGGCCTTATCCCGGGCGAACCGCCCTAATAAGGGTGCCCTTCGGCGGTGCCCTCGCCCGCCTTCGGCCTCGGCCGGGTGCATTGGCGAGGGCCCTCGTCGGCGTCGGGCGCGGTGCCCTCGCCCGCCAGGTCGGCCCTCGCCGGCGTCGGGCGAGGGTGCCCTCGCCCGCCCGGGTCGGCCCTTCGGGCTCTCGCCCGCCCATCGGCCCTCGCCGACCCGCGGGGCCGACCTCAGGACAGCCCTATCATATTAGTGGTTGCCCTCGCTCAACACTTGGGGGCTTGGGTTGGGGGGTATGGGCTTTCGCATCCAAATCAGCTATCATATTAGTACTTCTTAGGCCAAATTCTAGCCACGCGGATGGAAGGCTTGCTAGGATAGACGAGCACTCTATGATAAGCAAACGAAACTCCCAGTTAAAGTGATGTGTGGAGGTAAGTGCTTGAATCAAATCTAGCCAATCAGATTGGATAGAAATTTTGCTTGGAACTTTCTCTTTCACGAATTAAGCAAACCGAGAGTTTCAACTTGAGTGGCAAAGGAGGTGTTGACCATCCTTGTAAAACCTACGACGAGATTGCTAGTGTAGTCCTGACAAACACAAGCAATAGCACCATCCATCGTTCCTTTTGCAAGTGAGCCATCGACATTGATTTTCAGTTCGTCGTCCACCGATGCAACCTAGGTATGAGAAACAAACAAATGTGCATTTTTTTCCTACTTAGGATGCTTGAATGCCACATCTCTCATAATTTCCTTGAAAAACCTTCGCTGATTTGACTATGTTACCTGATTTGGGACATGGCCTCTGAAAATCGCATTGTTACAGGCGACCAATATACACCATAGGACCGACGCTACTCTTTCAAGTGAAAGTAAGCTAGTCGGTTTCTCAATGAAGCTCATTACCCATACATCAAACCGAGTAATCCCCTACATCAAATTATGTAATTGAAGATTAAGGGCTAACCATACTTTCTAGGTCCAGGGATAGAGTAGTAGGGTGTGTTCAATTGTTTCCACTTCATGCCGATAGAGTGCACAAATAGGGGGTAGGTAAGATTTTCCTTTTCCATAGATTTTCTGTTGTAGGGATAGCATCGTGACATGTACTCCATGAAAAGATCTTCACTTTAGAATGAATCTTTAAGTTCCATTTGGATATCCACAAAGCTTGGGTGGCTGAAACGATGATGAGGGTATCCCTGTGTTTGGATTACCTTCAACTTCCTGTATGAGTAAATTGTAAGCACTCCTCACCGTATAACAGCCTGATTTCACACCTATCCAAAAGAGTTCAGCATTTGCTTCAAAGGGTTTGATTGGGATAGTGAGGATTTCCTGCTTAGTCTGTTCATCAAAAAGTTCCTTTACTTTTTGCACGTTCCACTAATTCTCTTCTGGATTTATCAATTTAGCAACCTTTTGAGGATCGTTTAAATTTGTAGGTTCACTAATGAGACCCCTCTTCAGCCATCTATCTGTCCTTATGTTCACCTTTTCCCTATTCCCTATAGACCATATGGTTGAGTTCGCAATTGCCTCTCTTCTCATAAGTAAGCTTTGCCATCCCCAAGATGGCTTAGCTCCTTTCTCCACATGCTAGAAATCCTTTTGATGGAAGTAAATGCCTTTGAAGAATCTACTCCATAATGCTTGTGGTTATTTGATTAAACGTTGTGCCTGTTTACCTAACATAGCTTTGTTAACGGTGATCAAATCTCTAAAGCCTATGTGTGACGTCCTAGAGCATCACATACTAAGGCTTTCTTTAGTCTTTTCACTTATAGCACAAGAGGAAGATAACATTTCAGTTCAGCATTTTATAACATGAATTAGACATAAGCAAACACATACAATGTAGCTGAATGGGAATATCTTATTTCCATTTCATTATCTTATTTATGTACACAAGTGGCACCAACAAAAAACTACCACTGGGAGGACCAAAAAGATATAAAACTCCCGTCGACAACCAAGTGACACTATACATCTGTCACTACCACTAACACCTGTCATCGTAGTTTAGACCAAAAAGAAGAGACTACAGAAACTATGAAATGGCTCTCCATCAGCTTACCTCGTCCCTAAACAACGAAACTCCCATCCATCACCTCCGTCGTCTGAACTGCCGCCATCAGGGTAGGGAATCAGTCTAACCAATCGTCCACAAGCACAAAGACTGAAACGAAATTGTTAAAGGGTATAATGATCTTTGAGATTTTGATGTGTATATATACCGTATTTTCTGATCAATAGAAACACATCATTATTATTCTTCATGGTATCAGAGCCAAAAATCTAAAATTACCGTTGTTCACCACCAACCACCGTAGAACCCAAGGTTGGCAACCTCATCCACCGTGAACCCAAGACCGCAACCCACAAGGCCGGGCGACTCATCCCGCTGCCCCCGCTGGTTACCGCGACGGCTGGCTAAACCCCGCACCTGTATCCGAGGTCGCCCAGTTCCCATGGAAAGGCCGGCGACCTGTGATCCCGAGGTCGCCTGTGCCCTGAAGCGCCTGCAACCTAGATCTGAGGTCATCCAAGCCCGGCGAAGCACCGGATGACCCAGGATCGCAAGGGTCGTCTGTGTCCGGGCGGTTACGGCGAGCCTCACCGAGGTCGCTCCAGTCCCATGAAGCGCCGGCGAGCCTCACCTGAGGTCGTCCAGCCCGGGCGACCCCATTTAAGTCCTCCTCCTCCAGCGATCGAGGTTTCTAGGCCAGCGACCCACTTCGACGTCTTCTGACGTCACTAGGTGAGGAGCGCCCCTTCTGATGGCTGCTGATTGAAGTGGAATCGAAGAAGAAGAAGAAGAAGAAGGAGGAGGAGGAGGAGGTGAATGTGTTCTAAAGTTTAACTTGGTTGCTGATATGCTTGAGGGAAGGGGTACTATTGCTGTGGATGTTGATTTGGCTAATTGGCTGATTATGTGTGGTGCTATATATGTAGATTGAGGGAGGGGGGCTGAGTACTGTTGCGTAATATTGATGTGCTGAACTGATGTGTTAATTGGTTCGGATTTGGTCGATCATTTTGAAGTTGATGAGATAGGTTGTGGAGTTTTGTTCCTGGTTTAGTGTGAGTGATTATGATAGATAAGAACAAAGGAGTATTGACTCAAGTCGATCTACATCTTCTAATCATTTGACCGAGGAGAAATTAGTCGGGATCACCAACTTTCAGCATTGGAAGAGAATTGTGGTGATAGTATTGACCGAAGAGAGCAAAATCACCATTTGACAGGTGCACGAACTGCTGCTGATACTAAATGGGATACCATGGATGCTAGAATTCTTGGGCAAATGTGGAATTCTATGAAATCTCACGTGGCTGCCTTAGTTACACATGCCACTACTGTTAAGGATTAGTGGAATTACTTGAATGTTCTTTATTCTGGGAAAAATAATCTCTCAAGATCTATGAAGTCTCCCAAGATTTCTTTAGAGCTGACAGGAAGAATCGGTCTCTTATTCAGTTTTTTGCTGATTTTAAACAAATGTATGAGGAGTTTAATCATCTTTTGCCAATTACCTCTGATGTTAAGACGATGCAGGAGCAACGAGAACAATTGGCTGTTATGGGATTTTTGGGAGCACTTGGACTAGAGTTCGATGCAGTTCGTTCACAAATTCTTGGAGGGAATACTGTGCCTTCACTAACGGAGACCTTTTCACGGGTCTTAAGGGTTTCAAGTGAGCCATTAAGGATATATCCCCCATAGGTGATAGTTCTGCCTTGGTAGTCCGAGGAAATCGAGGTGGTGGTCAAGGTCGTGGTGGTGGTCATAGTGGCCGTGGCTTTAATAGTGGTGGTAGTGGTCGTGGATTCAATAGAGGCCAATCATAGTCATATGGTAGCATCTCTAGTGACAAAGGGAGTAATACCGAACCTGCACGAACATGTCATTATTGTGGTATGCCTGGACATATTCAGCGTTTTTGCTATAAGCTTCATGGAAAGCCCCCTCATTTGGCTGTCGCTAATGTAGCCAATGCAATAGAGTTGGGTGTTTCTTCGCAGTCTTATGAAGGAGGAACACTAATTAGAATGTCAGAAGAGGAACTTGCTAGGTACAATCAGTTCCAGATTTCTCAGCCAATTTCCTCTTCCACAGCTACTTTTGCTCGGACAGGTAATGCAACAACATGTCTTTCATCTACCTGTCGCCCTTGGGTCATTGATTCAAAAAGCTACCGATCATATGACCGATCTTCAGGTATCTTTTCTGTCTTTCACGAGTCATCGTCTAGTGTTACATTAGCTGATGGCTCTCTGTCCACAGTAAAAGGGATAGGCACAGTACCACTGACATCCTCCATATCTTTATCCTTTGTTATGTACCTCCCAAATTTTCCATTTAACCTTATGTCTGTTGGTCAGCTTACCAAAGAATATAATTGTTCTATAACCTTCTATCTCGATTCCTGTGTTTTTCAGGATTTGAAGACGAAGAAGACGATTGGTAAAGGACATATGTCAGGGGGACTATATATGTTTGATAATGCTACCGTGTCACTTGTTCAGCAGTTACTCCACATCAAGTTCACTGTCGCTTGGGACATCCCTCTTTAGCAAGTTTGAAGAAACTTGATTCTCGGTTTCATTCTTTATCTAGTTTTGAGTGTGAGTCGTGTCAGTTTGGAAAATTGTATCGTATTAGTTATAGTCCAAGGGTCAATAAACAGGCCTCTCGGCCGTTTTCTTTAGTTCATTCTGATGTTTGGGGTCCATGTCCCATTGCTTCAAAGTTGGGTTTCAAGTACTTCGTGACTTTTGTAGATGACTATTCAAGAGCTACTTGGCTATATCTAATGAAAAGTCGTTCTGAATTATTCTCTATTTTTTGTGCATTTGTTAATGAAGTACATACTCAATTTTCTGCTTCAGTCTGCATTCTTAGAAGTGATAATGCCAAGGAGTATTTTTCTAGAACATTCTCTGAATTCATGTCCCAACGGGGCATTCTTCATCAATCTTCTTGTCCGGATACACCACAACAAAACGGTGTAGGCGAAAGAAAGAACCGTCACCTGTTAGAAATTACTCGTTGTTTGATGTTTGAAATGAAGGTAGATAAATCTTTTTGGGCTGATGCTGTTATGACAGCATGTTATCTTATCAATCGCATGCCATCCTCTGTTCTTAAGGGTGCCATTCCTCACTCTCTTCTTTTTCCTTCTGACCCTTTATTTCATTTGCCACCTTGTATATTTGGTTGTGTTTGTTATATTCGTGACCATCGTCCAGGACTTTCCAAACTTGATCCTCGATCTCTTAAATGCATTTTTGTTGGGTATTCTCGTACACAGAAAGGTTACCGTTGTTATTGTCCTTCTTTGCATAAGTACTTCATCACTGCAGATGTTTCCTTCTTCGAGTCTACTATCTATTTTGATAATTCGATGGAGACTCCGACAGTGGATGATGATTCCTTAACATATGTTATTATGGAATCAACACCCACTTCGGACTCTCCAGTTATTCCTCCACCTGTCCAGTATGTTTATAGTAGATGTCCTCGTCAGCATGTAGAGCCCCCTGCAGATGTACCTCAGCCTATCTCATCTACTTCGTCTTCTCAACCTGAGGTAAGTCAATCACATATTGATCTTGATATTCCTATTGCTCATCGCAAAGGAGTTCGTAGTTGTACCAAACACCCTATTGCCCAGTTTGTCTCATATTCTGGTTTATCTGCTTCTTGTCAAGCTAGTCTAATGACCATTGATAATCATCCTATTTCTAAAACTGTTGCTAAAGCATTATCTAGTCCAAGCTGGAGGGCAGCTATGGAAGAGGAATTACAAGCACTGGACCAAAATCAGACTTGGGATCTTGTTCCTTTGCCTGCAAGGAAATAGCCATTGGATGTAAGTGGGTATATACTGTTAAAGTTAACCCTGATGGTTCTCTTGCTCGTCTCAAAGCTAGACTGGTTGCTAAAGGGTATGCACAGGCTTATGGGGTTGATTATGGTGATACTTTTTCTCCGGTGGCTAAGATGACAGCTGTTCGTCTTTTGTTTTCTTTGGTTGCTCCTGCTTGTTGGCCTCTATTTCAGCTCGATGTAAAGAATGCCTTTCTTCATGGAGATTTACAGGAAGAGGTGTATATAGAGCAACCACCAGGGTTTGTTGCTCAAGGGGAGTCTGGTCATGTTTGTCGCTTAAACAAATCTTTATATGGTTTGAAACAGTCTCCCAGAGCCTGGTTTGGGAAGTTTACTGAGGCGGTACTCCAGTTTGGGTTGTGTAGATGTACCGGAGATTATTCTATGTTTTATCGAGTTTCTGGAGCTGGTCGGATATTCCTTGTAGTTTATGTGGATGATATTGTCATAACTGGAGATGATTCTACAGGGATTCAAGAGTTGAAAAAGTATTTGCAACAGCAGTTTCATACAAAGGATTTGGGTCTTCTTAGATATTTTCTTGGTATCGAAGTAGCACGGGCGAAGAAAGGTATTTATATCTCACAACGAAAATATGTTCTGGATTTGCTTACAGAGACAGGTATGCTAGGTGCTAAACCACTGGATACACCAATGGAAGTGGGCTCTAAATTGACAGCAGAAGATGGCGAGCTGTTGGATGATCCGCAGAGGTATCGAAGACTTGTTGGAAAGCTAAATTATCTGACTATCACTCGACCTGATGTTTCTTTTTCGGTGACTATTGTGAGTCAGTTTATGTCTTCTCCCCGTACCTCACATTGGGCTGTTGTAATCAAAATTTTGAGATACTTGAAGAAAGCTCTCAGTCGTGGTCTCATTTATCAGAATCATGGTCACAGAAGAGTGGAAGCCTTCTCAGATGCTGATTAGGTAGGATCTCCTATAGATAGGAGGTCTACATCAGGGTATTGTACCTTTGTAGGAGGAAACCTAGTATCTTGAAAAAGTAAAAAGCAAAGTGTTGTGGCTAGATCAAGTGCAGAATCAGAATATAGAGCTATGGCTCAAGCTACCTGTGAGCTGGTTTGGATGTGTCAATTATTAATTGAACTTGGATTTGAAGACCCTGCACCAATGAAGTTGTGGTGTGATAATCGAGCAGCTGTCCATATTGCCTCAAATCCAGTTTTCCATGAGCGTACCGAGCATATCGAAGTTGATTGCCACTTTGTCCGTGAGAAACTTCAAGCTAGAGTTATTTCTACTAGTCATGTTAGGACCGGTGAACAACTAGCTGATATTTTTACCAAATCTCTAGGGGGAAGTAGGATTGAGTATATCTGTAACAAGCTGGGCATGCTTGATATCCATGCTCCACCTTGAGGGGGAGTGTTAAAGGGTATAATGGTTTTTGAGATTTTGATGTGTATATATACCGTATTTTCTGATCAATAGAAACACATCATTATTATTCTTCAGAAATGATATGGGACATGACCTCCTGGGACTCCAACATCAACCCATAACGTCGCAGTGTAGCACACGAACATAACCGAAGGGAAATCAAGGTCTGTAAACTAGTATAGCTCCCCCTTAAAATCAACGGGAGCATCGTAACGAGCAATAGGTGATACTAGGATCAGAGGCATAACTAAATATCTGTAAAAATAGAAATCAATGGGAGTGAGCTAATACTCAACAAGAGATAAGACTGTTGCGCTGTGCCTTTTTTTTGGGGCTTTCGGAATTTGCGCACTAAGAAGGTATGTCCATGTAAGGGTCTCTCTTAGACCATACCTCACGTGACAATGGAAGGTAATTTCCTATTTAGTCTAGGTTTGTGATTTTGAAGTCGCCACTAGTCATTATAGGTAGGTAGACTAAAAACCTAATCGAGGTACGGGAGAAATACCACAATTTTACGAACCAGAGATTTTGAGTACGGAAAATTGGTTACATTATTGATCCCGAGTTGAGATCCCTAACGCCCTTTCGGTACCTAAGAATGATATGATGTCTAACGTGTCATGCAAATTTCCGAGGCTTACTCACTACTTCTATCCATTCTAATCACAGGAAAGACCAAACAAGTAGTTTACGCACAATCGAGGTCAATCAAATCAATCGATTCTAAGTGGTCTCTAAAAATGAAAATCAATCAAAACATCTAAACCCTAATGAAGCGCTAGAAGCTTATTCATTTCATGATTTACATTTTTTAAAGGTTTTAGGGTTTTTCTAGGGATTATAACCTCTGAATTTGGGATTTTCTAAAATATCACTTAGGCACTTTTAAAAATTCAAATTTCACTTTTTATGGTTGGCCATGGTGTTTTTGGACCATTCTGTGAATTTTTAAAATTTTTGATTTTTTTTTAAAAATTTTATTAATCGAGAATTGATTTTTTAATGATTTTCTGAAAATTTTTATGAATTTTTTTTCAATTTTTTTTTTATTGAATTTCTAAATTTTTTACATTTTTTATTTGTATTTTCTGAATTTTTTGAATTTTTATGAATTTTCTGAAAATTTTTGAATTTTTATGAATTTTCTGAAAATTTTTGAATTTTTATGAATTTCTTATTTTTTGAGTTTTTTTTCGATTTTTCCAAAATTTTTCTGAATTTTTTTATGAATTTTTTTAGTGATTTTTCAATTTTTTATATATTTTTATATATTTTTTTATTTATATTTTAAATTTCCCACCAGGAAACGAACCGGACCGGCCCGGTTCAACCCGTTTCGGCTTGTTCAACCCGGTCGCTGGTTACCTTCTCTGGCGAGCCCAATGCCGAAACGGCGCTGTTTAAGATTTTTTCATTGAGGCATTTAATCAAACACCTGATATGCATATTTTTGCATTGAGCATTTTCGAGGTTGCCGGTTCGAACCCATCTCTGGTGACCTTTTAGTGAGTATTTTGACATTCCGATTAATTCATTGCAAAGTCCACTTGTTCTATTCTTATTCTGACCTACTCAAGACACCGGCAGTCATTCACTGGCGGTGAAAAACCCGGTCAAAAAACCTAACTTGCAACAATTCTAGATTAATTCCTCAAAACTTCAAGTCTTGATTCTACTCGCTCTAGCCATCTAATTCGGTTCTAATCACTAACAAAACATCAAACAAGGTTGAAGGATGCTAACTTGACAAGCCAATGGCCACGGTGATGCTCCAGCGAGGACCTCTGAGTTCCAGCAAGGAGGTTTTCATGCATAACCAACTCGGTTTGTGTGTTTTTGGTGATCCAAATGCAATCAATCAACATAAAATGGGATTAGGAACATGTTTTAAACATAAAAATGCGAAAAAAAAAATTCATCAATGAGATCATATGATCATAGAACTCAATTTTGAAATTTCTAGGAAACCATAACTATGAACAATATTTACCTGATTCGTTTGATGATCAAAAGAAATTGTCGAAGTGATCCGCACCCATAGGGTTGTTCCCTGACACTTGTACTTCCACCTGGTGGTCTTGGCCTCGCCAGAAGAGCTCTGGATTGGCTGGAAAAGGCTAGGTTTCAGGCCTTCAGGACTAGCCGAGTAGACTAGAACAACCAAGGGAGAGTCACGGCCAAATCACGATTCCCCGGTGCTCCACCGTCCACGACGGCACCGAACACTCATGATGGGACTCTCAACCCTCTCTCTCTCTAGAGATCCTTCTCGTTGATTTCACCTCTTTCTCCCTCCTTTCTCACTCTGGCATTTCGTCGAATACCCTCCTTTCGCAATGTTCAATTTTTCTGTGTTTTTTGTAGCTTGATTTCTCGCCCAAATTTAGTTAGAACCAACTTAAAATCGGTTGGGATTGATTCCCTGGCAACAGCTCGATATTTTCCAACTAGCCGAATCAATTTGCGCGTGTTAGATTGACCAAAGAAGATTCACGAAGTTGCGGGTTTGAGTTAGAATTTTCTTGGTTTTGGCACATCTGGCTAAGTCGGGTAAGGAAGACAACCGACTCGGGTTGGGTCGGGTAGACCCAGTCCACCTGGTAAACCCAGGTTGGTCTAAATTCGCCAATTAAGCTCAATTTTGACCCAATTTTCAAAATTAAACCCCAAAATTGAATTCCCCATCACATTCCAAACCCAAATATATAATTTTCCCTAATTTTTGTTACAATTGTGTCCAAGATTTTCACATTTTGTATTTGGGTTAATAGAATTTTATTCAATTTGATGTCCTAATGACCTGATTAGGAAAAATTGATGCCAAAATTGAATTACCCACATCTAATTAACCCTATAAATGATGGTCTCATATTTTGACAATTTCATATTGGGCACGATTCCCAATTTGGGTTCAAAATTCTTAATTTTCAATCGAATTTTGGGGATTTTTAATTTTTAGGTCAAATTATGCAATTGGACCGACCATTATGCAATTCAAGGTTCCAAAATCATTTATTGTGAAGACACTATGACTTAAAAATGATTATAAAAAATTTAATTGCATTTTTTGTTCAATTCGGGTTTAATTTTGCTCAATTTTGGGAAAAACGTATACCCGATTGAGAATTTTTTTTCAAATTGATGATGTATTCATGAAATTGGATTTAAAATAAGACTAATGAATATTTTTATGGAATTTTCTGATTTCATTTGCTATTTTTCTTGATTTTCTCACCTATTTTGACTAAAAGAAATTAAGAAAAAATGCAGAAAAATGCTAAAAGATTATTTTTTTTATTTAGAAATAGGTTTCTAGGCTTGGCCAAGATTCCTAGTCCTAATTTTGAGATTTTTTAAAATATAAAAAATGAGCTAAAAATTAGGTGTCAATAAAAACTAGCTTATTAATCGACCGATCCTACTAACTCTCGATTCCTAGGATACATCTAACATGACCTAATTAATGTATCCTATTATAAACTCACACCATCCAAAAGCAATATCCATAATCACATGTATCATGCCAGCATACATCATGGCACTAACCATATCAAATGTTCTCAATCAAACTCATTTTTCGATCATTATTAACACAATATAATAGTAATTTATAAATGACACTTAACAATTTGCAATAATACCACGAGCACATGCCATATTATTTTAATGTTTCACTTGTTTAGTCTCACGCCCGATTCACAGATTACGCTAGTTATCCACTAGTCCGCTCAAGGCACTCTAGAATACGACGATTTACTAATTGGTTCGGGTTCTATGGTTTATCAATCACATGCATCTTTACTTCAAGGCATCGTGATTTGCTAATCACGGCATCCCCGCACTCAGCTCAGGGGCATCCCAACCTCCTATGGGGCATCATCGGCACTAGGCCCAATGGACATCTCTTATGGTGGATTCATATCACACAACTCAAGCACTTTCTTTTATACATGCGGCAACAAAACCATTTCATGCAATACAATACATTTCATCATATCCAGCAAATACATTGAATAGCATGTGCCATAAAAAGTGATTTAATACCTTAGTATCACACACTAGTCATTCATATTCGAAATTTCCAGAATTTGTCATCACAAAGGTAACCTAATTTTGCACCATCATATGACATCATATCAAGGCCATTCATGCCTCATTAGATAGCCCAAAGTGTGGAGGTTTTATCTCTAGAAGACATTGAATCATGATTTAAACATTTTCACGTAGAAAATAGTGAGTCTTTGCAAATGGTTAAAATTGGGCAGTTTGGTATAGTAAATGAAATCGGAGCTAAAACCATAGTAAATGACCTCGAAAAATTTTGAGATTTAAATATGTCATAGAAAAGATATTATTCTCTAACCACAGCTTTTTGTCACTCAGATGCGGACCAAGAGTAGTCTGATGGAACAGAATGTTTGCTTCTCAAAGGATACCCATTTCACAACCCATTCCTTCTCAAAATGCTTTGAAATTTTTATATGACATAAACAAAGAATTCCTCAAAAACTTTTGTGAAGGAAATTTGTTAAGAATCGTGCTGAAAAAAATTATGGAACATCGAGAAGGTATAAGGGTCACAAAATCTGCAGTTTGGGGCAGTGTAAACCCGGTTGGAAAGTGGATCTTCGTACGACCCAAATCAACTCCAAAAATTCCAAATTTATAGTATGTTAATCCTGAAGATGTGGTAAACAACTTTTGTGTCGAACATATCCCCTAATTTGACTCACAAAATCTTCCACAAAATTAGAAAGCAAAACGGGTACAGTAACTACAAATCTGGGTTTCAAAACCAAACTTCAAGAATTCAAACTAATACCCACAAAATTTTGTTCCACTAAACTCAAATCCATAGGTTCAGACATGCAACAGCCATTTCCACCTCCATTCAACAATAAAAACCCATCTTTCGCATATGCAAGTCAATACTAGTGTTTAATACTTACATGCAGAGCCATCCATGGCTAAAAGACACATGCATGCACTCTACAACTCATGAAACACACATGCACACACATTCGAGGTCTGGTTACCCACATGCACGCCCATATGACATCAAAAATCTCACATGCAAGCCCAAAACATCAACCCACAGCACCATACAAGAAAAATCAAGGGCATAGGAAGATCAATTGGCTTAGAAACAAGCCACACCTCCTTGCATTAGGCTAGCTAGAACCGAAACTCTCCTCACGTGGGTGTTGGCCATGATCTTCAAGCACAAAAATGAGAATTTAGATGAAGATGAAGATAGAAGCGGCAGCAAGAGGGACTGAGAGTGAGTTGCCGAGAGAGAGGGTGAGTTGTAGAGAGAGAGAGAGAGAGAGGTGAAAGTGAAAGTGAGAAAATGGGGGGAGAGAGAGTGATCTGCCGTGAGTTTAAGGGGAGAGAAGGAGAGAGAAAATAATGATGAGAGTTGATCTCTCATCGTGAAGCTTAAGGAGTGTTCAACAAGCTTTTTGCATGAAACTTGATTGGGCAAGATAACTATGGCCCCGTTTGGTTCAGCTTTGGGAATGGACTTTCGTCCTCGAAAGCCCCTTCCCAAAATGCTGAATTAAGCATTGGCCAAATGCTAGCATTTAGAATGCTGAACCCAAATTTTTTATCCCCAAAGTACCCTCACTTATTTTGGCTTATTCCGATTTTGCCCCTCTTTGTAGTGTTCATCTTTTTCATGAGGTGGCCGGCAAGGGCGGCCGACACTGGATCGTGCCGGCGAGGTCGTGTGACCAAGGCGACAACCGCCTAGGTCGCCTGGCCTTGGGCAACGACTGCCGATGGTAGATCTAGCTCATTGGCTGCCGTGGGCCCTCGCCGGCTCTAGCGAAGGGTAGGATAGGTTTTTTTTTAATAAAAAAGATAATTCCCAAAGCTCTTTTGCAAAAAAAAATTTACCAAACACTACTTAGCCCAAAATAGTTTTACAAATGATTTTTTACCAAACGCTACTTGAATTTTCCCAATGGACTTTAACCTAAAAGTATTTGCATTTCCCCTGTAGCATTTCCAAAGTTGAACCAAACGAGCCCTATATGTCATCATTAGGAGTCTTAAAAAAATCAATTTATTTGCATGCAATAATATTATTAAGTGACCGGCCATGCTAGGTGTATATTGGTGTCCCAATTGTGTCATTTAATGTCTAAAATACACACATGACCGAAATTTGAAGTCCAATGAATTTCCAAAATTTTCTAATCACAAATATAATACGTGCATATTTACCAAAATTTCATAAATATCTCAACAATTGTTCAAATAGATCATTGCTATATCTTCTTAATTTCCCTAACCGAGTATATGGATTTTAGGATGTCACACTATACCTCCTTTGTCTTTCCTAATATTCAAAGTATCCCACTTTTTCCAATGTAAACCAACCTTTGAATCACTGTTCTTCACCAAAAGTTTGCTATTTTCTGCTCAAATTCTTTACAAATGGAAACTGGGATTTTAAAAATGGACATTACATACTGCGATAGAGCTTGAACTACAGTTTTCAGCAAAATTTCTTTTCCTACCTTAAAGATCAACTTCTCATTCTATTCTTCCAATTGCATGTTTACTCTCCCCAAAATCTGAGCGAACATTTGTTTTTTTTTAAGCATCCCAATATGAAGGAATACCTAGATACTTCACTATGTGGCTAATCTTAGTGATCCTTAATTCCCTAGCCATATTATCCCTCAATAATTGAGGACACCCTTTGCTGAAAAAGACACCTGATTTGTTCAGGTTAACCGCTTGTCCGGAAGCATAATAGTACTGGTTAAGGACAACTAAAAAATTCTGGCACTCTATTATTGATCCATCTAAAAAGATGATGGAATCATCTGCAAATAATAAGTGGGATAGGGTTGGACAAGAACTGTGCAGCTTAATCCCCTTTATGCTTTCATTTTCCGCTACATTGTCTACTAAAGATGATAGACAATTAGCCACCAGAATAAAGAGGTAAAGTGATAAGGGTCTCCCTACCTAATGCCTCTTGTAGGAGCGAAAAAAAGGAAGGGGTTCTCCATTCAACTTTACACTAAAGGAAACTGTGGTGACACATTGCATGATCCATCTAATCCATTTTTTGCCAAAACCCATTTTTAACATGCAAGCTTCGAGAAGGTCCCACTCCACTCTATCATGTGCCCTTTGCATATCAGGTTTAAGGACAGCTTGGAACTCTTTCTTCCTATTTCTCATCCTCAATTGATGTAGAACCTCTTGCACAATCAAAATGTTGTCCTGAATTTGTCTACTACTCACGAACACACTCTATTTCTCACAAATCAGCTCAGGCAGTGAGGGCTTTAGTCTATTTGTCAGTGTCTTGGATATGATTTTATACACAAAATTGCAATGGCTAATGGAGTGAAATTGTTCGAGTTTTTCTAGGTTGGGTGTCTTTGGTACCAATGAAATAAAAGTTTTGTTTGAAGTGGGTTCCATAACACCTGATTAAAAAAAGTTCTTGATGGCCATAAATATATCTTGTTTAATAATATCCTAGTGAGATTGAAAGACCATACCATTCAAGCTGTCTGGACTTGGGGCCTTAGGCTCTCATAGTTGGAACACCGCCACCTTAACCTCCTCCACTGTCACATCAGCTACTAGGAGATCGTTCATTTCAGAATTGGATCTATATTTCTTGGGCCTACCGAGGTGTATATAACTCGGAAATAATTCACAATCATCAACTGAAGCTGATTCCTCTCCCTTATCCACATACCTTCTATAGATTTTAGTATGGAAATTTTATTCCTTTGCCTTCTTTGTATCGTTGTTGCATGAAAATATTTTGTGTTTTTGTCCCCCCATTTTAGCCGATTAATCATTGACCTCGGGCCCTAGTACATTTCTTCCTATCTCCATAACAGTTCTATCTCATCTTTAATGCTTTGAGCCCTGGACTTGTCTTGATCAAGATGAGTGTTGTTTGTTAAGATTAGTGATTCCTTCTTGAGGGCCTCAATTTTTCTATTGTTGTTTGCAAACTTCTTTTTACTCGAAGCTATCAAGGTCTTGGTGACCGCTTGTATTTTCTCCTATAAACTTGCATTTTCCGCAATGAGGGATTGCCAAGAATGTTGAACAACATCCTTACACTCATTATCTTCATTCCAGTAAGCTTCAAAATGAAATTCCTTTTTCCTTTTTACTGGTGCTACCAAGCAAACCAACAAAAGGGGGCTATGGTCTAATCCAATAGTAGGAAGGGCGAAAGTTTCAGCTTCTGGGAATAGGAGCCTCCATTCTAGATTACAAAGGACTCTATCCAGTTTCTCTTTCACAAGATTTTCCCCTTCCCTATTATTTGCCCACTTATAAGCGCAACCCTTGCTTTCTATTTCAATCAAATAGCAGTCATTCAGACATTCTTGGAAGGCATTGAGGCAATAATACTCAATCATCCTTCTGCCCACTTTCTCCCAATGATATAAAACTTCATTAAAATCCCCTAAACACAACTAGGGAAGAGAGTAACCAAACTAACTTGCCTCAATTTGTCCCAGAGCTTTAGTCTCTCTCGATAACCATTTGGTGCATGGATAAGTGTGATTCTCATCCTATTTCTGCCACTTGCATTCATACAAATCATATTGATATATTGCTGAGAAGCTTCTTAAATGTGCATAGAAACAGAGTCATTCCACAACACTACTAGACCCCCGCAATCTCCACTAGGTTAACAACAAAACAAACAATTTTGATAATTCAGTTGTCTCTTAATACGAAAGATGACTGCTTCTTTGCTTTTGGTTTCCATTAAGAACACCAAGTTAGGTCTATCTTGGACTACAGAGGCCTGTAATGCTTGAACTGTCAAGAGTGTGTCCAACCCCTGACAGTTCCAACAAAACACATTCATACGTAACTCAATGGCTTATTAGAGCTAGTCACCAAAACCCATCAGAGGGTTCATTAGAAATTCTTATCGGAGTTTTCTATGGCTGTGATTTGTCTAAATAGTTAAGCTCCAAAGGGAGGGAACTATAGGGGTTGTTCCTCTTTAACTTCTTGGTCGAAGGAACCTTTAGGACTCTATTCAGATTAGAAGGACCCTGAACGTTTGACCACACTGAGGCCTGTCCTAAGCAGTCACCATATTGCTTTGCTCCATCATTACTATCCATCCCTTTGCCAAAAAAATCATGTTGCTCCTTTTGTGAATTTGCTTTAGCCAAGACAGCCAAAGCCTTGGATTGATCCAAATTACACCGTGCCCCCTGTTTAATAGGAGCAAGAATCTTTTCTTTTTCATTACAGACCAATTGGGTGCTTTGCAATGGGGTTTCTTAGATTATTTCATCTTCCTCTAACCCTTCATTGACTACCCCAGCTCCTTCATAGAAGATTTTCCAATAGGGACTTGGTTCCCGAGCTACCGCTTGAAGTCGATGCCCAAATATACTTGAACTATTCTCTCCAAACTTTGCTTCCTCGTAAGGAACTTCCATGCAGTTTGTTGTGAAATGCCCAATTTTACCACAAGAATAACAAAAGCGAGGTAGTCTCCCATATTTAAAATTCAGTCATACTTTCTCCTCTCCTAGATTAGTCAAAGTCTCTGGGCTTATAGATTCAAAACAATTTCTGCTCTACCCACTCTATGAAACGCAGCTCCTTTTTTTTTTTTCTACTTTCACATCCTGAAAGGAGCCCAAATGCTGGATGACATGAGAAACCATCTCCATTGAGCACCATTCCATAGGAAGCCTATGAACTTGAACCCAAAATGCACAAGAGGAGAACTTATAACAATGAGGGGGTTTGTTTGGTACCCGGGATTGGAGTATCAATAAATTTCTTGCAAATGACCATGGGCTATTTTTTAATACTCTTTTTATCCTGCTCATTAGTAAATTTGAAAGAGAGAATACCCAATTCATATTGAGTGAGTGTTACGTACTCCACCTTCCATGCTTTCTTCATAGTGTTAAGGAACGCCTGGTAATTGATGGTGGAACTTGTATAGAGTTTTCCAAAAACCGAGTGGCTGCATTCAACCAATTTTTCCTTTGATACCATCAAATCTATTAGGGGTGTCTATTTCATGCCAAAGGTTACCCAAACGTCTACACAGCACGGCCAACCGCGCCTCATCACTAATTCTGCCAGCCCTTGTAGGACTCAGCAAGATTAAAAAGAGGCAATCGCCAAAGAGGACTGCCGCAAACAAGGGGTCCGGAGACCCAAAAAACCCAGAAACCACGACAAAAGAAGGGGTAAAAATACAAGGGAAGTAGGTGTAGTGGCCACGAAAGGTAAGGTAAGGTAGTAACCAATGGAATAGTAGTGAAGGATTTAGGGTTCAAGGTACGTTAGGACAGGGATGTAGGGCACCATTTTTAGGCAAAGAAATTATGAAATTTGGTACTAAATGCAGTAAACAAGGAAAACAACAATAAGGGTTTATTGGGGGGATCCCAATGACATTTTGAAGCCGAGAAAGGGCAAGATATGCAAGAGGAATATGTAGGACATGGTTACATAGAGATTCTATTGGGAGTAGAGCTACAGTTGAGTATTTGAGAAACTGCGATGGAGTTTGAAAATTAGGGTTTGCTACCATGAAAGGTAGAGAGAAGCTCTAACAACGAGAGAGAAAAGGGGAGCTTAAAATTGAGGTCTAGAGAAATGAGGCTGGGCACTCCATAATTGGACATGTTTCCTTGATTTATATTTGTATTACTTTATCCACAGCAAAAGCAATCAAGGACGCCATCTACTCATATATTACAGCCTTTGCATATTTTTTTGTTGTTGTTTGAAACATCATTTGCAGATTACTAATTCAAGATTCTTATAATGTTTGTGGCATGCTATTGTGTAGTGGTCAATGCCGCTCAAGGGCTTGTCAAAAGAAGGGAAAACAGTCACTGAACTTTGACTCAATATGCAATGTGATCCCTGAATTTTTAATTTATTCAATATAGTCCCTGAATTTTATCATAATATTCAATGTGATCTCTAAAATTTTAATTTGTTCAATGTGATTCTTGAATATTTGGTACATGTTCAATATAGTCCCTCAATTATATGAAAATATTTAATGGAGGGACTACATTGAATATGTATCAAAAGTTCAGAGATGATATTGAACAAATTAAAAATTTAAGGACCACATTGCACATTGGATCAAAGTTCATGAACTATTTGTATCATTTTCCCTCAAAAGAATGCTTGCCGATAACATAATATGCTTTTGATAAAATTGCCACTATAATTAGAGTATGTTCTATAGAAGCCTACTTTTATCAATTCGTAGAGTCATGCAATGCATTTTTTACATTCGTCATTTGTCAAGACTCAAGTGAAGATCTATGATTAATTTTCAATGCTGAGCTTTATAAAAAATATTCTTATTCACGTGATAGTTTACCTAATATTTGTTGGCGTCGTATAATGTAAAAGGATGATTTCGATATTACATATCATTAGTCCCACATGAAACTAATTCCCACTCATTCAAGGATAAATAATACAAATTGTCCTTGAATTTTGGCTCATGTATAATGTAGTCTATGAACTTTAAGTTTGTTTAATGTGATCTTTAAACTTTATCCCAATATTCAATGTCATCCTTAAACTTTCAATTTGTTTAGTGTAGCTTCTAAACTTTTGGTACATATTCAATTTAGTTTTTGAACTATATAAATATGTTCAATGTTATCTCATATGAGCATAATTCTCTTGGTTTGTTACCATGATGAAGCATCTAAAAATGACATCAAATTCCAGTGACGGTGGACTCGTTGGTTCAATTGATAATCAATAAATTTTGGGAACATACATCCGAAGGAAAACAAAAATGACGTGGGGGCAAAGAATCACCTCCTTTAAATAATGTATACAACAAGTTGCCTGAACTTCCCACACCTCGTAAAAGTCGAAGAAAGAGTAGAATGGGCGATTTGTGATACAAAGGTATTCAAAGGAAATGCCAAAAGATTCTTGATTAAGGAAAGACAGAGCCTGCTGCGGAAGTGGCATTCGTCCAAAATCCACCTGTGCAAAAGGTTTATTCAACTCCTACACAAAAGACAACATTGAACAAACTAAATTGAACATGTACTAAAAGTCCAAGGATCACATTGAATAAATTAAAAGTTCATGGACAAAATTGTACATTGTGCTAAAATTTAAGGACCACATTGAACAAATGTAAAATTTAGAGATCGCTTTGCACATTGAGCTAAAATTCAGGGACTATTTGTCATTATCCCTTCATTTAATGATTTATATTCCCAAGATTATTCCTAGACAAGATTTCTCTTTTATCTTTTCACTTTATTTTTCTTTGTGTTGCTCTTTCTTTATCTTTATTGGGACATAATTTCAAATAAACAGAACAAGTATGGAAGCTATAATTGTAAAGCAAGAGCGAATTTATGGAAGCATTGGTTTATACATTCCTCCAAGTCTCGACTGTAAAAGAGCAAACTTGTGCATAGCATGAGCATGGTAATCTGTATAACGAAAATGTACAATCTTAGATGAACTAACATTATGTTCGGGTAGCCCTTATATCTTTTCTCACATATATACATACATACATATATATGCTTATATCTTTTCTCACGTATGTACATACATACATATATATACGTGATCAATTTGACTTGCATAACTAAACAGGTGTTGCCGCGTGGTCATATATGTGAAAAGGTTTCGGCTAGAGTCAACGCAAAGGGGGCACATTATCGCCAATTTCAAAGAGTCAGGGGGAAAATGCAAAAGATTGAAACATAGGGGAAGTTTCCACAATCCCAAAAATTCGGGGGCCAAAATGTAATTCTCCATCGCTATCATCAACCGTGCGCGGCAGCTGGCCAGGAGGGAAACCGAAAAAACAGCAGCGAGGCTGCCACCCGAGGTCGAACTCGAGGTCTCATGTCCTTGTCCGCTGCAAGATGCAGACTCCACGCCCAAGAAATTCTGTATTCTTTCGTCTCAGAAGCCTTGTCTTCAATCCGAAACTCCACAGAACTGCACAAAGTGCACGCACTAGTGATCACTGCGGGCCTCGACCGATCCGCCTTCCTGACTGGCAAGCTCATCAGCAAAGTATGCACATTTTTCGAGAACCCGCATCCTGTATCTCCGTCTTTGACCGTGTTTCGCCCACCAACAATGTCTACCCGTGGAATTCCATCATCAGAGCGCTTACCCACAATGGCCTTTTCTCCGAGGCCCTTGGCTTCTACGCCAGGATGCGAGATGTTGGTGTTCGACCTGATGCGTATACGTTCCCTTCGGTCATCAATGCCTGTGCGGGCTTGGGCGATGCCCAGATGGGTAAGGTCGTTCACCAGCATGTTTCGGAAGCAGGGTTTGGGTCGGACCTGTACATTGGGAATGCTCTGATTGATATGTACGCTAGGTTTGATGACATGGGCCAGAGCACGCCACGTGTTCGAGGAAATGTCTCACAAGGGATGTTGTGTCTTGGAATAGTCTGATATCGGGGTACAGTTCAAATCAGTACTGGAAGGAGGCTTTGTGGTATTATAGCGAGTTGAAATTGGATGGGATGCTGCCGGACTTGTATACTGTGTCCAGCGTTTTACCTGCTTGTGGAGGTTTGGTAGCGGTGAGAGAGGGTCGGATACTTCACGGTTTGGTTGAGAAGATCGGGGTGGATGGAGATGTCATTGTGAGGAATGGACTCCTCTCCATGTACTTCAAGTTTGGCAACGTCACGGAGGCTCAGAAAGTTTTTGATGAGATGGTATTTAGAGATATTGTCAGTTGGAACACCCTGGTCTGGTCTGTGGGTATTGTCAACTGGGATTGTTTGAAGACTCGGATCAAATTTTTTAGGGAAATGATCACCACATTTACACCTGATTTATTGACAGTCACCTCTGTTCTCCGTGCTTGTGGACACTTAGGTGACTTAGAATTAGGAACATTTATTCATGATTACTCGGTAAGAAAAGGAATGGAGTTTGATACTAGGGCTAACAATATTCTTCTAGATATGTATGCTAAAGGTGGCAATTTGCTTGCTGCGTGTCAAGTATTTACTAAGATGAAAGATAGGGATTCTGTATCATGGAATTCCTTGTTAAATGGTTATATCCTACATGGGTCATACTGGGAAGCAATGCAGCTTTTTAAAATGATGAAGATGGAAGATAAACCTGATTCTATTACTCATGTGATGCTCCTGTCTCTCTCTACCTACTCAGTTTGCAGATATTAAACTGGGGGGAGAAGTCCATTGTCACATAGTAAAGTCAGGATTTACCATGGATTTGCGTGTTTGCAATGCCCTCATAGGTATGTATGCCAAATGTAGTAAGTTGGAGGATTCTCTGAGAATTTTTGGGCTCATGGATGTATGTGATATAGTTACTTGGAACACGATTATCTCCGCATGTATCCATCATCAGGATTGTTATGTAGGATTTCAAATGATCAATGCTATGAGAAATGAGGGGCTGGCGCCAGATGAGGCCACATTGTTGGGCATATTACCTATATGTTCCTTACTTGCTGCTAAGCAGCAGGGGAAAGAGATACATGGATAT
Source organism: Syzygium grande (assembly GCA_024733475.1). NCBI lineage: Eukaryota > Viridiplantae > Streptophyta > Magnoliopsida > Myrtales > Myrtaceae > Syzygium > Syzygium grande. The sequence goes on along the minus strand of JAMXDD010000002.1, from coordinate 12,077,330 downwards.
ATCTTCAGATTGGGGTTTGAATCAAATGTACCGGTAGGAAATGCACTGATCGAGATGTATTCCAAATGTGGCAATTTAAAGAGTGCTGTCGGAGTATTTGAGCTTATGAAAGTAAAAGATGTGGTGACCTGGACTGCATTAATCTCTGCTTATGGGATGTATGGTGAGGGGCAGAAAGCGTTGAACGCTTTTGCACAGATGGAAGTTGCTGGCATCTTTCCTGATCATGTTGCTTTCATTGCTATAATTTTTGCTTGTAGCCATTCGGGTTTGGTGGAGGAGGGACTAAATCTATTTGACTGCATGAAAAATAAGTACAATATAGAACCTAGAATGGAACACTATGCTTGCACTGTGGATCTCCTTTCTAGATCAGGGCATTTAAATAAGGCAGAGGATTTTATCCTCTCAATGCCATTGAAGCCAGATGCAAGCATATGGGGAGCTCTACTTAGTGCTTGTCGTGCAAATGGGAATATGAAAATTGCTGAACAGGTCTCCAAAAGGATTATTGAATTGGATACAGACATGACTGGGTATAATGTTTTAGTTTCAAATGTATATGCCTCGATGGGGAAGTGGGAGCAAGTAAGATCGGTACGGAAATCAATAAAATCTAAAGGACTTAAAAAAAGTGCCGGCTGTAGCTGGATGGAGATAAAGAAAAGAGTTTATATATTCGGTACAGGGGATAGATTCTTCGAACAATTTGAGGAGGTTTATCAGTTGCTAGATATTCTAGGCAGTTTGATGGCTAAACAAGGCTATGTTCCTGATTTGCAATGTGTCCTGCATGATGTTGACGATGATGAGAAGAGGGACATGCTTTGTGGGCATAGTGAAAGGCTAGCGATAGCATTTGGTTTGCTAAATACAGAACCTGGAAGCACCTTACAGATAATGAAGAACCTTAGGGTTTGTGCTGATTGCCATACCGTCTCCAAGTATATATCTAATATTGTACAAAGAGAAATTTTAGTGAGAGATGCGAATCGCTTCCATCTCTTCAAAAATGGAGCTTGTAGCTGTGGTGATCAATGGTGAGAGGTCTGCTCATTTCATAAGTTACTTTGCCTGTGTGAGTCAGGATCGATCTTTTAGTGCCATGAATTTTTTTACACAAATCTTCCAGCTGAAGTTTGCCACTAAGTTTTGATTTATCCACCAATGTTGAAAACCAACATAAGAGAAGGCTCATATAGTTGGAGAATTGGAGGCAGATAAGAAGAAAAGGTTGGGAAGACTTCCTTTGGCAGATTGCTTATCGAGTTTATCAAGGAGACTATATCCTTGGGAAAGACGGGTGGTGGATGGAATGGTCATTGAAGAAGCAATGCAGAGACTTTGGGTACAGTGTATGATATGCAGGTGGGCATGAAAAATGTGTCAGACTTTGAGTTGGAGATTCTTTTCAAGTTTTTTAGTCCCTATGAGATGCAGGCCATGGCAGGGTCCAAAGTGATAGTAATTTGGACAGAAGGGTTGGTCAAAGGCTGGAATCTTTTAAGGTGAAACAGCTTGTAGCATTGCCAAGTGGATAAGCACTTGAGCAGAAGAATTTGCGGCAAGCACTTACTTCGGAAAAGAGTTCAGACTACTACATCTTATTCATAGTACCTGTATTCTCGGAAATGTTTCCACAAATCATGATTGGCATTTGCAAAAATTCTCGTTCTAAACCTTATATAATTGGTGAAAAGGGGGGTAAGTTAGGTGAAAGGATTATTCTTCCAATTTAAAAGCAATAAACAGGTTGGGTGAGTGATTCTCCTGTTAAGTACTTTTCTCATGGAGGAGAATGCTGTTGTCTTTACCTTACAGATGGACGAAGCATCCCCCTGAGATTACTAAACAAAAAAAAAAAACAACAACAATCATAGGAGAATTTGGACAACCATTGCAACTAGCAAAGAGAAAAGGCAAAAGAACATGTAAGAAAACAGACTATCTGTACTTTCTCTGTTACTGAACATGATGTGTAAATTTACTGAGAAGTGCATTTTGCTTTATCTTCTCTGTGCACTCTGTATGATTTCTTATGTATAATTGAAATAATTAGTCTTTTTTCACAAAAATTTTTATCTCTTCTGCAGCAATTCTATATCCATGAGAAGCACTCAGGCAAAACTAGGCATGTGGATTCACGCATTTGCACCAGTTGGGAAACGGTCCAATTACATGGTCTGCTCTAACACAGTAACTGATGACAGGAGTTTTGTGGATGATTTTTCGAGGACAGATGAGTCAGGATGAGTCAGGTGATATTAGAATCATGGTTATTCGATGTTAGTACACATTATATTTGAATAGTATATTGAATATGGATTGTAGGTTCTCTTTACACTTTACATGGGAAAGTTACTGGGACAGCTTGTTTGAGGCCAATAATTCTGACTCTGAACAAGTATAGTTAAGCTGTATGTAAATGAACATTAACTCTGATTTGAAATCTTTATCAAAAGGATTAAACTACAGTGTGTTTTCTGCTGCAGTAATAACTCAATTTTTCTCTGTAGTTTTAGTAAGGAGAAATCTGTGGTGACTACTTGGTTTTCTGGTGCAAAATATCTGAGCTGAAACCTCATCTTTCTGTCCTAGAGACCTGAATAGTCTGAGCAGTAGACTCAATATTCACTTTTGTACATGCGCTTAATACCTGTTTAACCCTAGTCCTAACTACCAAATCCTTTTATCTTTCTTGTTTTTACTTAAGTATGAAAAGAGTTCATTTTAGTCTGAAATATGATGGACCGCCCGAACCGGGACCGGACCGGATCGGCCGGTTTGGTCTGATTCTCGAGAGTAGCAGTTCGATTCCCAGTTCTTAAAAGTGGAACTGGTTTCCGGGCGGTCCAGTTCTCGGTTCTAGGGTGGGAACCAGACCGGACCAAAAAATATATATTTATTTACTTTTTAAAATTTTCAAAAAAAATAGATAGCATAATCTAATTTTCCCAATTCTCTCTTGTCTTTATCAATTTGCACTTGGCCAGCTTTTATATGTGATGCTTGATGCTTTTTAACTCTGGTCCTGCCTCAAGATTATCCGGCATGACTCCCTCTTCTCCAAATTTAGGTTATGCCATCTTTGTAATGACTCCCTCTTCATCAATTGTGTAGCTATGTCTTCCCTCTATTTGAAAGTACAGATATGTCATCTATGAACATTGAGCAACATATGTAGGTCCCTCATTTCTTCTATCTTTTTCTTGCAGAACTGAACATTGATTTTCAATTCATTCCAATAAGTGATTGGTTCTATTGAAACTGGACCGGACCGCACCATTGGTTCGGTTCGGTCCATGGTCCCAAGACTAGCCAGTCCGGTCCTCGGTCTTAGAATCTAGGAACCGGTCTGATTCTTGATTCTTGGGTGGAACCGGACCGGATCGGACCAGAACCGATCATCCCTATGTAATATTGTTTCCATTAAAATCATTCATAATAATGAAATTGTCTTTCAGTATATTTATTCCATATATCATCAGTTTTTAACAAATTATACAATATCATTTGAAGCAATTCATCTAAAAGTTTATTATAGAGGGGTCGGGCATGTACCAAGTAGTGTATCGAGTCAAATGAAAAAAACTTACAAATCGATATATGCACGTTTTGAAAGATTTAGTTGAGAGAGACATTCCACAATCGATGGACGGAAATAGAAGGGACGTATATTGAACAGTTGAGACGGTATTACAAAAATATGAAAGATCAGTGAATAATCAAGAAGATTTAGAAAAGCCTAATTGTTTGTTGAGATAAACTTTTATTTTACTTTTTCTCTTTAAAATCTTACGAGGGATTTGTCTTTTCCTTTAACTTGAAAGGGCTGAAATTTATAGACATACAAATTATAACCGGTATGTTAATATATAGCTTCTTTTCATAATTTTGAAGTTATTTCAAATTATGGTGGAAAGCGATAATTTTTACTTTTTCCAAAAAGATGAACAAAACAGATTGTGACATTCTGTCTCCGTGTTTCTTGCTTTTCCAGAAGCCGAACGAATAACACCCACCCCGAACCTGCCTCCCGCTCCGTCGTTGCCAGACAAAGAAGCAAAGACTCTCTCAACCATCTTTCTTTGCTTCAGCAGGGGTCGCCGTCACTCCCTCTCTTCTTACTCTGTCTCTAGGCACTGCTTCTGCTGAAAAAAAGACCAAGATTTCTTCCCTTCTCTTGCTGGGTTCATCTTCTGGCCCAGCAAACACTGACCACAGCTCTCTCTATCTGGACCGCAAAGTCACTTTCATGGCCTCTCGTTTGCAAATGAACCGTTGGGCTTGTGTGTTACCAACCGGTATTAATGCGAAAAACAGGAAAAAGGCTAAAAATTTCATTTTACTATCCATTAAATTTGCATGCACCTTTTTCTCGGGAACAAGTTCATTTTACTATCCTCTTCTATTCTGTTTAGTGTGTTGATTTCTTTTCTCTTAGTTAGTGCATGACTGATGCAGATAGGGGACTTCAAGTCGTAGGAATAACTTCAAAAGTATGTTTTATCTACTGTGCGGAGATGCCATTACCTTGTATGCATCTCTCTTGGTGCAGGAACGGGCCAATAGTTTGGGAATAACCTGTGCAGCAATTTAGGCTTCTCTTGATCGCTCACTCGCACACCCAGATCGTATAGAGAAGCTCTAGGAAAGAATGGAAATTACTTTTATTGTTTGGATGCTTCAAATGAGGAGGAGAACTTTCTACGTATACAAAGACTCAACAGATTACATTCATTGATCGACTCTTAAACGGGTGGCCAAGATCGCATCCCCATCCACCAATTACCTGCATTCATGCTGAGAACTCTCTAGAATACGGCATAATTACCATATCACCCGTCCCTGGAAATGTTCCGGAAGCTCCATTAGGATCTGGACGAGCCTTTTATCAATGTGCACGGTCCTTGGTGCATCAAAATATCGCGACCGTGACACATGAGTGCTTGTTGTTGCTGTATGCATTTGCCGTAGTATCAGGGGTTGATCGGAACGATTGATCCTAATCTCAACTTTGGGAAAAGAACTTGCTGATATTTGTTGCCGGGTGAGATTTGGAAGGTCCAACTTTGAGTGGTGTTGGTGATATCTTTTTACCTTAATGTTGTTTCCAGATGTGTTGTTTTCTTTTATGCTGCACACAACAACATTTCAAATGAGGAGGAGAACCCCCTACTTAGACAAGGACTTGACAGATTACATCCATTGATCGACTCTTAAACGGGTGGCCGAGATCACATCCCCGTCCATCAATTACCGGCATTTATGCTAAGAACTCTCTAGAATATGGCACAATTACCGAATCGCCCATCCCTAGGAATGTTCCGGAAGCTCCATTAGGTCTGGACGAGTCTTTGTCAATGTTGCACGGTCCTCGGTGCATCAAAACCTCATGGCTGTGTCACATGAGTGCTTGTTGTTGATGTATGCATCTTCCGTAGTATCAAGGGTTGATCGGAACGATTGATCCTAATCTCAACTTTGGGAAAAGAACTCGCTCATATCTGTTGCTAGGTGAGATTTGGAAGGTCCAACTTTGAGTGGTGTTGGTGATGTCTTTTTACCTTAATGTTGTTTCCAGATGTGTTTTTTTCTTTTATGCTGCACACAACATTTCATGTCAGCGCTCGCATGATCATCTGCACCAACGTTTTGTACTCGTCTTTGTGACATTCCTCTCTGTTGTTTTTTTCCCCTTGCTCGGAAACACTTTTTCTTTTGTTAATTTCAATTGCTTGCTACGTATCTCCTTCGGTGATAAAACTATTTTTTACTTACAAGCCAAACTAATTTTAACTTCATTCAGAGAAAGTGGTAAGTCTCCCATGTTATAATCGAATTTAACGAGCTAAATTCTAGAGACATAAAGCACATCTAATTCGTTAGTGAGCCATTTCTTATGGCCACAGAAGCAATTTATAGTAGGAGAACTTGAGACGTCCAAGCTGTAATAACAAACTAGCATCTTATAGCTGAGATATTAAGGTTTTGATTACAGGTTGCTAGATACAATTTCCGGCAAAGAGTACATCAACATCACCTCCTATTTTGCGGCTCAAATGATTAACTCCCCGTGGTCCTCTTCAACTATGAAGAGAAGGGAAAAGAGTAAAAAAAAAGTTCTAAATCTTTTGTATTGGTGTTAATTTAGTTCTAAACCTTTTTTTGGTGTCAATTTAGTCCTAAATATTTTGTACTTGTGCCAATTCAACCCTAAATCTTTTGTCTTTATGCCAATTCAAGTGTATTTGGTTCAACTTTGGGAAGGGATTTTTGGCCTCGAAAGCTCCTTCCCAAAATGCTAAACCGTTTGATTCAACTTTTGGCCTAGCATTAACAAAATGCTAGCATTTGGAATGCCGAAAGCCCAAAATTGGTCCGAACCAGCTTTGGGTTTTTGGTATTCCACAAATGTTGAACTCAAATTTTTTGTCCCAAACTACCCTCACTTATTTTGGCTTATTCTGGTTTTGCCCCTCTTGTTACTATTCATTTTCTTTGTGAGACGGCCGACGAGGGTGGCCAACACCAGATTAGGCCAACGAGGTTGCACGACCCAAGCGACGGCCGCCTGAGGTCGCGCGACTACCTAGGCAACGCCGACCTGGGTCGCGTGAGGCCGTTTGCCGCCTGGGTCGCATGACCTCAAGTGGTCGGCGCCAACCCGTGACCTCGGGCGATCGTCACAAGTGACCTCGTGCAACCAAATACCGGGTCGCCGACCCTCACCGAGGGTTGCCTGGCCTCAGGCAACGGCCTCCGGTGATAGATTTGGCTCGCCGAGGGTTGCCCAACCTAGGGCAACGGCCACCACCAATACTGTAGGCCTTTTGCGATCGGCTTTCAAATAAGGGTAGTATAGGTTTTTTGGTTTTTTTAATAAAAAAGATAATTTCCAAAGCCCTTTTGCAAAAAAAATTTGTCAAACACTACTTGGACCAAAGTAACTTGACAAATCATGTTTTACCAAACGCTACTTGCATTTTCCCAAAGAGCTTTAACCTAAAGGTATTTACATTCCCTCAAGTAGCATTTCAAAAGTTGAACTAAATACATCCTTAGTCTTTCTGATCAATTTTGGTCGGATTTTGTTGATGTGGACGTCGACCAGCCACCGGCGTTGGTGTGGACAACTTTCAATGATATTTTAATATTTTTTGAATTTTTATTTATTATTTTTCTTTCTTTCTTTTCCTCTCCTCCCTTCTTCCTCCAGCCAGTTGCTGGACCAGCAATCGACCAGAGGCCAGAGGCCGACAAGGTGAGGCTCACCGGCCACTGGCAAGGCTCGCCCTCTCTAGATGGTCGCGAGGGTGGTGGCCTCACGCTGGGCGAGGCTTGAGCTCTTGCTAGAGGCCTTTGACCTCGCGGCCTTTGGCAAGGTTGAACCTTGCCGGGTTGGGCGAGGCACGACCTCGCCAGATCTGGTGAGGTTTAGCCTTTCCTAGCCATGGCAAGGCTCGCCTTCACCATCGCCGGTGAGGGCGAGTCTCGCTAGTGACCTTGTCGACCTTTGGCCTTTGGCCAATCGCCGATCTGGTGATCGGCTGGAGGAAGGAGGGAGGGGAGGGAAGAAAACAAAGAAAAGAAAAAAATAAATAAAAATTCAAAAAATTATTAAAAGTTATCTACGTCAACGCCAGTGACTGGTAGCCGGTTGGCCGGTGTTCATGTCGGTAAAATCCTACCAAAATTAGCCGGAAGGACTATCTTGGCACAAAAACAAAAGGTGTAGGACTGAATTATACCAATGCAAAAGGTTTAGGACTGAATTGGCATCAAAGCAAAATGTTTAGGACTGAATTGGCATAAAAAAAAGTTTTGGACTAAATTAGTCCCAATACAAAAGGTTTAATACTTAATCGGTATCCAAAAAAGGTTTATGATTAAATTGGAATCAATGTCAAAGGTTTAATACTTTTTTTACACTTTTCCCATGAAGGGAATTGTAAACTCTTGATCCCAAGTCCAATAACATCAATCCCTTCGTGGAAAAATTGTTGGCACGGGACTTTTGGTCTTTAGACGCATGAGACCCGACTTTGTGAAATCAGTCTCCACTAACAAGCTTTTGTAGCTGTGGCGCGCGGACCCTTATGACTCACTCCAATCTTTGGGAGAACACGTGGATCCAATGCCTGCACTGTCCGTCGCCTCTTGTATGTTGAGAAGGAATAATAGAATTATGACCTGCCAGGTATTAGGTTTATGGAACAACAGTTGTCTATACTACGAAATCAATCAAGTAACCCGTTTCTGCTTTTTGATAAAGTTCTTGCATCTTCCTCTTGGTGGCTTGAAACTTCATGTCCGCCACAACTTCGTCCCTAGCCCTTGATCCTCTGATTGAACCAAATGAATCAAAGTAAGTTCTTTTAATTCGAAGGATACTGGCACATTAAGTTGGCTTTTCTGCTTATCGCCTGTCGACTGGCAAGTGGTCTTTTCCACCCCTCGACTGATCCATGTGAGCTTTGTGACTGAAGCATTCTCTCCTTCGCAAACTTCCGTGACACTGTATTGCTTGCTGGGATTGTCCTCGAGTTAGTGTTTGAGCACATATTGGGCTTCACAATGCCCTTGTGCTGGTTCACATTCAGCCTTCGATTCCTCTAAGCAAGTGTACCGGCCTTCTCTTGCCCCGGTTTCTTGATATTCTGGCTCTTGACGGAAGATGTTGTTCTATCTCCAGTTTTGCTAGGATGTACAAAAAAGAATTCAAGCACAAAGTAAAGAAAACTCAGCATATGGGGACTCGATATAAAGTGAAAGAATGTTTGTGCAGTAAATTAATACCAGCAATATCCTCTGTGCTGTGGCAAATTTCTTCCACCATAGCCTTCCAACAAAAAGAATCAAGCAGTGAGTATGAAACCATCGTGCGCTTTCGGGACCAAATTTTATGAAAAGAACTTATCCTATAATATAATCTAGACACAATGCAAAAAGAATGCTCCATGTGTCGGGCGAGTTGCGCAATTTGCTTTGATCCATAGTTTCTTTGGAGATTGTTGACGCTTACCCAAATCTTAGTTTTCCGCAAGAAATCAGAGAAATTACATGAATAAGATATAGGTTGTCAATGCAAAAATAATATACCATCAATATTGAATTTCAATCAAACCTCCAACATATCCGAAGTGATGCTCATTGACTAGAGTAGTGCGGAATCAAACTGCCATACCACGAAACAGAAATAAGTCAAATTGCATGCACTACACAAGATTTTAACAATGAATAGGACAAGAAACACTTTTAACAATCTATCAACACATTTATCACCGAAACCCATTTGAATCAAAATCAATGGGTAAAGATTGGACAAGAAACAGAAACACGCCAGCCATGGACCAAATTCAGAGTTAGGGCACTGACGTTATGTCGACTATTGTCCAAAACCCGCTTAATCCATAGAACTCCACAACCTGAGAGGCCTCTTCAATATCATCGCTGAGTGCGTACTTTATGTGCAGCACTACCCGTGTTGCTGTTCGCCTTGGTTTCTTTACTGTTGATTGCGCAACCACCGCTGACCTCTGTCGTCCGGCAAAAAGCCGCTCGGCAATACGGCCTTGTAGTGATAGAAAATCTTTCGGGCAATCGAGCGCAGCGGCAATCGTGATCGCCCTGTCGATGAACTCGAAGACGTCAGTGTCCATGGTTCTGAAAAATATTCTCCAGAAATCGATTGACTCCCCCATTGTGGAAACGAAAAAAGAGTAAATCAATCGCTCGCAACACAAGCAACGGTCAAAAAACTGCAAAATTATTTCTTTTCTTCAAACAATGGACTCGATCCGAACAAAACAACCCATTTCAAAACAGTAGCAGAACCATCGGAACAACATAGTTGCATTTGAGTGTCCGTAAGAGAGCCAAGACGAGGGAATTTAAATGACTTTCTTACCATAGATCATAACACAGCGAAGCCATCTCCACCCTTGGATTTCAATGATTATAATTGGTGTTTAAGATCCTAACCGTATCTTTTCTTCTACTAATTTTGAGACATGGTTTGTGGAGTAATTTTCATATTAATAAGCTAATCATCCAATAAGATGCGACTGCAAGCCGTGCAACCACTCTGCTATCCCATTTATCGAATTCAAGAAGTTGGGTGTTAATTTGGAGTAATTATTTGTTGACAAGTTTGCAAATTTGAATTAAATGAAATTTGCTAGAATCTGATTTGCGAAAATTACTCTTTATTGTTTTGGGATTTACCAAACTCCTAGAAAACATATAGTATTTGTTATCATGACAAAAATTAATAGGAAAAAGATTATTCGAATTACTATTTTGTGCGTATGGCTAGAATTGATATGGAACTAACACAGTCGGATCCACCTTTCTCCTAATTTTTCAAGGAAGTAATTATCATCAAATTTTAAATATATTCTAATGATCTAATCTTATATTTTTATCCAGTGAAGATTTTTAAACTGACCAAGCATATCCACCTTTATCTTAATTTTTCACCAAATTAACTACCATCAAATGAGAGATATTTTAATAGATAATTTAATAAGGATAATAATCTACTCTACTACATAATTTCAATTACTTTTCGGAAAAAAACCACCAAGAGTTCAAAATTTATATTTATCCAAAACAATATTTAACAAAAGACACAACTAAAGATAAGAGTAAGAGACCATAGACATAAACATAGTCTCTTAAATATCTCCTCTCTTTCTAAAATTAGTTTGGTTGGATCAAGGACATTAACGGGATGAAATAATGACAGTACGACCACCTTGGGCTGCGAACCAGTTGATTCTCGATCTATTTTTTTGCAATTTGATTTTAATATGAATAATATGTCTAATATTAAGTGAATATATAATTTATTGAATACGAGAAAAAACAATATCGATTCATTGGCGAATATCTGCAATTTAATACATCTACGATCAAATGATATGCTTTTTTCCTATTTATTACGATTATTATTTCAAGATAGTTATATTCAAACTAAATTTTGTGCTTTACAAACGCATCAGAAATAATTAGGAATAAAAATAAATCATTACCTTCAAATGCGATGTTTAGGTTTAAAATGCCGCAAGCGACAATATCTACTTATGCATAGCATTTATAAAACGTACTCAAAACTAAGATATCTTTATTATAATGCATGGATATTACATGAATATATTTTCAAGTGTTTCATCGCATCTTCTAATTTAATTCCAATTCACGATTCGATTTAAGGTTGTAATCGACTATTCACATCCAGATTAAATAAACTATATGTCTCTGAGATATCTTTATTACGTCGGTAATATCTTTATTACAAGCGAGGTCCGACCCAGCAAATCAAGTGAAACACAAAAGAACTGATTTTTGCTTTCTGTTCCATGTTCGCCAATAATGACTATAAATTAAAGGGTTAAAATCACGAAAAACCACAAACTGGTATACATATAATAAATTTATCCTAAATTAACTTTTTAACCATAAAAAAACTTCAAGCTAGTACATTTTGTGATAAATTTACTCTCCGTTAAATTGAATTAATGCCGAAAAATCACAAACTGGTACACCTGTGACAAACGGAGAGTAAAATCCCAAACCGGTACATCCGTTAACTGCTACGTGTGATCTAACTCAAAAATTTGACGATAAAATTTAATAGAAACTAATGGATGGTAAATTTGTTACAGGCATATTAGTTTGAAATTTTTTGTGATATTAACTCCAAATTAAATTCTCTAAAAATAAAAATATTTAGATTAATTTTGTGATATCACATCAATGCACCATCCAATCTTATCATCTCACCACGTGTCAAACTATCCACACGACAAACTATCGAGGATTGGTCAAGCTCTCGGGTCGATCATTTCCCAAAAAATCAAGCATGCAACGTCTGCGGAGAATATAATTTATTTATTTATCTGGATATTAGGGGCGAAAAGTTTACTAAGGTCTTGCCTCTATAAACATCAATGAGCATATACTAGAAAATTGAAAGGCCAAACTACGTCACACGTAGTTGAAAACGATCTTAGCTACGATTGTTAATGTTTGTTAATTACTGGTCCTTTTGGCCATTTATTTCAATTTCTGAGTAGATGTTTCAATGTTAATAGATTCATCTTAGGATATTATCATTCGTGAAGAGCTATTCCTTCATAATTCTGTCTTTTCATATAGCTTGATGAAATCTACTATGTACACACATCCTTTCAAGCCAATTTCATTCAGGTATCAATGTGCAGATATGCACACCAGCAATGTTTTCCCTTCAAAACGACGTGGTGCGACTCATCAGCAAAATTAAATTGAAATTAGCTAGAGCTGAAGAAGAAATTGGAGCTATTGAGGGTTTGGAGCTACCATGAGTCAGTAGGGTTGGGGCAACATAGCTAGTTAAAGTTGTTGAATAAAATTCAAATTGCATTAGCTTAAATATTACAAACAATACGGAATTACAAAGAAACGAAATTGCAATAACAAAGATGGAATCGATACAATCGAATACCGAGGCCTGTGTTCGACACAGTTTCCTTAAAACAGATTCGTTGCCTCCGGTATGCGATTGAAGTTGTGCGAACATCTGTCTCCCAGGATACAACGGCTAACAGCGAAGAAGAGATCGCGGCACTTCCAAGCTTCCGGCGAACTTGAACAAACTCGAAAAATGAGCACTATCGAAACAATGCAAATGCAGAGAACGTTTTTCAGAAGGAAAAAGCAGAGAGCGTTTTTCAGAAGGAAAGCAGCGAGCGTTTTTCAGAAGCTGCAGAACAGAGAACAGAAAGAATGATTTCGATAAAATAGAACTGAGGGGAGAGAGCTATTCGGGAATAATAACGGCCAATTAAATCAGCCTTATATTGATAATTATGCCAAGTTGGATAATTGAGAAACACTCTTATATTGATTATGCTATAAAACTCATATACGTTAATATCTATGTCAATCGGTATTTAACACAAGGTAGAGATGACAACAAGAATGGAGAGAATGTTACTGGATGCTAAATTTGACACGGTTGTAAAAGATTTTGAGTTTTTTTATACGTTTACAAATTCGTGTTAAAGTTGCAACAATGGTAGGAGGTTGTGTATTTTTTGAGACATCCAAAAGCCTGAGTTAATTTTGCAGCAACGGCAAAAGGGGGAAAATTATCCAAAAAGTCCTAAATCAATTACACTTTTGCTGATTAAGTCATAAGCTTTTTAATTTTGCCAATTTATCCTAAACTTTTTCATATTTTGTCAATTGAGCCCATTTGGCTAATTTGGCTAGAAATCGCAGATGTCGATGCCAATTATATCAAGTAGGATGACCGGCGTTTATGTAGATAATTTTTAATAACATTTTCATATTTTTATCATTTCTTTTAATTTTTTATTTTCTTTCTCTTGCTTCTTTTTTTTTTCCTTCTTCCTTCTCTAGCTCATCGTCAAGTGTCAATGATAGCCGACAACCAGCCAGAGGCGAGATCAACCTCAATAGCCTCGGGCGAGCCTCACCTGCCCCTGGTGAGGTTGAGCCTTGCTCGGCGATGGCGAGACTCAACCTCATCCATCCTTGCCTCTAGTCGGTAATCAGATCTTGGCCACCGGTTAGAGTAGGAAGAAGGAAAGAAAAAAAAAAATAGGATAAAAAAAAAGGAAAAATAAAAGAAAAAATAAAAATTGTAAAAAATAGATTAAAATATTATTAAAATTGTCCACGTCAGTGCTGGCCGTAACATATAGGACGGCCAGCGTCGACGTTAGCAATTTTCGACTAAAATTGACCGGTTGGATTCAATTGATAAATCATGAAAATGATTAGGACTGAATTGATAAAACTGCAATAAGTTTAAGATATTTTGAACAATTTTTCCGGTAAAAGGGTGTGTACCATTTTGCTAATCCACTATTTGCGACGTAGCATATTTGCCGTCAAAATTTGAGACAAAAATTTCCGTAGCAAATTTGCGACGGGATTGTCGTTGTCGCAAATTTGCGACGAAATTTTTCCCGTCGCAAATTCCGGCCGCAAATTTGCGACGGAAAATTTTGCCGTCAGAAATTACGCCGCAAATTTGCGACGGGATTGTCGATCCGTCGCAAATTTGGCGACGAAAACACCAAATCCGTCGCAAATTGTACTTTATCTACCTCAGGTGTCTCTCTCTCGCCGCAAATTTGCTGTCTCGCCTCTCTCTTGCTGTGTCTCGCTCTCTCTCTCTCTCTATCGCTTTTCTCCCGGTTTCATATATCCGAATCAACAAAATCCGCAAGCACGCACGTATTAATCTCGTGAAGTTTTTGTACCGGTAAGTGCAAAATTGCTAACTTCATAACTATTCGCCGTTGCATGATAATTTTCATTTTAATATATGTTTATATTTAAATTTTTTTCAGATTCGCATCACCGTGTAATGACCGTGACCGTGAGGCCTCGCCGCCGCCTTCGATGAGCAGAACGGCCACGCCGCTTTGGCGACGGAACCGTTTTTTTCCGTCCGCAGTTGCGACGAAATTGTTTATCCGCCGCAAATTTGGCGACGGATAAATGAAAAGTACGCCGCAAATTTGCGACGGAAACCTCACCCGCCGCAAATTTGCGACGGATAAATTTGCGACGCAAATTTGCGACGGAAACCTATCCGCCGCAAATTTGCGACGGATTTTGCCGGGTATCCGCCGCAAATTTACGACGGATATCCGTTTCCGTCGTTTACGACGGAGACCGGTTCCGTCTGCAAATTTGCGACGGAGACCGATTCCGCCGCAAATTTGCGACGGAGTGAGGTTTCCGCCGCAAATTTGCGACGGAGATTCGCAACATATCTCCGCCGCAAATTTGCAACGGAGCACAATTTGCGGCCTATCCTATTTTCCGTCAAGAAATTTAAGACGGAATTTTCATTTATTCGTCGCAAATTTGTGACGGATGAATTCCGCTTCCATCGCTCATTAAAAATTAATAAAAAATATTGATTCTTATGTGATTAATCTTTTCTGGGTTTGTACCTAATTGAAGGTCTCGCAATCCAAGTGGACTTTTGCAATTCTCATCAAATTGATCACTTTGTCCTACCAATATTTCAGTCAAATATTTAGGTAAGTCTTCTTTACATTGTAATTTTTTCTATTTTTGCAATTTCATATTAATTGTTATGACTAAAAAAAAAAATTATAATTTCAAAAATTTTATAGTTTTAATTAAGAACAATAGATATGATATTTTAAATATTTTACCATAGTTTTATATTTTAATACGACACAATGCAAAGAGAAAGAGCTTGGATGTATAATAAGAACTTACCCGGACGCCGAGGATTAACAGATGAGTTTCAGACGGGTTGGAAACAATTTTTAGACTTTGCTAGTAGTAAATATGAGTTTATGGATGGAAATAAGTTAAGGTGTCCATGCAAAAAGTGCGGTAATGGTAAATTTCTTGTGTGTGATCAAGTTAGAGAACACCTTACTAGATTTGGGTTTACTCCGAACTATTATAATTGACTTCCCATGGTGAACCATTTATATCCGATGAAGGATATGGAAGAAGTGACCAATTTTCAGTTAGGGAAGAATGTGGCTATTATGAGCAATTGAACCCATACGAGAGGATGGTGATTGATGCAGCTAGTTATAATTTTGTCCCAGAATCAAATCATGCAAGTACTAGTTTTACTCCTACACGTGAACAAGCGAGTACTAGTCATGCTTCACAATTGGAAGATATAGGAGTAACGGGTTTTGAGGAAAATGTGGATAATGAAACTTTTCAATCTAATCAGTTCTGGGATGTGTTGAAAGCAGCAGATGAACCTCTATGGGCAGGTTGTGAGGACCACACTAAGTTATCGGTGACAGCCCGACTATTAAATATCAAGGCAGAGCATAATGTGTTCATGGATTGCTTCAACTCTTTGTTGAAGTAATGCGGAATCATTGCCTCGTGATAACAACATGCCAAGTGATTTTTATGATATGAAAAACTAGTGGAAAACTTAGGGCTTCCGGTTGTAAGAATTGATGTATGTAGTAGGGGTTGTATGCTATATTGAGAGATGATGAAAATGCAGAATCTTGCAAATTCTGTAGCCAACCTAGGTACAAGATTAACAGGAGGCTGGGTCGAATCGTAAGCGTAGACCATGCAAGCAAATGTTTTATCTGCCATTAATTCCCAGATTGCAAAGGCTTTATGCGCCTAAAGCCATCAACAACACATGACTTGGCATGCAAATCATGAAATGTAAGAAGGTCTAATGTGTCATCCTTCGGGATGCGGAGGCATGGCAACATTTTGATAGAACATACCCTGAGTTTGCAATGGAACCTCGGAACATCAGGTTAGGTTTATGTGCCGATGGATTTGCTCCATTTGGAAAAACAGGAAAAAGTTATTCATGCTGGCCAGCTTATCTTAACGCCGCATAATCTTCCACCGGTATGTGCATGAAGACACCTTATATGTTTTTGACATTGATCGTGATAGGCCGCAAAATCCGGGTTAAGTTGATAGATATTTATATGCAACCATTGATTGAGGAGTTACAACGACTATGGGTTGAAGGTGTCCCGACGTATGACGCTTCTACCGATCAAATGTTTGTAATGAAGGCTGCTCTTCTTTGACGATAAATGACTTTCCAGCTTATGGAATGTTATCCGGATGGAGTACAGCTGGGATCTTAGGATGTCCGATATGTTTGGAGAGGTCAAAGTCATTTAGATTAAAACATGGAAAGAAGCCTTGCTATTTTGATCGTCACGCATAATTTTTTGCCGCCAAGTCATCCTTTCGTAAGGAATAAGAAAGAGTTCATCAAGAATAGGATCGAAAGAACGCTGGCCCACCATTGAGGTTGACCGCGATCAAATTTGGGAGCGTGTGCAGGACTTTCCAACTGTTGTTGAGAACCCGCATGGCACGACTATTGCGTATTTGAAGTTCACATAAGTGGACAAAACGCAGTATATTTTGGGATTTACCATATTGAAGGTGCATCTTATTCATCATAATCTTGACGCTATGCACATAGAAAAGAATGTTTTCGATAATGTCATAAATACTGTGATGGATGTCGCTGGAAAACAAAAGACAACTTGAACGCAAGAAAAGATATGACAGATATTTGTGATCGGCCAATACTAGCTGTGCATGCAAGCAAAGGGGGACCAAAACCGAAAAGCAGTTTATACATTGATAAGGAGCAGAGGCGAGTTGTTTGTCAATGGTTGAAATCAGGCGGTTTCCTCGATGGATATGCTTCAATCTCGGAGATGTGTTGATTTGAATGAATGCAAGTTGACAGGTTTGAAGAGTCATGATTGTCACATTCTGATGGAAAGACTAATTCCAATAGCTTTGAAGGAAGTTCTACCGAACTTTGTGTGGGGCGCCATTACAGAATTAAGTAATTTCCTCCATGATATTTGCTCGACAGTGTTAAAAGCATCGCACATGGAGAAACTAGAGAGAGATATTCCAATTATTCTTTGCAACTTAGAAAGGATATTTCCTCCAGCGTTTTTTGATTCGATGGAGCATCTGTTAGTTCACTTGCCTTATGAGGCCAAAGTTGCGTGTCCCGGCCCAATTTCGATGGATGTATCCATTTGAGAGGTAATTTTTTTTTTTTAAATACAGTTGAAATTAGTGTATTATATAATCTGTTCCGATAAGCTTTTTCTATTTCAACTAGATTCTTATATCATTTGAAGAAAAAGTGAAGAATAAGGCACGTGTTGAAGCTTCAATTTGTAATGCATATATTGTGGAAGAAGTGACAACATTTGCATCATACTATTTTGAGCCGCACGCTTAGTGCAAGAGCCGGAGAGCAGGCAGAAATGATGAGGGCCCCTGCTGATCCTAATTGCACGGCATTCTCTATTTTCAATTATTCTGGGTCGACCATGCGGTGCATGTCGGTTTCAAGTTATTTATCAGCGAAGAATTTCATGCAGCCCATACTTATATTTTACTGAACTGCCCAGAAGTTGAGCCATACTTCAAGTAAGTGTAAATTTGCAAATATATGTTTTGTGTGTCAAATATTTTCTAATAATGATATGGTTTTTAATATTAGGATTTTCCAAACTTCAATGGCTGGACTACAACCAAATGAGTTTGACCGCTTGTGTGATGAACAATTTGCAGCATGGTTCAAGACATATGTAAGTTGCCTATGGATCAAAACCAAGTTATTAAAATTATATACGTTATATATCATTTAGTAAAATATATATTATTGACTTTACATGTGTAACTCTAGGTTCACAGTAATTATGATGAATTTGGAGGGCAAGGATTGCTATATTGTCTATCATGGGGTCCATAGTTACAAGTTCAAGTTGGCCAGCATATTTCATAAATGGATATAATTTTCATACTCAAGAATACGGAATGGGAAAATCCACAATGAATAGCGGTGTGTGTGTTCGGTCATGCAATGGTGACAGTTGGAAAGATGATTTTTATGGCTTGTTGGATGAAATCATAGAGATAGAGTATCCTGGACCATTAATGATGCGGGTTGTGTTATTTAAGTGCACGTGGTTCGATCCCATCAAAGGAATGAAGGTGCATACGAAGTTCAATTTGATTGAAATAAATCACAAGAAAAGGTATATGAAGTATGAACCATTTGTCTTGGCACAACAAGCAATTCAAGTATGTTATGCATCATTTCCTAGTTTGAAACGTGACAAAGCTGATTGGTGGGCTGTATGTAAAATCAAAGCACGGAGGAAAATCGAGGAACACTGGAAGGATAGAGCCTACCAACAAGAGGAAGTGTGTAACACGGTTGAAATTGAGGAATATAACATACCAACTTTACGAGATCCGTGGGAGCAATGATAGATGTGGATCCAACTGAAATTTGCGAATTAAATGATCAAGAATGTTCCGAATCTGATTTTCAGACAGATGAAGAAGACGAGGACGAAGACGAGGACGAAGACGAGGACGAAGACGAAGACGAAGACGAAAATGAAGACGAAGATGAAGATTAAATTTTTTGCACAACACAATACAGATGTGTAATTATTAATGCTACAAGTGCTATTTTTTATGTTGTCATCATTATTGTTATTGTGCTTTTTATTATTGTTATTGTCGATTATTCTTTATATTTTAATTTATCGTCGAAAATTTTTGTCCCTAAATGCCGACAAGTTAAATATTATTCACGTGCCGTAACATTTCCGATATTTCAATTTCCATTGCAAAATTTGAGAAGACAAAATTTTGACTGAAAAAAGACGAGCAAATTTAGGACCCTAATTAATGAGACGCTAAAATTTTTGACAGAAAAATACGCCACAAATTTACAACGATAATTTAGTTTGTGCAAAATTGCGATGGACTCGCAACCCGTCCGCACAAATTTTGTTAGGGAATATTTACTGGTAAAAATTTACGCTGGACTCAGATTTGTCAATTGCAACTTTTAAAAATTTTTAGCCGTCAAAACAATTATACATGATTGTCGCAAATTTGTGACGGACTTTTGCGTGTCCGTCGCAGATTTTCGACGGACATACAAAGATCCGCCGCAAATTTTTGCGACCGAAATATAGATCCGCCGCAAATTTTTTGCGACGGAAATATATAGATCCGCCGCAAATTTTTAAACGGAAATACAAACGTCCGCCGCAAATTTTGCGACGGAAAAACAAAAATGTCCGCCGCAAACGCGACGGATTGCGACGGACATTTTCGCCGCAAACGAATAAAACACGCCCGCCGCAAATTTGCGACGGACAAAAGAGGTCCGTCGCAAATTTGCGACGGACAAGAGACGCCCGCCGCAAATTTGCGACGGACAAGAGGTTGTCCGCCGCAAATTTGCGACGGATATTAAGACGCCCGTCGCAAATTTGCGACCGGAATATTTGCGCTGGAATTTAAACCGTGCGAAATTTGCGACGGACACGGGGAGTCCGTCGCAAATTTCGTCGCAAATTTGCGACGGACACACATTGTCCGTCGCAAATTTGCGAGGGATTTTTCCCGCGACGGATTTGTAATTTCCGTCCAAATTTTTTTTATAAAAATTTGCGACGGACATGCTTGGTTCGTCGCAAATATTTGTCGGTGACATATTTGCGACGGATCAAGCATGTCCGTCGCAAATTTGCGACGGACAGAAAAGTCCGTCGCAAATTTGCGACGGATTAGTGGTCCGCCGCAAATGTGCGACGGATTAAATTGTTCCGTCGCAAATTTGGCGACGGACGTTTTGGTCCGCCGCAAATGTGCGACGGATTTAAATTGTCCGTCGCAAATTTGCGACGGACGAGAAATCCGTCCGCAAATTTGCGACGGACGGTAATAAGACAAGGTTTTGTTATCTTTAAACTAATTAGGTCTATTTTCTAATATGTATTTAGTATATTTAGGTAATTAGTCCGATTTGGTTACGGATTATTTAGGATTACTTTTGATTGGCTAAATTACGGGTCGATTTGAGGATTGCATATGACTTTTATCGATAGTCGATCGGTTAATTTGTTTATTACGTGGATGATTAAGCGTTAAATGACGATAGAATAATTGATTAAACGTTTTCGCAGAAAAATACTTGAAAATTAAATAATTTTATAAAAAATTATGGAAAATTAAAAAAAAAAAGGTAAATACGACAACATATATGAAATTTGACCGTAAAAGTTTTTAAACTTTTAACAAACTAAACTTTCATCATTTCACAAAATTGCAAAAATTAATAGTGCCAACCCATTTTCAATGAAATTTACATTTTTAACGCTCCGCGAAAAAAATTATTAAAAATTTAAAATTTCCATAACATGATAACATGGCTTAACATAAATGTGATCACCCATTATGAGGGAAATTTTTTTTTTTGGTGAAGAAAAAGTTAAAAAATTTAAAATTTGAAAAATGCACAGAATTGCCTAGAAAACCATATGGCCATCAACTTGCGATTAAATTTAAATTTCTTTGGATGGCAAAAAATTAGAATTTAAAAATTTCCAAAATTTCACGCAATTGTTTATAATACCTGTGGCCACCCACTTTTAGTTATATTTAATTTTTGTAACGTGCCTTAAAAATTGTAAAAATAAAGAATGACTACAATTTAGAAAACTTTACCTAATAGTTTAGACGACTTGTGGCCACCCAATTTTAGTATGGAATTTTTTTTTTCACGAGAGAAAATTTATATTAAAATTAATAATATAAAAATCTTAAAATTTTAAAATTTCAAAACTTTACGGAATGTCTTAGAATATCGGTGGCTACCAACTTTTAGTGAAATTTTTTTTTTTTACCTCCAAAAAAAAAAAAAAAATTAAGAATAACAATAATAATTTATTTCTTACAAAACTTTATAGAATGATTTAGAATATTTGTGGCCACCCACTTTCAAAGAAAATATAAATTTTTGTACGTGGTAAAAAAAATTAATGAAAAT
The DNA here is from genome assembly GCA_024733475.1 of Syzygium grande. Lineage (NCBI taxonomy): Eukaryota > Viridiplantae > Streptophyta > Magnoliopsida > Myrtales > Myrtaceae > Syzygium > Syzygium grande. The sequence continues at coordinate 12,055,921 of JAMXDD010000002.1, read as the reverse complement.
GCATGCGATTCATATAGTGATGATGTTTGATACCTGTGGCCACCCATATCGTTATCATACATTGATGTTTCATATGAAAATGAATGGGATTCATAGTATATTTATTTGTAGGAAATTACACGCCATAAGCACTCGACATTGGCTCATTTGAAGGAAACATTTTATCAGTCTTTTCATCAAAATGGTAAGTTTCGTCATGTACATCATTATGTGTTCGTAATACGTGTCAATAGTTCTTTACATATTCGTATAACCTTCCTACTTGTCAGTTTAAACGTGGAGGATTTATGTCTAGAAGACGAGGCTCGGCTCTTCCTCGCCCCTCGCCCCCGGCCCTTTCCTCTTCTCATGTGCCGCATTGAACCCTCAACCACAATATGATCCGTCACAATATGAGCACGCTGGCCCTTCCTCCCACAATCAACAACATGTTACAGGACTTCACCACATGCCAACTGGACATTCTCCAGTTCAATCTCCTGTAGCTCCCCCTCCTTCCGTTCCACCCCATTATTCGGCGGAACAATCGAATATTGACGGAAACAGAGGGCAAGAAGATAACCGATTCTTTATATGTCCATTTGGAGATTCGTAAGTACTTCATTTTTATTTTAGTATATGTCATATTTAGGGCTTTAAATATTGATGTTAACTGAATTATCCATGTTGCACAATATTTGTATAAATGCAGATTCACGGATGCAACGTCTGTTGTGAGAGAATTGAACAAAATAGTCAGAAACTTCTGGATGGGAGAGTATCTTAATTACAGAAGTGTTCCACAAGAAGTAAAAGAAATGTGGTGGAATGAGTTCAAGGTAAGTTGTACATATTTTATTTTCTCAGAAATTAAGTTTGGTGTAGTATATTGATGGTCAAGAATGATGTAAAGGGACCGTAACAACTCAGTAGTTTTCGATATCTAAAGGATCGATATTTTTCTCGACATGAACTTTACAAAATCTGTCTATATGTGTTTGGTGCATAGTTATGGATATGTGATCATCATAATAATTTTCAATTTGTGTTTTTATTTATTGCAGCGAAGTTCACGTGGGACGACACGGAAGAGAATGAAGTGAGACGAATTTTTCGATAAAAAATAAGTGATTTTATGCGAAATGTTATGAATAGAGCGAAGAGCAAGCAAGCGAAGCCGCCTTTTTACAGCTGACAATTGGGTGGCAATTAACACATTTTACATCCGAACAGAGTCGGCAACTCAGGAGCGTAATAAGAAGAACCGATCTTCTAGTTCTAGTGATGGGTCAGCCACATATGCTTTGGGGGCTCTATCAACATTATGGAGCATCGCAAACGATCGGTAAGTCTGTTAAATGAGTTATAAGTTAATTTAATTCAGTTACTCAAGTTTACATTTTGTAGGCAAGTGAATTGGGGACGGAACCGACATTTGCAGCTACATTTGAACGCACATTCCAAAAGAAAGATAAGACATGGATCAAGCGATTGAGCAAAAGTCTGTTAAGGTATGTAAGGTTATACTTTGACTTATATATAAACTATAATGCAAAACCGTTAATGCTTTCAATATTTATGGTATATATATATATATAATGATTTTATTTTCATCTACATTGTTAATGTAGGAAAAATATGATGCTCTGCTAATTGGTGCAAGTGGTAGTGCTAGTGGTAGTGCTAGTGGTAGTGATGATTGTCTTGAGTCCCGCCACCGCTGATAATATGGCATTATGGATGGAGGCATCGGGTGGGCCAAAAAAAAGGGAAAATATTTGGGCTGGGATCGTTGTCAAGGATGTACATGCCGAATAATCCTGAAGTTCATCACCACCGACATCACCCGCTTGGGACTAGTAAAAGGAAGTCACGAGTGGAGCAAAGAATTGAACCAAGAAGTGGATCGTCTGAATAATTTACTTTTTAAGAAGGATGAACAAATATATAACTTGGAAGAACAGGTGAGAGCGATTATGGAACACCTTAACATCCAACGCAATGCCGGGCCTCCCTGCCTCCAGCCAATCCAATAGGTGATGACCAACACATTGATGCCGAGAATGCTGATGCTGATGATGATGGTGATGATGATGATGATGATTTTCTCCGTCTCCCTAGTTAAAATTTTGGGTAAGCTTGCTTCATAATCTTGGTTTTTCATAATTTCACCATATTCATATGTAAGAACATTTATGTTCGTCCCGAAACGTATTTTTGTTATATTCTGACTGATTTTTGTATCGACATTTCCTCAGGTCTTGACGAAAAGTGACTATTTTTGGTGTCCTGTCAGCGTACCAAAGCCGCCTCTTCTTCTCTGTGGTTTTTTTTGCATCTTCTATGGTTGTCCTGTCTTTTAGTTCATGTTTTGAATGTATTGTACTATTGGATATAAAATAGCATCATGTCAGACTTTATAACTTTTGTTATGTTATTTATTTCAATTATATGTCATTGTGGCTGATTTGTCAGAATTTATGGTTTGTTCGTTTGTCTGTTTCAATTATATGTCATTGTCTCTTTTGATTGATATGAACAATAATTTGTGGTCGAAATAATGTAAAAATAACGACGAATATTTTAAGCCAAAATTTTCTATTATTAAAGTTTTTTGCTAATTTGCGACGAAATTCGCGACGAATTTTTCGACGAAATTCGCGACAAATTTTCCGATGATTTTGCGACCAATTTTGTACAGAAATAAATTAGCGACGGATCGTGTCCGTCGCCAATTTGCGACGGATTTTTGCGACGGACCTACACACGTCCGTCGCAATTTTACGACGAACCTTCACGCGTCCGTCGCAAAATTGCGACGGACGTTCGCGCGTCCGTCGCAAAATTTGCGACGGACGCACGACTGTCGTCGCAAAATTTGCGACGGACCTTCGCCGTCTCCGTCGCAAAAATTTGCGACGGACCTTCGCGCGTCCGTCGCAAACATTTGCGACGGACCTTCGCTCGTCCGTCGCAAACATTTGCGACGGACCTTCGCTCGTCCGTCGCAAATTTTGCGACGGACCTTCTCGCGTCCGTCGCAAAATTTGCGACGGACCTTTCGTGTCCGTCGCAAAATTGCGACGGATTTTTCCGACGGAAATAGTCCGTCGCAAATTTGCGACGGAATATTTGCCACGAAATTTGCGACGGATTGTATTCGTGGCTAATTTGCGACGAACTTTGCGACGAATTTTATCCGTCGCAAATTTGCGACGGATTTGTTAATTTTCCGTCGCAAATTTTTGCGACGCCCGATTAGCGACGGAATTTTTTCCGTCGCAAAATCCGACCGCAAATTCGATTTTTCGAAAATTTCCGTCGCCAATTCCGTCAAAAAACAAGTTTTTTTGTAGTGATCAGCCTAAAAACCGAATATTTCGCTGGACCGAAGACTTGATAGAAGGTCCCCTTACTTTTCTAATACTATATATTGCATTTCCAGATCAACGTGTATCCCGTAATATGGATGATGTAGATTAAATTGGAGCCAAGTGTTATTTTGCTGATCCTTTTGGGTGTCTCGTAGATCATATGCTTCTTAAATAATTGGACTTCTCTAAGTGGATTTAGTCAGTCACTCGTGGCAAAGGTGGAAATTATCATCTCACTAATACATCAATTACCATCTTCTCGGGCTACACCCAATCATTTAACAATAACCGATTCGACATGGGTAAGCCGAGGAGCCGGACATTAGCATGGGTAATTACTAGGATTGATCTCGCCGTTATCTATAAATAGCGGCCGTGTCAAGTCTTCGAGACATAGGGAGACATAAGTACTAATTCCCTCATTTCTCTCCTTTTTAAGTTATTTAACTTGTTCGCCGGAGTGCTTATCCGGGGACTTTCACCGTACTTTCCCTCGTCCATTTATCTCTTCCAGGCACCGGCGGAGGAAGCCGAGGTTCCTGAAAGTGGGCTCTCTCAAGGGCAGGGAAGAGAGCACGTTAACATTATCTGAAAGCGTGAATTGGAGACACTCAAAGTTGTCATTGGGTGTGAACCGTGAACTAATAAAGTGAACTTCTGACTAGAAGAAAATTTCAGTTCGATCCTTCGGCTGGTTTACGAAGACCTAAACCTTATTGCCTACACCTGTTTTTTAAGGTTAATATCACGAAAAATTCTAAATTAATATATTTATAATAAATTTACTTTAAATTAATTTTTTGATCACAAAAAACTCCAAACTGGTACACCTATAACAAATTTACCCTCCAGTAGTTTACGCCAAATTTTTCCGTCAAACTGTTGAGTTTGATGACACGTGACAATTGATGGGTCTACCAGTTTAAGATTTTATTCTCTATTTGTCATATGTTTATCAGTTTGTAGTTTTCATGATATTAATCCAATTTGATGGAGGGTATATTTGTCACAAGTGTACCAGTTTAGGGTTTTTGGTGGTCAAAAAATTAGTTTGAGCTAAATTTATTACAGATATACCGATTTAGAATTTTTCGTGGTATTAACCTTTTTTTTTAGGGATAAGTGCATTCAAAATTCTAAAACTTGTCACGAAAGTGCAATTGAGTCATAAAACTTTCAAAAAATGCAAATAAGTCCTAAAACTTGTCATGAAAGTACATTTGAATTCTAAAATTTTAAAAAAGTGCAAATAAGTCCTAAAACTTGTCACAAAAGTGCAAACAAGTCCTAAAACTTTCAAAAAGTACAATCAATGGAAGGACTTGATTAAACCAATTTGACAAGTTTGAATACTTATTTGCACTTTCGTGATAAGTTTTAGGACTTGTTTGCACTTTTTGAAAGTTTTAGGATTCAAGTGCACTTTCGTGACAAATTTTAGGACTTGTTTGCACTTTTTGAAAGTTTTAAGACTCAATTATACTTTTGTAATAAGTTTTAGGACTTCTAGTGCACATATCCCTTTTTTTTTATTGCCTCCACCTTTCCGGCAAGACCGTTTCACCATATGATAGATGTAGGGTACTTTTCCATGAGCTGAACCCATCTCATGTCTGCAATTTATCAAATTGTTGGATTCGCTCCACATGACTATCTAATACCAATCAATGAAATAAAACCATCAAAGGTAAATTCTCTAAACTAAGCCGTAATTGGGTTGATTTTGTCATGACTCAATGAAATATGTCCTGATGTCTTTACACTAAATGGGTCATATCAAGTTGTAACACATTTAACTTTATTGTACTACACTCTATTATGCTAATAAGACTAATAAATTCAATATCAAAGATCGGCCAACCGATTCATATGTAATTAGTACCCACTTGCTTTGGAATCGTCATGATTCATGAGAGTTAAGGATTCACTACAAAAAACGCATTTTTTGCAACGAAAATTTTCCAACGAAAAATTTCGTCAAAATTTATGGCAAATTTTCCAACAAAAATAAAATTGTTGAAATTTCCAACGAATTTTTTCGTCGCAAAATTCGTTGGAAATTTTCAACAAAAATAATTGTTGGTAAATTCGTTGGAAATTTCAACGAATTTTTTTCGTTGGAAAATTAGTTGGCAATTTCCAACGATATACAATTCGTTGGAACTTTCCAAATCTAATTTACCAACGAATTTTAATTTTCCGGATAATTATTTTAGTGTATATAATTTTCATTGAAAAATTGGTTGAAATTTCAATCTATTTTTTTTTTTTAGTTGGAAATTTCCAAATCGAATTTTCCAAATCGAAATTTAATTTTCCGGGTAATTTTTTTTTGTGTGTGCAATTTTTAGAAAATTCGTTGGAAATTTCCAACGAATTTTCCAACGAATTTCAAAAACCCGCACTATTCGGTATTTTTATATTCGTTGGAAAATTCGTTGAAATTTCCAAACGAAATTTCCAAATCAATTTTAATTTCCGGGAATTTTTAAGTGTTTAAACTTTTCGTTGGTAAATTCGTTGAAATTTCAATCGAAAAAAAATTTGAAATTTCAACGAATTTTCCAACGAATTTAAAAAAACCCGCACTATTCGGGTATTTTTATATTTCGTTGGAAAATTGTTGAAATTTCCAACGAAATTTCCAACGAATTTTAATTCTGGGGAATTTTTAAGTGTTTAAACTTTTCGCTGGTAAATTGTTGGAAATTTCAAACAAATTTTTTAAAAACCGCACTATTCGTTATTTTTATATTCGTTGGAAAATTCGTTGGAAATTTCCAACGAAATTTCCAACAATTTTAATTTCCGGGAATTTTTTTAAGTGTTTAAACTTTTTTTGGTAAATTGTTGAAATTTCCAAAACTTTCCAAATTTTCAATTTCAAAAAACCCGCACTATTCGGTATTTTTTATATTCGTTGGAAAATTCGCTGGAAATTTCCAACGAAATTTCAACAATTTTGATTTCCGGGCTATTATTTCAATTTGTACAATTTTCCCACGAAAATTGTACAAACTGAAGAAAAAAATCAAATCACCCAAAAAAAAATAAAAATCAATTCTTTTCTCCATTAAAAAATAACCCCAAAATCCCCCCACCCATTTTCATCCTCCTTCCCCAAAGATCCCGCATCCGTGAACAATTATGGAACACCTTAACATCAACGCAATGCCGGGCCTCTGTACCTCCACCAATCCAATAGGTGATGACCAACACATTGATGCCGAGAATGCTGATCTTGATGATGATGGTGATGATGATGATGATTTTCTCGGTCTCCCTAGTTAAAATTTTGGGTAAGCTTGCTTCATAATCTTGGTTTTCATAATTTCACTCATATTCATATGTAAGAACATTTATGTTAGATCTAAACGTATTTTTGTTATATTCTGGACTGATTTTTGTATCGACATTTCCTCAGGTCTTGTCGAAAGTGACTATTTTTGGTGTCCTGTCAGCGTACCAAAGCCGCCTCTTCTTCTGTATGGTTTTTTTGCATCTTCTATGGTTGTCCTGTCTTTTAGTTCATGTTTTGAATGTATTGTACTATTGGATATAAAATAGCATCATGTCAGACTTTATAACTTTCGTTATGTTATTTATTTCAATTATATGTCATTGTGGCTGATTTGTCGAAATTTATGGTTTGTTCGTTTATACATTTCAATTATATGTCATTGTCTCTTTTGATTGATATGAACAATAATTTGTGGTCGAAATAATGTAAAAAATAACGGCGAATATTTTAAGCCAAAATTTTCTATTATTAAAGTTTTTTGCTAATTTATGGACGAAATTCGCGACGATTTTTTCGGCGAAATTAGCGACAAATTTTCCGATAATTTTGCGACCAATTTTGTATAGAAATAAATTAGCGACGGATCGTGTCCGTCGCCAATTTTTGACGACGGATTTTTTGCGGACGGACCTACACACGTCCGTCGCAATTTTGCGACGAACCTTCACGCGTCCGTCGCAAAATTGCGACGGACCTTCGCGTGTCCGTCGCAAATTTGCGACGGACGCACGACTGTCCGTCGCAAAATTTGCGACGGACCTTTTTCTAAATCCGTCGCGCAAACATTTGCGACGGACCTTTTTCGGACCGTCCGTCGTTTAAACATTTGCGACGGACGGATTTTTGCGGCCGTCCGTCGCAAACATTTGCGACGGACCTTTCGCCGTCCCGTCGCAAATTTTGTGACGGACCTTTCGCCGTCCGTCGCCAAAATTTGCGACGGACCTTCGCGTGTTCGTCGCAAAATTGCGACGGATTTTTCCGACGGAAATAGTCCGTCGCAAATTTGCGACGGAATATTTGCCACGAAATTTGCGACGGATTGTATTCGTGGCTAATTTGCGACGAACTTTGCGACGAATTTTATCCGTCGCCAAATTTTATGACGGTTTGTTAATTTTCCGTCGCAAATTTTTGCGACGCCCGATTAGCGACGGAATTTTTTCCGTCGTAAAATCCGTCGCAAATTCGATTTGCGACGGATTTTTCCGAAATTTCCGTCGCAAATTCCGTCACAAAAAACAAGTTTTTTTGTAGTGATCAGCCTAAAAACCGAATATTTCGCTGGACCGAAGACTTGATAGAAGGTCCCTTACTTTTCTAATACTATATATTGCATTTCCAGATCAACGTGTATCCCGTAATATGGATGATGTAGATTAAATTGGAGCCAAGTGTTATTTTGCTGATCCTTTTGGGTGTCTCGTAGATCATATGCTTCTTAAATAATTGGACTTCTCTAAGTGGATTTAGTCAGTCACTCGTGGCAAAGGTGGAAATTATCATCTCACTAATACATCAATTACCATCTTCTCGGGCTACACCCAATCATTTAACAATAACCGATTCGACATGGGTAAGCCGAGGAGCCGGACATTAGCATGGGTAATTACTAGGATTGATCTCGCCGTTATCTATAAATAGCGGCCGTGTCAAGTCTTCGAGACATAGGGAGACATAAGTACTAATTCCCTCATTTCTCTCCTTTTTAAGTTATTTAACTTGTTCGCCGGAGTGCTTATCCGGGGACTTTCACCGTACTTTCCCTCGTCCATTTATCTCTTCCAGGCACCGGCGGAGGAAGCCGAGGTTCCTGAAAGTGGGCTCTCTCAAGGGCAGGGAAGAGAGCACGTTAACATTATCTGAAAGCGTGAATTGGAGACACTCAAAGTTGTCATTGGGTGTGAACCGTGAACTAATAAAGTGAACTTCTGACTAGAAGAAAATTTCAGTTCGATCCTTCGGCTGGTTTACGAAGACCTAAACCTTATTGCCTACACCTGTTTTTAAGGTTAATATCACGAAAAATTTTAAATTAATATATTTATAATAAATTTACTTTAAATTTATTTTTTGATCATAAAAACTCCAAAACACCCTATAACAAATTTACCCTCCGAAAAAATTTTTCCGTCAAACTGTTGAGTTTGATGACACGTGAAAAATGGGTCTACCAGTTTAAGATTTTATTCTCTATTTGTCATATGTTTATCAGTTTTGTAGTTTTCATGATATTAATCCAATTTGATGGAGGGTATATTTGTCACAAGTGTACCAGTTTAGGGTTTTTGGTGGTCAAAAAATTAGTTTGAGCTAAATTTATTACAGATATATACCGATTTAGAATTTTTTTTGTGGTATTAACCTTTTTTTTTTTTTTAGGGATAAGTGCATTCAAAATTCTAAAACTTGTCACGAAAAGTTTAAAACTTTCAAAAAAATGCAAATAAGTCCTAAAACTTGTCATGAAAGTACATTTGAATTCTAAAATTTTAAAAAAGTGCAAATAAGTCCTAAAACTTGTCACAAAAGTGCAAACAAATCCTAAAACTTTCAAAAAGTACAATCAATGGAAGGACTTGATTAAACCAATTTGACAAGTTTGAATACTTATTTGCACTTTTCGTGATAAGTTTTAGGACTTGTTTGCACTTTTGAAAGTTTTAGGATTCAAGTGCACTTTCGTGACAAATTTTAGGACTTGTTTGCACTTTTTGAAAGTTTTAAGACTCAATTATACTTTTGTAATAAGTTTTAGGACTTCTAGTGCACATATCCCTTTTTTTTTTTTATTGCCTCCACCTTTCCGGCAAGACCGTTTCACCATATGATAGATGTAGGGTACTTTTCCATGAGCTGAACCCATCTCATGTCTGCAATTTATCAAATTGTTGGATTCGCTCCACATGACTATCTAATACCAATCAATGAAATAAAACCATCAAAGGTAAATTCTCTAAACTAAGCCGTAATTGGGTTGATTTTGTCATGACTCAATGAAATATGTCCTGATGTCTTTACACTAAATGGGTCATATCAAGTTGTAACACATTTAACTTTATTGTACTACACTCTATTATGCTAATAAGACTAATAAATTCAATATCAAAGATCGGCCAACCGATTCATATGTAATTAGTACCCACTTGCTTTGGAATCGTCATGATTCATGAGAGTTAAGGATTGGGAAAATACTCACATGACATTTGATGTTGTAACGCATTGTAATTAGGTTCAATTTTTCGTGACTTGTTATGTTTGTGTACATTCAAAGTTCATAAATTTTCTTGTTCATTTACAATATATCAATCTCCATCACAGCCGGTGATAAGTTATTTTCGTACTTAAGCAACTTTTACGAACACTAAGAATGTGCAATGCTTAAATACTTACTAAACGACTCAATCCTCAACATTAGTTCTAGTATTAAAATTTTTTGTTACTTATTTCTAGTTTTTAACCGTCCAATCTTATCTTTTATATATTATGCAAAACTAGAGTTTGTATATAAGTCGGGAAAAGTGTCAAAAAATCATAAACTTATTGCATTTGTACCAATTTACTTCTAAACCTTTTGGTCTTGTGTTAATTCAGGTCTTTCCGGCTAATTTTGATTGGACATTGCGTGGATGTTGGTTGACCTATGTGACACCGACGGTGACAGCGACCCTTGCCTAGGCGAGGCCAACTCGCTTGACCATTGTTTATGGCCAGTCACCAGCTAAAAGAAGAAGAAAGGAAAAAAGAAAAGAAAAAAAAGTTAAAAAAATATAAAAAAACATCTATTAAATATATTATTAAAAAATGTTCATTTTAGCGCCGGCAATGCCACGTAAGCCAGATGGCGTCCACGTCAGTAATATCCAATCAAAATTAGTCGAGAGGATTGAATTGGTACAAGGTCAAAAGTTTAATATTAAATTGGTACAATTAAAAGGTTTAGTTATAAATTGACACAAATACAATAGGTTTATGACTTTTTTTTATACTTTTTCCTCTAGAAATCCAACACTACCTTAAAAAAGTAACTCTTTTTTAGGAGTACTTATTTTTCAGAGAGATTACGTGCTTTAGGTAAAATTGTCCAAAAAGTCACAAATCTATCGTAAGATGGTTAATTTAATTCTAAGTCTTTTAGTTATGCCAATTTAGTCTTAAACCTCATGATGATTTACCAATTTAATACAAAATCTTTTAATGATTTGCCAATTTAATGCTTTCGGCTAATTTTGGCCCGAAAATCGTGGATGTTGACATCAATTTGGCATGTAGGATGGTCAATACTAATGTGAACAATAGTTTACATTCTTAAAATGATTTTCTAAATTTTTTATGATTTTTTTGAATTTCTTCTTATTTTTTCCCTTTTCTTTTCCTTCGTTTCTTTCCTTTTTTTTTTTTTTTTTTCCTCTGCTGATCACCGAACCTCAGCGCTGGTCCGCGACTAGCAGTAGGCAAGGTCTGGTCACCAACAATTGCCAAGGCTTGGCAGCCGATGGAGGAAGAAGGAACAAAAATAGAGAGAGGAAAAGCAAAGAAAAAAATAAAAAATTCAAAAAAATTATTAAAAAAATCAGAAAATTTTGAAAAAGGGTAAAAAGTTGTTTACGTTAGCGTTGGTTATGCCACATTAACGGTCGGTGTCCATGTTAATTATTTCCGACCAAAATCAGCTAGAAGGACTAAATTAGTAAGTCTTGTAAAGGTTTAGGACTAAATTGATAAATCGTTTAAAAGTTTAGGACTACATTGGTAAATTTTCAAAATGTTTAGGACTAAATAATTGACATAATTGAAAAGTTTAATATAAATTGGGGAATCATAAAAAAGTCTAAAATTTAGTTATCGTATAATAGATTTAAGACTTTTTGAATAATTTTTCAATGTGCTTTAACAGCTTATCTATACAATTTTTTTAGCCAACTTTCGACTTCTAATGTTCACCTCCTAAATTACCATCAAACGCTTACAATAAAGCTATGTGTAATTTAGTGAAGCGAAAGAAAGCCTAATGGTGACTTTACGATTACTTGAGAAAAAATAGAACGTGGAGGAAATTTAAAAACGTAAAGTCGATTACGGCAATTCAAAAATCATGCATGCACCTAGTTTGTGCATGAAGGCTGATATATTTAAGCCAATACACCGTTTTGTCTCGCTTTTTCAATCTTGGTTTAATATCATAAAAAATTCCAAACCGGTATACTTGTAACAAATTTACCTCAAACTAATTTTTTGATAACAAAAACCTTAAATTGGCACACTTGTAATAAATTTACTATCCATTAGTTTTCGTTAAATTTTATTGTCATATTGGTCAGTTTAAATGGCACGTGGCAGTTGATGGATGTACCGATTTGGTGTTTTATCCTCAATTTGTCACAATTGTACTAGTTTGTGATTTTTTTTGTATTAATCCAATTTAACGGAGGGTAAAATTGTCACAAATGTACAAATTTGAGGTTTTTGATGGTTAAAAAATTAGTTTGGGGTAAATTCATAGTTGTACCAATTTAGGGGTTTTTGACGGTCAAAAAATTATTTCAGGATAAATTTATCATAGATATACTGATTTGGGATTTTTCGTGATATTAATCTTCAGTCTTCCAAAATATCATATATGAAATAATGAAAAAACCTAACAATTACATTCCGGCCACCCCCTACTTGGACCGCTCAAGAACTAACTACCCTCGCCAATTTCCTCCATTAAAAGGAGTTGCTATCATTTTTCTTTTTAGGGTAACTTTCAATCTATTGTCTTTTTACATATATATTCACTTTTGTACATGAGCCTAATGCCTGTTTAACCCTAGTCCTAACGACCGCATCTTTTTATCTTTCTTGCTTTTACTTAAGGATGAAAAGAATTCTTTTTAGTCTGTATATATTGTTTCCAATAAAATCATTCATATTACTAAAATTGTCTTTGATTATATATAATCATGATCATCAGTTTTTAACAAATTATATAACATCAATTGAAAAATTCATCTAAAAAATTTATTATAGAGCGGTTGGGCATGCGCCAAGCAATTAGTGTATTGAGTCAAATGCAAATTTTTTGAGTCGATATTAGCACATTTTGAAGTATTTTTGGGTGTTTCGTGGTAAAAGATTTCATTAGGTATCCGCAAGATCTGAAAAAGCTGAAACGTAAAAAACCATTTCAAACAGAAAAATAATAGCGAGTATTTAGTTTGGAGAGACATTTTGTAGTTAATGAACGAAAATAGTATTGACGTATTTTAAACAGTTAGGATAGATGGGATATTGTGAAAAACCCAAACTGGTACACATGTGATAATTTTGTTAAAAAAATTTTTAATTGCAAAAAAATCTAAATTGGTATACCTGAATAAGTTTATCATTTGTCAATTTCCGTTAAATTTCACGGTCAAATTTATGAGTTGAATGACATGTGGCAGCTGATGCATATACCAGTTTGGGGTTTTACCCTCCATTTATCACGGTTGTACCAATTTGTGATTTTTCGTGGTATTAATCAAATTTAACGGACGGTAAATTTATCATAACTGTACCAGTTTAAGATTTTTGGTGGTAAAAAAATAAGTATGGGGTAAAATTGTCATATGCGTAGCAGTTTGAAGTTTTTGGTAGTTAAAAAATTAGTTTAGGCTAAATTTGTTACAAGTGTACCGATTTGGTGTTTGTCGTGATATTAACCCTTACAAAAATGTGAAAGATCAACCAATAATAAAAAAAGATCAAAAAAATACTATAATTGCTTGTTTGGATAGATTTTCATGTTACTCTTTTTCCTTACAATCTTGCGATGGATTTGATTTTTCCACAACTCAAAACGCTTGAAACTATTGCATATACAAATGATGACCGGTCTATATATTATATATATAGTTTCTTTTCATAATTTCGAAATTATTTCAAATTTTGGTGGAAAGCGATATTTTTTACTTTTTCAAAAAGACAAACAAAAGAATTGCGAGATTCTCCGTCGCCGTGTTTCTTGCTTTCCAGGAAGCACAACGAACAGCACCCGCCGAACCCGCCTCCCCCTCCGTCGTCGCCGGACGAAAAACCAAATACTCTCTCTCGATCATCTTTCTTCAAGGGTCGCCGCCAGTCTCTCTCTTCTTTCTCACTCTCTAGAGGCACTGCTTCTGCTGAAGAAAGACCAAAATTTCTTTCCTTCTCTTGCTGGGTCCATCTTGCTGGTCCGGCGAACACCGGCCCGCAGCTCGTTCCCCACGGACGAAACAAGTTGCAGAATCGGAAAACCCTCAGAAGAGGACGGGGCGGGCTCCGTAAGCAAAGAACCTCTGGCCCTTCTTCTTCTCCGGCGAACGAGCAGCTGCAGAATCGGAAAAGCCCCCAGAAGAGGACGGGCTCCGTAAGCAGAGAAGCTCCCCTGCAGAGGATTCGCCCTTCTTCTTCTTCTCCTCCCATTCTCTCTCTGGACCACGAAGTCGCTTTCCATGACCTCCATGTTCAAAGCTCTCCTCTGCGAATGAACATTCGGGCGCGCGCGTTACCAACCGGTATTAATGCGAAAGACGGGAAAAAAGGCAAAAAAAAATTGAAAAAAAAAAAGGCTTTCTTCCACCGTCCGCTGCGACAGCCGGTGACGGGAAGAGGATGCCGTCAACCGGTTCTCCAGGTTGCCCGGGGATTAGGAGAGGGGACGGACGGACGGACGAGATCGATCCGCTCGGTATCCGACGGCTGTGCTAGGAGGCGGGCCCCACCGGAGGAGCTCAACCCCCGAGCGGGGGTTCGTAGAAAGTCTGGCGATTGTCTCTGCGTCATCCATAATAGCACTCACTCACTTGGTCAGCTCTGACTGTCTCTCTCTCTCTCTTCTCTCTCCCTCCCTCTCTCTCTCTCTCTTCGTCGCCATCGCAGGTAAAAAGCTCCCGCAGCTGGGCCGCTCTTCTCCGATCGCAGGCTTAGGGTTTTCTCCGCTCCGTTATCCGCCGCGGCTCCGGCTGGTAAAATCTCCCGATTCCCTTCCCGATTCCTCTCTTCCGGTGCTGCTGCTGCTGCTTCTTCTGCTCCTGCTCGATGGCTTTTCGCCGGCGGCAATCGCGCCGGAGGTTTCGCGGACTCGCGTCCGCTGCCGAGTCCTGTGGTGATGCTCCGTCGTGGTTGTCTCTGTCTATGGGTAGTATCGGATTGGAGCTAGGTGGACTTGTGTTGCTTGGATTTCGAGTGCTTTTCCTTCGTCTGGCTATTGCGCGAGCGTGTTATTTTGTTTCGTCACAGATTCGATTTTCGTTTTTTTTTTTGTGCTTTCTGTTCTTCTCTGTTTCGGTCGAGCTTTGTGGCTTTAGTCTGAGTGCGGAAGATGAAATTTTGCAATGGCTGAGATTTCGTTCCGTCGATTCTTTGCCAGTTTTTGAGTGGGGGCAGTTTCTACTTTCTAGAGTACGTTGAATTGCTTTTGACTATGCTAGAGAACCTTGGTGACCAGGTGGTTTGTGTGTGTTTTTTACATGGCTTAATGTGGAGTGTTAATTAGCATGATTTAACGTAGTACTTTGTTTGAATGTGGCTGCTGCTGTGAAGGCTTTTAGATGAAATCGAGGCATGCTTTGGAGGAGAAGCGGTACTCCTGAGTAGGAAATAATTCGTGGTGGTGAGGCGACCTGTGGCTCTACGAAACGCAGCTTTCCAGTTTGCAACAACAGTGCCTAAATATACGGATAACCACCTGCAGGTAAAGCCTTTACCGACGACGAAAACCGCAATAATAGGCAAATGAAACCATGGATATATAAAATTTTGTACTAGTGTTAAAAGTCACCATGTATTATTGTTAGTCAGGGCAACCTTGTTCACCTCGGTGCGTGGTAGAAATCAAAGTGAAAAGAGGTGGCGGGGATAAAAACATCTGCAAATAATAATTTGGGAATTTTTGGATATTTTTCCTTTTGTATTTCCTCCGCTTGGTCCTTCTCTTGCTCTCTTATGGTGATCTTTTCTTGAACCAAGATACTGATGCTGATTTTAAGTTGTGTATTATATCTAATGAGTTTAAAGATTCTTGAGCCCTGAAGAAAGAAGATGAGAGATCACATTGCCCACATAACAAGGGACATAAGATTATGATGTGCTTATATATTCTTAGCATGCAGATATCTGTTTGTACGTACACAAGTAATGTCTTTAATGTTCACTCATTTTAAATGGTCAATGTGCTTGTGTTTAGGCTTGTATCCCAACTTGTTGTATTAATATTGGAACTCACATGGATATGTCTGTATGATATGCGGAATAACTTATAAATTTTATATAAAAAAATGTTTGTCTTCCCATTTTAAATATGGAGTACATCAATTTTAATTACTAAATTATCGTATGCTCTGAAGTTGGCATTAGGTCTCAATTTTGAGAAAGCTTTTGACCAGTTAGTATAAGGACACAAACTTTGTGCAGTATAAGGACACAGACTTTCCATATCCATTGTAACTTAAGATGGTGTTTGGAGAATCTGATGTTCGATGGCTTGTCTAATTCAGTAGCTTTCTTGTGGCGTTACTCTTATTTTGTGCTGATATTACTGGTGGCGTGATACTAAGCTATCTTTTTAAGAGTACATGATGATATTGAACTCTGATATGCCAATAATTAGATTTTTTTTTGGTTGGAATAATAATTAGACTAGTTCAGTGGCTTTCTTTGTGTCTGTTTGGCCTCTTATCGAGTGACTCTCTCTGTTCTTGGTTGGTGAGGATAGATGATGGACTGTGGCTCGCGTAAGGAAGTACTTGAGATTGTGTCTCCAGAGACCAAGGCCGAGAATTCATGTGGAGCAATCAATGTATGAAGATGTCACATGCGCAAAATTAACAAAAAGTTAGCTGAGAGGCTCTAGATGTGTGCTTTATCGTAATTAGTTGAATTGGTTGGATACTTGTTAGCCTGCTGTCCAGATGGGGAAGTATTTTGTTAAGATGTACATGTTCAGTCTCACTTTTGGTGGAAAGCTAAAACGAATCTACTAGGTTCAATGACAGTTAACGACCAAGGCTTTATTTCAGGATACCTCAACTATTTACTTGGAAATGAATATCTCTTGCAACTTAGGACTTTGTACATGTATGGATTGATGTAAAATAATGGCCGATGTTCTAATATGTACCTTTTAAATGAGAGGATTTGGTGGCAACATTTTGACACAGTATTATGCAGACATGTATTTAGGCTGCGGTTTTTTTAGACGTCAGGATTGTATGTGCCTCCTACATTCTAGATGCTTACATCAGAACTCAGAAATCCTTTCCTGAAGATGGTTGGGGTCTGTTGGAATTGTTTTTTGATGTATTTATGTCATCTACTTCTCTTGCTTCTGGCTGCAGTAGGTACTCTGCTTATACATCTGAGGTGAAAATTTTATTTGCGTCATATTTGCCTCAAAGCTCTATGCATTAAGTTTGTGTGTGGGCAAAAGGGAGAAGGGAAAAAACTGAAAGGGAGAAGAAGAAGAAAGTGCCTCCTAAAACTTCTATTTCCCTGATAGAGTGTTGGCTCTTTTTGAATGACTTCTACTGTAGTAGAACTTCCTCTTGTCTTATGTGGTGACATACCCTTATTTGAAGCCTACTAGTTATCAATGCATGGAGGGTGCGTTAGTTCTTCTGCTGATCTCCTGGTGACACGACGCAGATCTGTCTTCGTGAGCCAAGTTTTGGAATTCATTTCTGAATTCTGTTTGTTGAATGTTGATGATTAACCATGTTCTGAGCTCAGTGTACTTCTCAGTCTCTCTTCTTTCTAGTTTTTGGTTCAAGTACTGATCCTATGACAGTGTTTCTTACCAGAAGAAATTAGTGGGATTTTCTCTTACTGCCTTCAAGAACTTATAAGCTTGGCATGGTGCGTGTTTCATCAGGTACTGTTGACTGATGTAGCTTGTTTTACCATTGGAACCACTGTTTGGCATGAACTGCAGTGTTTGCGTGGGCCATCATCATCCCCTTGCGAAATGGGAATGGAAGAAACAGTGGAAGGTGCAAATTCGAAAGGTAATTTAGGGCAAATCACAAGTTCACATAGTGTTAGCTGTATTTAGTATTTAGTGATAGTGTATATCCTTTACAATACAGGAAATATAGGTGTTGTTGATTCGGGGTTCTTTTTTCTCTAGACTTCCTATAATGCTTCCCCTACTTCTTGCAGTAATAATCTCAAAGACTGGGTTTGCAAATTTGCATCATATCTGTTTTTATATTTAGAGTTGCCCGTGTGAGTGTTGTCAATGCTGTTAATCTTTTAGTAGACTCTTGTTCTTCCCAGTTTTGCAACAAATTAACAGTTTCTGCTTTCCCTTTTGAGATATGGAGCCTCCAGCCTCTGAAGCTATTTAAAGTAGGTTGATTGATCCAATTTGACTTGGGGCTGGGCTGCTGGAGTATTATTTAAACCTGAGTCTGACATGGATGATGGTGGGCATCGCGAAAATGGAAGACACAAAACAGATCAGTATAAAAGTGCTCAGAGCCAGGTATTGAAAGCAAACCTTCATGACGCCTCTTTTATAATGAATTGGCTCTACTACCGAAAAAAAAAAAATTGGGCTTTGCAAGATTGGTGCTTCTACTCAGTCATCTGCTTTGCGTTGCAGTGGTTGATGCAGCATCAACCTTCAATGAAGCAGATAATGGGTATTATGGCTGAGAGAGATGCAGCTCTTCAAGAAAGGAATTTAGCCCTTTCTGAGAAAAAGGCAGCAATTGCAGAGCGGGACATAGCATTTCATCAAAGAGATATTGCTATTGCTGAAAGAAATAATGCTATCCTAGAACGAGACAACGCCATTGCAACTCTTCAGTATCGAGAAAGCTCCTTGACTAGTGGTAACATTTCCTCATGTCCCCCAGGATGTCAGATTTCTCGAGGCGTGAAGCACATGCACCATCCACAGCAGCAAGTGCATCACGTATCCAGCATGGGTGAAGCTGCTTACGGCACCAGAGATATGCACACAAGTGATGCCCTGCCGATATCCCCAGTTGCATCTGAGGCAACAAGATCACGGCAGACGAAACGGACAAAAGAGGCCAAGGCAATGGCAAATAGTAAGAAAGCTCCAAAAACTCCTAAGAAGGTTAAGAGGGAAACTGATGACCTGAATAAGCTCTTGAACGGAGATGATGGTTATAACAAGCCATTTGGAGTGCCAAAGTCTGACTGGAAGGGTCAGGACCTTGGGCTGAACCAGGTAGCTTTTGATGATTCGACTATGCCTTCCCCTGTGTGCTCATGCACTGGACTTACAAGGCAATGCTATAAATGGGGCAATGGGGGTTGGCAATCTTCTTGTTGCACGACCACCATTTCTATGTATCCACTGCCTGCTGTGCCAAACAAGCGCCATGCTCGAGTTGGTGGCCGGAAAATGAGTGGAAGTGCTTTTGGCAAGCTGCTGAGCCGCCTTGCAGCAGAAGGCTATGACCTCTCAAGTCCAGTGGATCTAAAGGACCACTGGGCCAAGCATGGAACGAACCGTTACATCACAATCAAGTAGCTGTTAGTGAAGTCCAATTTGCAGGAGGAATAAAATGGTGGCACAACTGGTGAATAGGAGGTACATTCCCTTGGTCTTTCTCGTAAAGATATGTGAGGATTCAGTAATTAGCGATAGCCACTAGCGTGAAGCGCAACAGTGGTTAGGCGGCGAACAGATAGGAGATAGTTTGTGTAACATGTTAGACGGAGTCTTTGTGGGGCACTTTATGATTGTAAAAGTTTCTCTTCACCTCTCTTACCCTTCAGGAAACGGGATCCTTGTTATGATGCCTGAAGAGGTGGGATGTCCCCTTGCCCCCAAATATTTTTTAGGCATGCAAAAATTTGCTCTGTAGCCGCCTGGGCTGTAGCTGTAAAATAACTGTAAAGAGTTGAATCTTATGGTTTTGCTGTAACTTTGGAGTAGAAGTGTTGGACTGCGTTCTGTCAAACCATCTGAGGAATTTGGCTTTGTAGGTTTTGGTTGGGTGTGGTTCTGAATTCTTTAGTTGAGTTATGAGCGGTGACTTCAACCTTGAAAAGGCGATTATGTCATGTTACAAATTGGCTCAGCTTCGGATGTCTGTCTTTGTCTGACTTAACAAATCAGAAGTCCTATGGTTTGTCTTGCGGGACAAGATAAATTTAGACGGACAACTTTCGCGATGAATATAGAATACAAGAGAGATGCCTTTAGGTACTGCCGGTCTTAGTGGATGCAGAATTATCTTTTTCATAGATTGGTGGTAGATTGAATATATCTTTGCATACACGGAGGGTTTTTAGCACCAATGTGGTGTTGATTATACAACCCGTTCTCCTATTAACTCATCGGATCTTTATCTTATATATGCAACGTTAATGATGTTACTTAATCGTTGAAAGCAAGCAATGATGATAAAGTTTAATGGTAAACCTTATGTGATTCTACTTTTCAAGATTATTATGGAAAAAATTATTCAAAAAATCTTAAACCTCTTGTACTTTTGCCAATTCATATTTAAGCCTTTTATTTGTGTTAATTGAGTTTTAAATTTTTTCACATTTTGTTCATTGAGTCAATTTTGATCGGAAATTGCGGACGTAGATGCCACGTCCTACATGGCACGGCCAATAATTTTTAATATTTTTTCGAATTTTTAATATTTCTTATTTTTTACTTTTTCCTCTTTTCTTTTTCTTTATTAATATTTTTTCCTTTTCTCTTCTTTTCTTTTTCCTTTTTCCCTTTTTCTCTCCATTGGCCGTCGCCAAGCCTTGTCGATGCCACTGGCCTCAAGTGAGGGCAGCCCATCACTAGATTGGGCGAGGGCCGCCCTTGTTGGCAAGTGGTGACTCATTTGAGATGCCTAGCGTATGTTTGACAGAATGCTCCTGAGAGGTGTTCGGTTTGAACCTTACTACCATCTTTCATCTTTTGCCTTGCTTTCGGTAAGACTCAAGGCTGAGCGGTATTCGCGATGCTTTTGAGAAATTCATTGAAAAATTTGAGTCGCTATTTGATGATTGGTAACTTTGTTGCTATTCTAAATGCTGATTTCATACAAGAAAAACTTCGATCTCTCGACCAAATCCAACCATTTCGGTGCATATGAATTGTTCGATGAAATGCCTTTGTAAAGTTGTTACTTGTAGATTGAGCATGTTTTTCTTTGAAAAAAACTTCAGCCCTTTTTCATCTAATCTGACCAAGCCCAAACTTTCTAAGGCCTAAACCAGCCCAATATTTACCTATCGTAATTGGGCTGAAGTTTGATGTAAATGAGTTTGGGTCCAATCCAGTTTTAGCAATTGGGCTTCCGTTTGCTCCTTTTCTGAAAAGACTTGAGAATGAGCCCATTTGTGTCCTCAGCCCAAATCAATAAGACCAACGGCAGCCTATATTCTGGCTGGGCACTGGGCCCAGCCAGGGTCCCTGTTTTCTAGATAATATAAAAATATTAAAATAAACACTAATAATAAATTCCAAGAATAAAAAATTAGAAAATTGCTTAGACAAATAGGCCTTGGTTAGGTTATTAGAATTAGCTTAGTTTCATTTAGTTCGTGTACACATGGTTTAGGGTCTTAGTAAGTAGTAGTACCTTTGTTATAGTTTAGTTTTGGGTTAAGGTTAATACCATGAAAAACTCTAAACTGGTATATTTGTGACAAATTTACCAAAAACTAATTTTTTCACTATAAAAATTCAAACTGGTACAACTATGACAGATTTACCTTAAACTAATTTTTCGATCACCAAAAACCTAAATTTGATACATTTGTGACAAATAATCAAGCTTAGGTGCCGAAATGACACTAGTTAAATAACTAGTTAATCAAGTCCTTGACCCTAGATTTCTAGTTACGTAGGAAGTGAGGTATACTTTTACACCTCACTTGATTTCTAGCCGACCTCAATAAGTTAGTGGTGACTCTTCATATAAAATTATTACAGGGTTAATGGAATTTAAACAAAAATTCTAACGTCACGCGAGGTAAGGATTTGGGAGAACCCATGCCAAGTTGGAAGCCGAGTAGGGACTGTTGGTCCTAACTCGACATTACTTCAAAACTTGTCCTTTTAATCCGATTGGAAAAAGGGTTGCAACAAACTAATATATGGGGAGAAGGCCAGAATTTCAGGTTTGGGATAAATCTAGGCAAAGACCCTTAACATCGATAAAAATCAAGAATATTTCGTTCGAAACTCTTAAAATTTCGATTTTTCTCTTTCTTATGCTTTTTTCTCTCTGTGTATGTGTTTTTTTTTCCAAAGGGAAACAATGTATTCCTAATGTTGGAAGCGTGTATTGGGAGAATCGACTAACCTGTTCGATGCACTCCAAAACAAAATTTCCAGGATCGTACGTTGAATCACCATCAAACAATGAACAATTCTACTATACGTTGGTCCGAATACAATCACAAGGAAAGTATTCTTGTTCCACAGCGTTAATGCCGATTGTCTTCTGAAAGTAGAAACGGAATCCTAATGCGATGAGAGAGAGTTCTGAATTTTTTTTGTATTTTATTCATGTACTGAAGAAGTTATCTTAACTTCCATTAAGAAACTCTCCTTGCACATCTTCAAAAGGTGTCTATCAGACGCACCTCTTATTAGAGCAAATGGTGTCCCTTGGACACACACATCATGAGCAGACCGACGAAAAATAACATCTCCCACTCGCACATGATGGGCTTGATGATACTCTATCAAGAACATAAAGCATTCAACATTCATCTACCTTAGAAACAATTCATACTGGCAAGAAAACCGTGCAACCAGTGAGTACACCTGCACTTGGGAGCTCTAATTATGCACCTATTAGGGACAACATAATGGCTACAACCCAAAAAATAAATAAACAATTGATGTCTCACAGTGTCCCAGACATATTTTGTTACATTAGTCTAAGTATACCTATCCCTTAAAGACCATACTTGACTTTTCTAAAAAACACCATGTATTTACAATTATTTCTGAAAGCCATTGAAGGTGAAATAATTGGTCGACCAGTAAACACACGTGATTGATGTAAAACAACAATAGTCTTCTTTCGAACTCATGTCTCTCTCCATTTCAAAACAACTGCTTTCCTAGACACGTCCCATAAAGATATATCTATTTATGACCGCCAGTAACATGCTAAAGTAGCAACATTGATCTTCTATTTTGAGAACATAGTTAGAAGTAACATATGGCACAAAGTAAGGTAAATTATAAATTACCTTAAGGACTCACACGATGAATAAATAGGGATAATTGTACTCATCTTCTTTATTGGTCAAATAAAGCACATGTAGTATGAATTACATGCTATAGTGTATTTCTCTTTCTATAAGAGCGTATGTCATTTATTATTCATATCCACTATACAAATCTTAGCCTAAACACAGTCACATGCTTCTCACGTGTTCATGTTTAGCCCGAGTGCTATATCAGCTCGCTTTCCACAGCGCCCAATTTAGTACTCACATCCAGCTACCTTCAGGCATACATGATTATGGAACTATTATGTTCGGTCTCATCACATATGAATAACAAACCTCATCTTGATTCCGATCAAGGCGACATTAAATCGTTTTATGTACTAAACTGCTCTTCCAGCATTTATAGTACATATCGTCTCATCTCAACCCGCTTACTATAGCGTTTGAGGTGATTGCTCGTGTAGGTGAGCCAATCATTGCCTGGTGATATACCTTTCAACAATATGTGTGTTTGTGCTAGTCTCATAACATTGTACTAATCGATAAAACATCAATTCATTAACAAACAAGTACAATACATATACACACATACTCCAGTGATCCTCGATAATATTATATATCATAATCACATTTTACGTAATCCTAGAGACATCCCGTGGGTCAAGAACATGTCTCTTGGAACAGCCTTCGTAAATGGATCAGTAACCATCTTATTGGTTGAAATATATTGCAAGACTACTTCCTTTTGCGCTATTATATCTATGATAAAGTTATTCTTTATGTCAATGTGCTTCGTCCTATCATGATACTTGGGATTTTTCACATAGGCAATGGCTGCTTGACTATCGCAATATACTGTCACTGGTCTTGGGATATCAGTGACAATGGCTAAATTTTCTAAGAAACGTTTTAGCTATACTGCTTCTTGCACTGCAGCAGAACATGTAATAAATTCTGCCTCCATCGTAGATAAAGTTATGCATGTCTGTTTCTTGCTATTTCAAGAAATTGCCCCATCATTAAGCAAGAACGCATATCCTGACGTCGATTTACGCTCATCTAGGTCTCCTTCCTAATCAGCATCAGAGTATCCTAATAAGTGTAGATCACTTCCTTGATGGCAAAGTCGATAGTCCATAGTGCCCTTCAAGTATCTCAAGATCCTCTTAACTGCTTTCTAGTGTGCTGGATCGGGATTTGATTGATATCGGCTCACTAACCCTACAACATGACATATGTCAGGTCAAGTACACATCATAATATACATCAAACTTCCGACAGCACTAGAGTAAGGAACAATTACCATTTCTTTCTTTTCTTCTAGAGTCTTAGGACACATTTTAGTACTCAGGCCTTCGCCTGTATGACAGGGGTATCAATGGGATTACATTGCTGCATATTGAAGCGTTCAAGAATCTTCATTATATAAGACTCTTGTGACATAGCAAGGAGTTTCTTTGATCGATCTCTTTCAATCTTAACTCCCAATATATATGCAGCTTCTTTCATATCCTTCATTTCAAAATTGGAAGATAATCATTCTTTTATGGTTATAACCAAACCCTTGTCATTCCCAGCCAACAAAATATCGTCCACATAAGAGATAAAATCATAAATTTATCTTCAGACTATTTGATATACACACAATGATCCTCTTCGATCATCGTGAACCCAAAAGAAGTTATGGCTCAATGAAAACGAAAATACCATTGTCTAGACGATTGCTTAAGGCCATAAATTGAGCGATGAAGTTTGCAAACTTTATGCTCTTGACCTTCAGCAATGAAACCTATCGGTTGCTTCATATAAATTTCTTCATCTAGTTCTCTATTGAGAATTACTGTCTTTACATCCATTTGATGTAATTCTAGGTCCAAATGTGCAACAATTGTTAGGATAAGGCGTATGGAGACAAACCTTACAATCGGTGAAAAAGTTTCCTCATAGTCTACACCCTCTTGTTGAGTATAACCTTTTGCCACAAGGCGAACCTTATACTTTTCAATGGATCCATCCGCCCTTCGCTTAATCTTGAAAATCCATTTGTTTCCAATAGCCTTGCGATTAGGTGGCAGATCAACCAACTCCCATACGTGGTTTGTCCTCATAGACTCAATTTCGTCTTCCAAAGCTTTTCTCCATTTTTCCTTGTCAGGAGATGAGAGAGCCTCTTGAATTGTTTTAGGCTCCGCATCGTCTTGTGAAGCAATCATAAATGCTTCCCCTTCAATCTCAAATCGACGATGGGGAATACTTTTACGATTACTTTTACGCAACCGAACTTCTTAAGAATTCAGTTCGCCAGGCGACACTGCACTCCCACTAGATCTTGTATGTTGAGATAAATCTGTATTTCCCTCAATAACATTAGTGGGTGTGTTATTGGAATCTTCCATCTCATGTAATTGGAAGTCCTTATCGATCTTACCTCTACTAGGAAAATCATTCTCTAAGAACGTGACATCTCGTGACTCCATTTCAGTCACACTTCCATCAGCATGTTCACCTATGAACACGTACCCTTTGGAGTGTTCGGAGTATCTAATAAAGATACACTTCTTTCCTCTAGGGCCTAATTTGCCATATTTATGGAAAGAATCATGAACATATGCTGCACACTCCCAAGGTCGTAGATTACTTAAGTATGGTTTTCTACCGGTCCATAATTCATAGGGGGTGGAAGCAACTGACTTAGAGGGTACACGATTAAGTATATAGGTAACAGTCAATAACGCATCACTCCAATATGAGATAGGGAAATTTGCCTACGCCATCATAGACCTAACCATTTTCAAAAGGGTTCCATTCCTTCTTTCTGCAACCCCATTTTGTTGCGGAGTACAAGGAATAATCAATTGTCTTATAATTCCCTTTTCATCATAAAGAGACTTGAATTGCTCAAATAGATATTCACGTCCGTGATCGGTTCTCAATGCCTTTATTGTTTTATTCAACTGATTCTCTACCAAAGCTATAAACCGTCAAAAGCAATCCAATGATTCGGACTTATGGGAGATCAGAAAAACATAACTGAAACGTGTGAAGTCATCTATAAACGTGATGAAATATGAGGATCCATGCCTCACCCTCACATTTAAAGGACCACAAATGTCAAAATGTATAAGTTGCAATGGAAGTTTAGCTTCGGTTCCTTTACCAAATGGTTTTCTAGTTGTTTTTCCTGCTAAACAATGTTCACATACGGATAGTTCAACATTAGCGAGTGATCCTAAAAGACCTTCTCTTGCTAATCGTTTCATTCTTTGTAACCCAATGTGATCCAGTCTAGTATGCCAAGTGCTTGCATTAATCTCCACATTACTAGAAGATGCAATTAAAGAAAAACAACCATCAACATTAACTTTGTACATATCATAGTCAATGTCTAACACCATAAAACCATTCAATATATAATCAGAACCGTAATAAACTGTTCCAAACAAAATGTCAACACAATCACCATGAAAATTAAAAACATAACCTAAGCTAAGAAGAACAACTACAGAGACCAAGTTTTGCCGAAAATCTGGAGCATAGAGGACATCATGTAGGAATAGGTTTTGACCACTACGAAAGGTTAATTTACATGTGCCGATACCCTTCACTTTAACTCTTGAGTTATTTCCAACATATATCCATCTTCTTCCAAGCTGTATTCGACAATACTCCACAAATGCTCCTCGATCTCTAGCTACGTGGTCTGTTGCTCATGAGTCTACAGTCCACATTGGATGAGATTCAGCAAGTATTACAGTACTAGAAACAAAAGCATTACTCAAAGTGATGGAGTAACGCGGTACCTTTTTTGGCTCAGTGCATTCACGAGCAAAGTGGCCCAGTTTGCCACAATTATAGCACATTATCTTGGCCTTGTCCTTCTTCCCGCCGCGCTTCTTACGTCGGAAGGTCTTGGCTCTCTTGAGTGCTTGATCAGTCTCTTTTCTTTTGTTATTGAATTTATGGTTCCTCTTGCGCTTAAAGCCCGAAGCTTTGCCCGAACCTAATTGAGCAACATAAGCATGGGCAGAGGATTTTGCAGCCTCTAGGCGCTCATCTTCTAATTTCAAATGACGCGCAATATCGTCAAAAGTGACGATATTCTCATTGTGCGTCATATTGATTTTCATATGTTCCTAGCTGTCAGGAAGAGACCTTATAATAGCCTGAACTTGCTGTTCGTCAGTTAAGGTATGACTTGCCGACTTTAGCTCACGTATCATACTTGACATCTCTCAAAGATGCTGCTTCATCGATAAATTTGAGCGCTTCCGGTATGTGTCAAATTTGATGGTGAGTCTCCTTAACTTAGTGGTAGACGTACCCCAGAACTTATCTTTCAAAGCAACCCACATTGCTTGAGCTTTGTCATAACCTTCAAACTCACACATGAGATCATCTTGCATACAACTCAGTAACGTGATGCGAGCAATGCTATTTTTCTTTTTCCAAGCTTGAAAAGCTTCTTGATCTCTTTTGTGTTGAGCGGAAGTTCCATGCTCAGGTTCATCCATAGTGTGGTTGAGGGTTTCCAAAACCTCTTGCTCCTCAAGGATATATTGAACTTTTCGGTGCCAAATGTCATAATTGTCACCGTTTAGCTTCTCATTCTTATTGAGGTCAGCCACAATGGTCTTGGATGCCGAAGCCATAATCACTATCTTCTACACATTGACATAATAAACGCAAAATCAATTACTAGCACATTTTCCTCATAAACACACATATTTTAATTTACAACAAAGACAAACTAAATTAATGATAATTCAACAAAAGACACCAAAACGAAAGTTCACGATGTTCCCAATCAGTTTTGGCGTACGATTATTCTACTATCATTAACTTGTTTAATTTATGCAAATTTTAAGTTCTAGGCGAGAATTTCTTCTAATTCTACCAACCTACGAACTCCCACTAGACTAGATAATTCACAAAAAAATATCTAAAAACAATGATCACATCCTTTTTAGCAATCATATAGCATGGCATGATGTAAATTAACAAATAGAACATTTATGCAACAAATATAATCAACAGCGGAATTCATGACATAATGATCTCCAGCCATTGTTTTAACATGCTCAAAATTAGGAAATTGCACTCATGTTAAACCATATAAACATGCTATCAATGAATCATGCTCTACATAATCTTTATGTGGTTATTTACATGTAAGCCAGCTTCTGCATTTCCAAAACCATAGGGAAATACATGTAAAATGCAATAATACCCCAAAAATACACGTATTTAGGGTTATGTATGCATTTTCATACCTTTAAAAGCTTCAAACATATAAAATAACTATACCACTACGTAGAGAATTTCAATACGAACACAACGATACCAACCACAGCCCGATCGGACCATCCACGCGCCCACATGCGCCGCCTAAGTGCGCGGCGCGTATGACTTATGTGCCTGCCCAATTCGGGCTTCGGAAGCTGGTCCAACCGGTTCGACCGTTGATCGGTCTGACCGTTAACTGGTTAGATCGGTTGACCGATCACGAGTCGGGTCACGGGTCAGGTCTCCTAATCGGGTCATGGGTCGGGTCACGGGTCGGGTCTCCGATTGGGTCAGGTCGCCGATTGCCGGAGATGATCGGTCGGCGAGATGACGTCATCAATGACGTTAGCGTGTCGTTACTGACAGTTTTGCTGACGTCATCGATGACGTCAGCACGCGCCATTTGGCCGATGCGCGCGTGCCATTCACGCACTGGCAGGGCCAGCGCCTTGGGTGTGTGGCTCCCACGCGCCGCGGTTTCTGGCCGCACGTGTGGGCGTATTCGGCTTCTTTTGGCGGCGCTCGACCCACCGTTCGGCTCATCTCAACGAGTTCTTCAATTTTATATATTCAAAAATTATTTTCTCCACATAAAATTTTTCGAAAATCATCCCAACAGAACGGTCGCCCGTAACGATCAAACCCGTTCTTCGTTTCAATTCATGTTCATCGATTCATCTTGCAATTGCCGAGCAATGAACATGCAGACAGTATGAAGTTCATCATCATGATCTCCATATCAAATATCAAGCGAAAAAAAAAATCAACAGGAAAACAAGGCAGAGATCATAACCTGGCTTTGATACCAATGTTGGAAGCGTGTATTGGGAGAATCGACTAACCTGTTCGATGCACTCCAAAATAGAATTTTTAGGATCGTATGTTGAATCACTAGCAAATGATGAATAATTCTACTACACGTTAGTCCGAATACAATCACAAGGAAAGTATTCTTGTTTCACAGCGTTAATGCCGATTGTCTTCTAAAGTAGAAACAGAATCCTAATGCGACGAGAGAGAATTCTGAATTTTTTTTTATATTTTATTCATGTACCAAAAAAGTTATCTTAACTTCCATTAAGAAACTCTCATCGCACCTCTTCAAAAGGTGTCTCTCATACGCATCTCTTATTAGAGCAAATGGTGTCCCTTGGACACACACATCATGGGTGGACCGACGAAAAATAACACCTAAGAAACCAGTTTTCTCCTCTTTGTGATCTAATTATATCGAATGAAGGATACCAATCTTTTTTTTCTTATACCAATCTGAGTTTATGGAAAGAAGCAGAAATTTCATTTCGTGGAATACTGGAAATGATAAAATAACTCAAAGGATATATTCATGAGATGTTTTATACCAATCATTCGAATCAAAATGATACACACATTCACAAAAATAGTTAAAAGATCTATTCATAATGTGAAAAGAAACAACAAAACAAACTCTGATACCAATAAAACATCAATGACCGCTTACTGCATTAGGGATTGGTGTTTCTCTCACTTTGGAAGTTTTTGAACCTTTGCCTGTTCCATTGTCTGTATGTAGACACTCCGGATTAGGACTGATCTGTCATGAAAGACTCGAGCTATTAGCACCCCTAGTGCGTCGACGGGAAAAGTACAAAAGATGTCCACATTTGCGTTTGTTGTGTCACGTAGGACGGTCGGCGTCCACGTCATTAATTTCGCCCAAAATTGGATGTATGGACTCAATTGATACAAATATGATAAGGTTTATGACTAAATTGATCTAATTAAAAGGTTTATAACTGAATTGGTATCAATATGAGAGGTTTAAGACTTTTTTTGGGCACTTTTCCTGTTCATCTACCTACTATAAAGATCCTGTAATGCTAGATTACAAACTATTTCCTCTGAAGAAAAGATAGACTTAAAGGTCTATGAAAATATACCTTCGTAGACTTCGGCTTTCCTCTCCAGACAAGCTTATGCTTCTGTGTTACATACCCGTCATCGTTTCGGAGGTTCTTCTATGCTTCTGAAATGCCTCTGCTTCTTGTTGTGGTCATAAACCAGCACTCATATGTCTCATTTTAATCTTACGCCTCCTTGAACTATAGTTTATTTCTAGAAAATTACATATATTATCCTTCTGAAATAGTGATACTTATGTAAAATTCCTTTTTCATCAAAATAAAAATTTTGAAAGTGAATAATGATACTTAGAGTAAGGGTTTGCTCTAGGCACAAAAGTAAATTTGTTTCATCGATGAAGGCTGCCCAAATTACACGCGAACCATGTCTCCAAATGGTACAAAGAGAGACTCTTCCACAATGCACGAATTGCCATTGAAATCAACAGGTTGGAGGGCAACAGAACGACAGCCGTGAACTGTGGCGGTGTTAGTTGTAGTAGCGACTGCCTCAACGTGGATCGTCGTCTTCATCCCTTTTTCGCGAAGGTTGGATAACGGACACATGAAATTCATCGAGCCCAGCATGCTCAGCGGAATGGTTCTCTTGCCTCCGTTGTAGGATTTGAGAGCATTGCCTCTCCTGCAGCTCACGTAATCTTCTCTCGTTCACCATGTCCAGCTTATGGCCTTCCTCGTATTCGAACACTAAAACAAGGATTTTAATTTCAAAGTTCATCTTGTTATTCATTCAAACCCTTGTCTATAATAAAACAGGCGGTCTTTCGGTCATTTCTCGGGGAGAATCCTTAGATAGAAGATATTTCTATGTTTTGCTGGTACGAATGCGATATAACTTTTTTGGCTATTTTTGCACTAAGATAAAGGATTGAACTACCAGTGAAAGACTTAAGAGCAGACCGATACATCACTTGGAGATGATATGTCGAAGCTATTGTGAATCAAGTAAAAACTTCGAATTTCCAACGAGTTGCTGCCACATCCATATAAGTACTAGTGACATGATGACGTGGTATTATGCGCAGTTAGTCCAATAAAATGCTCTGGCTGATGATTGTCAAGGGTTATTATGCTCACAAGACAAAAGAACGTTCGAAGGTCATTCATTCACGAGGAACTTTTCACCATCAGCCCAAATCTGATGGTCTCCTCGAGTGCAGTGTGTTCCACACAATAGGCCGCCGGAGTGGCTGCAAGCAGAAGAACAAGTAGAGCACTTATGGCCATTTCCATGTTTGAAGTAACTTCTTTCCTAAACATGGGGTAATTTGGGAAATCTTTGCTTCTGAACGACATAAAAAAGGGGAAGCAGATTTTAGTACTCGTTTAGGCTTCATTCGTTTCACAAAAAATAATTTTTAGGAAAATGTTTTCCGGATTTTCTGATATTCATTTCACGGAAAATAAAATAGTTATGGAAAGTATTTTCCCTCATTGGAAAAAACCCTTTTAAAAGTGAGGAAAATGTTTTTATCTTTTTTAAAATAGGAAAACATTTTACCTCCTCCTTCTTTCGTCATTCATTTAGTTATTTTAATTTTTTAATTTTAATTTTAATTTTAATTTTAATTATCATTTTAATTTTTATTTATTTTCTTCTTCTTTTTTTACATCTTCTCTGGCCTGTCGTCGGCCACGTTGAAGGCCGTTGATCGGCTGGAGAAGAAGGTAAAATAAAGAAGAAAAAGAAAAAGAAAAAGAAAAAAAAAAAAAAAAAAAAAAAGATAATTAAAAAATTGATTTAAAAAATAAAAATAAAAATAAAAAGTATTAAAAGTAGTGTATCTAGGAAAATTTGATTTGATTTTCCATACCGAATAGCGGAAAATATTTTCCAGATCTTTTTCAGATTTCAACCGAATACCAGACAATTGTGTTATTTTCCTGGAAAATAACTTCTTGGAAAACATTTGAAACATTACATTTTTTGTGAAACGAATGGAGCCGTAGTGTCAAAGGAGTTCCATAGTTCGCTTGTTTAAGAGAAAATAAATTCTCTTCACGAATGTTCTCCATTGAAATTATTGTGAAAAAAAAAATCAATCTGAATTTCTGGTATTTGGTTGGCATCTGCAATCAAGTTTGTGGTCATGTTAAAGGATTTCTTGAATTGCACTTTGGCACTTCGGCACCATGTTAAAGGATGTCACGCCCCGCACCCTGCGAGCATGCGATCATCCCTCGATGGTCGAACATTGAATGTGACGTCCCAGATACGTCACCGACCCAACCCAAAACATAAGAGATTAAGCACATGCGGAAACAAATAGAAACCACCCGGACAATCAATAATGACAAGGGGGATAGCGATAGCATGAAACAATAACTGCAATTCATACACTTAACAAACACATACGGCATCCACAAAAGACAATTCCCAAGCTAAACCACAACAGTAGAACCACAATTCTCGAAGGGGGACAATCATCGCAAACTTAACTCCTCTACAAAAAGGGGAAACTCAAAATGCCGGGTACTTGACCCGTCCTCAATCTCCGAGATACCTTTGCTGTATCTCCAATCACTCATGGTCGCGAATCTGAAATGGTTATATAATAACCGTGAGAACGAGTCTCAATAAGCAACCCCCTAAACCCCACATAGGCCAATGCGTACCCAGACAAGTCATACATGCAATCCAACCGATAACATATATATAATTCACATCAATGGACTTACCTCGCCATCCAATCACCTGCCCTCTCTGCACATTAGTTAAACAGGATAATGAAATAATATCCCAATAATATAGCACAATCATTCAAGTACAATCCACCCTCGCACTCAACCAATCCAACCAATCATCCACACGCACCATCACTCAATTTGATCAACATCCACACGCTCAATCAGCCAATTTAATTACACGCTCAACCAGCCAAATTCAGTCACACGCTCAACCAGTCATTTCAGTCACACGCTCAACCAGCCAAATCAGTTACACGCTCAACCAGCCATTTCACTCACACGCTCAACCAGCCAAATCAGTCACACGCTCAACCAGCCAATTCCAATCACACTCAAATTGCATGCGTGACCGAACATCTTTCTCACGACCCGCGCCACTGCGCCTCAAGTTCATTCTCACAGGCTCACAAGCCACACAATTCGATCAATCCCAATGGCCGCCGTCAACACGTCCCAAGCCATAATATTCATTCAATTTCTAGTGGCCGCCGTCAACACGTCCCAAGCCACGATATTCATTTAATTCCAATGACCGACGTAAACACGTCTCGGTCCAGTCACACCTTTAACGGGCCACCGTCAACACGTCTCAAGCCCGCATCCAATTGGCACATCGGCCATTCATGCCTTCACACGGACCGCCGTCAACACGTCCCAAGTCCGTAGCCCTCCGATCGATCCGAGCTTAAAATCGACAGGCATGCACACGCCATTCAATTCAATCACATTCACGCCAAATTGCATCAAATAGCTCAAATTCACAAATTCGTTCAAATCCACAAATTGCCACTTCAACCACAAACCCGACGTTCAAGTCGGTCACACACAATATTCCAAATCGAGCATACTATTTAATCCAATTCAAATTGCACAATTAAATCATAAAATTACTAATTTAATGCACGCCCTAGCCGTCCTAGCCCGAGACTAGTTAATAAGTACTCACGCACGAATTCAATTCACATCACAGCTCATCTCACTTGCCCACCATAATTAGTCATTAATTATGCCCATAATTTTCACAATTTAATCTATTAATAATGCACGTGCTAAAATTGCCTACAATCCACATTAAGCCCCTAAACCGGTACTAATTATCCCCTAGACAAGTCTAATAATACCCAATGTACTAAGTAAGGTTTAGGAAGTCACTTACTAAGTTTTGGCCCGGGAAAAGTCGGCTCGGGCCCAAAATGGCCCGGGTGAACAGTTCGGACTAGGCACGGGCGTGGGCCACACGGGCGCGCTGACCGGCCAAAGTGGGCACAATGGCCGATCGGCGTGCTTGGCGCGCGGGCGCGGCGTGCTTGGGGCGTACGGGCGAGCGGATGGGCAACGCGCCCGTGCGACGGGCGCGGGCACGGGCGCGGGCATGGGCGCACGACGGCACGGCATACGTACGGCCGCTGCTTGCGCGCAAGCCACGGGTTGGCCACGGCCTGGGCAAGTTGGGTAATCGGCCGGGCGAAAGTGGCCCGAAAGCCGCTGCCGGGCTGGTCGGTGGCGACCGGCGATGACGAATTTCATCGGACGACTCGGTCGGTAGCGGGCCGAAAGGGGAGGGGGTTGGGCGCTGTGGAGGTGAGGGGAGAGGGGAAGGGAAAGGGAGAGGCTGAGGGGGCGGCCGGATGTCGGTGGGCGGAGATCGGTAGCCGCTGAACCAAGGCGGGACGGGATGAACGGGCGGCGCTGGATTGCAGTGGGAAAAACGCTGAAGCAGGAGGGCGAGAGGGGAGAATGAGATGGGGGCTGAGGGGGGTGGGCCGGGCGGCCGGGCCGGATGAGCTGGCTACGGCAGAGCTTGTCGGCGACGAAGGGCGGGCGCCGGGCGGGTCGTGGAGCGCGCCGAGCGAAGACGGGGTGGAGCGGTGGAGGTGGACGGAGGTCAGGGGGAAAGGGAAGAGTGACCAGGTGGCGGGGGCGGCCGGCCGAACCGCAGCGGGTGGTCGGGCGGTGGCGGGCGCGGGCGGTCGAGCCGACGACCAGGCGAGCTCGGGCGGCGGTCGGCGAGCAGGCTGGACGAGCAGAGGCAGACGCGGGCCGAGAAGAAAGAAGAAAAGAAGAAGAAGAAGAAGAAGAAGAAGAAGAAGGAGAGAGGAGGAGAGAGGAGAGAGAAGATGTCAGATGGGGGGTAGGTCTGCATGGGGAGAGAGAGAGGGGACGGGACGTGAGCATGGGGAAAGAGGGGGAGGTGGTGTGCACGGCAGCGAAGAGAGAGAGAGAGAGAGAGAGAGAGAGAGAGAGAGAGAGAGAGAAAGGAAGAGAGAGGAAAGGAGAGAGAGAGAGGGTAACGTGCGCGGAAAAAAAGGGGGGTCGGCCGAGAGAGAGGAGAGAGAAAGAGAGAAAAAGGAGGGAAAAAGGACTGACTAAAATTTTTCGAGCGCGATCCAATGGACAAGGTCCAAACTAAAAATCGACCTAACGGTCCCAATTCAAATTCGAAAAATGGTCTAACAGTCCACGGTAAATCCCAATATAATCTAGGGCAATTGGCCAACATAAAATAACTTGAAATACACTACGAGAGAGGTCTACTAGTCTAAATCCGCACCCGGTTCAAAAATCCACTTTTTCACTATTCCTGACAATCTCGATGCTGGTCACAATAATATTGGCACCGTCCAATTTATTTCATCCCGAAACTCCCGAAAATCGACTGCCAAGTTCAGGGTCTAAATAACGACCAAATTCGATCCAGTGCGATTCTAGCAAAATCTCAAAATTTAAAATAATAACCGGGAGTGATCAGTTCCCGGGCGAGATTTTACTATAAGCACACTGACGAATTACACGTTTATTAAATCCCAAAATTGAGTCAAAATCCGGGATGTCACAAAGGATTTCTTTACCAAGCCAGGAGCGTTGGGTTTTGGGTTTTAAGTATATACATGCCTATTCACACGTGTACACAAAATGTGCAAAGGTAGATCATGACGAACTTTTCATAGGATGAACTAAGGGTGCGTTTGTTTCGCGGAAAATTAAATGATAAAGGAAAATGCTTTCTCGAAATGACATGTGTACACAAAACATGCAAAGGTAGATCATGGCAAACTTTTCACCAAATGAACTAAGGGTGCGTTTGTTTCACGGAAAACTCAACGATAAAGGAAAATGATTTCCTGGAAAGTATTTTCCAAGAAAACAGTTAGCTTTCCTTCGTTTGGTAATATGTAATCGAAATCGTTTTTTGACGTTTGGATTTTATTGAAAAATGATTTAAATCTCATGACTTTATCTTAGACAAAAAAAATCAAAATTTTTAATTATTTGTATTTTAATTATTTTATATTAAAAAATCGAATTTTTAATTTTTTTTTTTTTTTTCTTCTCTATCCTTTTCTTTCTTCTTTTCTTTTCTTTTCTTTCTCCTCTTTCCTCCGCTGCGACTAGTTGGCGACAACCCCAGGTGAGCTCGAGTTCGCCGGCCTTTGGCGAGTCATGAGCCCAAGCTTGCCTGGATCTGGCGAGCTGTGAGCTCGCCGAGTGAGCTACGAGCCCGAGCTCTCTTTGGATTTGGTAAGCTGCTAGCTCGCCGGACTTGGCTGAGCCCTAGCTCGCCTGGATTTGCCGAGCCTTGAGCTCTTTCCTGATGCAGAATGGGGTGAGAACCCACTGGACAAAACTGAGGAACGAAACATATGATTTAGCTGTTGATTGTATAACGACAAATTACTATGGTGTTAAAACAATTGCTGAAGCACTCATGCCTCTCCTGCATTTATCTTACGCGCCGAAAATTGTCAATGTTTCCTCCTTCATGGGAAAGCTAGAGGTATGAACTGTTGGTTTTTTTAAGAGCGTTTTCTACATCATGTACTGTCCAAGAGAATTGTCTACGGTCCTAAGTTTCCGCAATTAACATTCCCGGGACATCGTGTATTGTCCTAGAAAAAATGTCTAATCTACTAAGCAATGAATTTGTCAGCGATGTAGCATTCATGAGGATAAACAATCAGTAAGTTGCCTTATACTAGCAAGTTTTCACTACAAAAAAACACCAGATTAGTGACGAAATTTGCGACGGAAAAATTGAAAAAATCTGTCGCAAATCGAATTTGCGACGAATTTTGTGACGGAAAAAATTCCGTCACTAGTAGGTCGTCGCAAAATTTTGCGACGGAAAATTTAAAAGTTCGTCGTAAATTTGTGACGAAAATAAATTCGTCGCAAAATTCGTTGCAAATTAGCCACGAATACAATCCATCGCAAATATTTCATCGCAAATTTGTGACGAACTCAATCGGTTGCAAAATTCGTCGCAATTTCGTCGCAAATTTGCGACAAACTCTTTCCGTCGCAAAATTAGCCAAGAAAATCCGTCGATAATTTCGCCGAAATTTCACTGAATTTTACCCGATTTTAACCATATCCGCCGCAAATTTGTCGCAATTTCGTCGCAAATTTCATCGCAAATTTGCAATGAATACTATCCATCGCAAAATTAGTCGCAAAT
Source organism: Syzygium grande (assembly GCA_024733475.1). Classification (NCBI taxonomy): domain Eukaryota; kingdom Viridiplantae; phylum Streptophyta; class Magnoliopsida; order Myrtales; family Myrtaceae; genus Syzygium; species Syzygium grande. The sequence goes on along the minus strand of JAMXDD010000002.1, from coordinate 12,018,757 downwards.
TTGCGACGAATTCTATCCGTCGCAAAATTCGTCGCAAAATTCATTGCAATTTCGTTGCAATTTTTGGAGAAAATTAAATCCAACGAATTCCGTTGGAAAAATCCGCGCCAATTTCGTTGCGAATTTTGTCGCAAAATTCGTCGCAAATTTCATTGCAAATTTGCGACGAACTCTATCGATCGCAAAATTCGTCGCAAAATTAATCACAAAATTTGCCGTGCAGTTTCGCCAATTTGAGACTTAACTCAACTGGAAAATTAAATCGCAATTTCGTGAAAAATCCATTGCAAAAATTTAAATCCGCCGCATTTAAATTTGGAAAATCCGGGTAATTTAATTGTCAAGAAAATTGGCCATAAATTAGCGACAAACTGTAATGATAGCAAAATTCGACTCAAATTATTCGTCGCTATTTTTACATCATTTCGGCCATAAATTCTTATCCATATCAAACAAAGGAGACAATGACATATAATTGAAACAGAAAAATGAACAAACCATAGATTCTGACAAACCAGCCACAATGACATATAATTGAAACAAATAACTGAAGGAAAGTTGCATAGTCTGAGATGATGTTATTTGATATCCAATCTTACAATACATTCAAAATATGAACTAAGAGACGGGACAACCATAGAAGACGCAAAAAAACCATACACAAGAATATGCGGCTTTGGTACGATGGCAAGACACCGAAAGTAGTCACTTTTTGTCGAGACCTGAGGAAATGTCGATATATAAATCAGTCTAGAATATAAAAGAAGAGTTTATGCATGGATGTAGAACTATGCGTAAAATAACAAGAGGGTTAACAAAAATACGTTTCAGGACGAACATAAATGTTCTTACATATGAATATGAGTGAAATTATAAAAAACCAAGATTATGAAGCAAGCTTACCCCCGATTTTGAGAATTTTAACTAGAAAGTCCGGAGAAAATCATCACCATCATCATCATCATCAGCATCAGCATTCTCGGCATCAATGTGTTGATCATCATTGTGTTCATCACCTATTGGATTAGCTGGAGGTACAGGAGAATCGTCATAGCGATTGAGGTTAAGGTGTTGCATGACGAGTCTCATTTGTTGTTCCAAGTTATTTATTTGTTCATCCTTCTTAACAAGCAAATTATTTAGACGATTCATTTCTTGGGTCAATTGCTCGTCTTGTCGTGACCTCCTTTGACCAGGGGCATGGATGATGAACTTCCGGGACTATTTGACATGTACATCCTTGACAATGATCCCATCCCAAATATTTTCCCTTTTTTCACCCCATCCGTTGACTCCATCCATAATGCCATATTATCACTTGATGGCCTGGACTCAGGACAATCATCACTATCACTAGCACTGCTCATTAAAAGTTCATCATATTTTCCTATATTAACAATATAGATGAAAATAAAATCACTATATATATCTACCATAAATATTGAAAGCATTCACGATTTTCATTATAGTTTACATATAAGCCAAAGTATAACATTACATACCTTAACAGCTTTTGCTCGATCGCTAGTCCATGTCTTATCTTTCTTTTGAAATGTGCATTCAAATGTAGCTGCAAATGTCGGTTCCGTCCCCAATTCTTGTGCCTACAAAATGTAAACATGAGTAATTGAATTGAATTAACTTATAACTCATTTAACAAACTTACCAGTCGTTTGCGATGCTCCGTAATGTTGATAGAGCCCCTAGCATATATGGCTGACCTATCACTAGAACTAGAAGATCGATTCTTCTTATTCTGCTTACAGAGTTGCCGACTCTCTGTTCAGATGCCCAAAATCTGTTAATTGCCTCCCAATTGTCAGCTGTAAAGAAAGACGGCTTCGCTTGCTTGCTCTTCGCTCTATTCATGACATTTCGCATAAAATCACTTATTTTCTTATCGAAAATTCGTCTCACTTCATTGTCTTCCGCTTCCTCCCACTTGAACTTCTGCTGCAATGAATAAAAACACAAATTGAAGATTATTATGATGATCACATATCCATAATCATGCACCATACAAATATAGACAAATTTTGTAAAGTTCATGTCGAGGAAAATATCTGGTCCTTTAGGTATCGAAAACTAGAGAGTTGTTATGGTCCCTTTACATCATTCTTGACCATCAATATACTATACCAAACTTAATTGGTGAGAAAATAAAATATGTAAAACTTACCTTGAGCTCATTCCACCACATTTCTTTCACTTCTTGTGGAACACTTCTGTAAGCAATATATTCTCCCATCCAAAAGTTTCTTACGATTTTGTTCAATTCCCTCATTACAGACGGAGCATCCGTGAATCTGCATTCATACGGATTTTGTGCAACATAGACAATTCAGTTGACATCAAAATCTAAAGCCCTAAATATTACATATACTAAAATAAAAATAAAGTACTTATGAATCTCCAAATGGGCATATGAAGAATCGGTTATCTTCTTGACCTCTGTTTCCGTCAATATTCGATTGTTCTGCCGAATAATGGGGTGGAACGGAAGGAGAGGGAGTTAAAGGAGATTAAACTAGAGAATGTTCAGTTCACATGTGGCCAAGTCCCGTAACATGTTATTGAGTGTTGGAGGAAGGATCAACGTGTCTATATTGTGACGGACCATATTGTGGTTAAGGGTTAGATGCCGGGACAGGGGAAGAGGAAAGGGACGGGGACGAGGACGAGGAAGAGGCTTGTCTTCTAGGCATGTGACCTCCGCGTTTATACTGACAAGTAGGAAGGTTATGCGAATATGTAAAGAACTATTGACACGTATTACGGATATATAATGATGTACATGACGAAAGCTTACCATTTTGATGAAAAGACTGAGAAAATGTTTCCTTGAAATGAGCCAATGTCGAGTGTTTATGACGTACAATTTCCTACAAACAAATATACTATGAATCCCATTCATTTTGATATGAAACATCAATGTATGAGCACAATATGGGTGGCCATAGGTATCAAACATCACTATATGAATCGTATTCATTTTGATTAAATTTTTTTTACCACGTACAAAAATTTAAATTTCACTGAAAGTGGGTGGCTACAGATATTCTAAGTCATTCTGTAAAGTTTTGTAAGAAAAAAATTATTATTATTGTTAATTTTTTTTTGGGTCCTAAAAAAAAATTTCACTAAAAGTTGGTTGCCACCGATATTCTAAGACATTCTCTAAAGTTTTGAAATTTTAAAATTTTAAGAATTTTTAAATTATCATTTTTTAATATAAAATTTTTCCGTGAAATAAAAAATTGTTTCCATACTAAAATTGGGTGGCCACAGGTAGTCTAAGCTATTAGGTAAAGTTTCCCAAATTTTAGTCCTTCTTTATTTTAATAATTTTTAGGGCACGTTAAAAAAATTAAATATAACTAAAAGTGGGTGGCCATAGGTATTATAAGCCATTTCGTGAAGTTTTGAAAATTTTTAAATTCTAATTTTTTTTGGCCACCTAAAAAAATTTAAATTTCACTGCAAGTTGATGGTCACATATTTTCTAGGCAATTCTGTGCAGTTTTGAAATTTTATATTTTTGTAATTTTTTTTAACCCAAAAAAAATAAAAATTTCCCTTACAATGGGTGACCACATTATGTTAAGCCATTTTATCAAGTTATGGAAATTTTTAATTTTTTAATATTTTTTTCCCCGAAACGTTAAAAAATCTAAATTTCACTGAAAATGGGTGGGCACTATTAATTTTTGCAATTTTATGATATTATGAAATTTTAGTTTGTTAAAAATTTTAAAAAACTTTTATGGTCAAATTTCATATTTGTTGCCAACATATACCGTTTTTTAATTTTCCATAATTTTTCATGATTTTTTTATAGAATTGTTCAATTTTCAAGCATTTCTGTGAAAACGCTTAATCAATCATCCTATCGTCATTTAACGCTTAATCATCCACATAATAAACAAATTAACCAGTCGACCATCGATCAAAGCCACATGCAATCCTAAAATCAACCTATAATTTAGCCAACGAAAAGTGATCCTAAATAATCTCTAAACAAGTCCGACTAATTACCTAATTATACTAACTAGGGTTTAGGGAGTTGGCTTACTTGGTTCAAGGACATCAAAAACCGGCGGATCGGACAGTGGCGGTCTAGGCGTGGACGTGGGCGATGGTGAGGGCGGCGGCGGCGGTGATGATGACGACGGTGGCGGCGGCAGCTGGCCGGCGGCGGTGGTTGTGCTCCGGCGAGGGTGGCAACGGGCGGGGGCTGCTCGGCGAGAGCCTCGGTCGGCTGATGGTGGGCGGCGACGGTGACGGCGGTGGTTGCGGGCCGACGGCGGGGGGGCGGGCGGGTGCGGACGGGGCGGGGGCGACGGGCGATTCAAAAGTGTCACTAGAGGCGAAACTTAGTAAGAATACCCGGTAATGTCACGAATGGATGAAGCAAGCACTTTTAGATGGTATCGATCAGAGCCAATCAACCCTGTTCTTTCCTGATTCTCGTCACAACAATGCCACTAGCCGAAATAGAATCCGTCAAGTAAGAGATAAGCCAGAGATCCAGATCATTTTAATACGTCACCGGTCCGAGATGGGCCTCATTGCGAAAAAGAGGATGTTTTTTCTATCACTAGGAGTAGTAGCGCTAGCGGCGCAGAAGGAGAAAGTAGCTAAGCGCTATGAAGCTATCTAGATACGTTCCAGCTGTTCGTGTGAACTATTCTTCTTCTCCCCGAGGGTTGCTTGGACCTAGAATTCCGTCGCCAAATTTTTAAATAGACAAAAAATTTTAACGGACTCCTTTCTATCAGTTCATGAAATTTTTCGGCGGATTAAATTATCCGCCCCAAATTTATTATTCTTTGCCTCGCAAAATTTGCGACGGACCATTTTAGTCCGTCGCAAATTTGTGATGGATAGGTTGAGTTCATCGCAAATTTGCGACAGATGAAATTATCCGTCACAAATTTCGAACGTGGCAGATTCCCTTGCAAATTTGCGATGGACATGGTTTTCGTCGCAAAGCTTGCGACGGACATGTATGGGTTTATCGCAAATCTTGCGACGGACATCTATAAGTCTGTCGTAAATTTTGCGACAGATTAAATTATCCGTCGCAAATTTCGACAGGTAAAAATTCCCTAGCAAAACTTGCAACGGACAAGTCTGAGTCCATCGCAAATTTTGAAGGGTAAAAATTCCATAGCAACATTTGCAACGAAGTAGTATATTTCGTCGAAAATTTGCGACGGATGGGTTTTGAGTCCGTCGCAATTTTGCACATAATAAATGATCGTTGTAAATTTGTTACGTCTTTTTTTCGGTCAAAAATTTAGCGTCTCATTGATTTGGGTCCTAAATTTGCTATGTCTTTTTTTTTCTGTCCAAAATTTTGGCATCTCAAATTTTGCAATGGAAATTAGAATATCGGAAATGTTAGGGCACGTTAATAATATTTGACTTGTCGGCATTTAGAGACAAAATTTCGGACGATCAATTAAAATAGAAAGAATAATCGACAATAACAATAATAAAAAAGCACAATAACAATAATAACAAGAACAATAATGATAACAACAAAAATATCACTTGTAGCATTAATAATTACACATATGTAGTGTTTTGTGACAAAAATTTTAATCTTCATCTTCGTTTTCGTCTTCGTCTTTGTCTTCGTCTTCGTCTTTGTCTTCGTCTTAGTATTCGTCATCTGTCTGAAAATCAGATTCAGAACATTCTTGTACATTTAATTCGCAAATTTCAATTGGATCCACATCTATCATTGCTCCACACGAATCTCGTAAAGTTGGTATGTTATATTCCTCAATTTCAACCGTGTTACACACTTCCTCTTGTTGGTAGGCTCTATCCTTCCAGTGTTCCTCGATTTTCCTTCGTGCTTTGATTTTACATACAGCCCACCAATCAGCTTTGTCACATTTTAAACTAGGATATGATGCATAACATACTTGAATTGCTTGTTGTGCCAAGACAAATGGTTTATACTTCATGTACCTTTCCTTATGATTTGTTTCAACCAAATTGAACTTCGTATGCACCTTCATTCCTTTGACGGGTCGAACCACGTGCACTTAAATAAGACAATCCGCATTATTAATGGTCTAGGGTACTCTATCTCTATGATTTCATCTAACAAGCCATAAAAATCATCTTTCGAACTGTCACTATTGGATGACCGAACAGACACACCACTATTTATTGTGGATTTTCCCATTCCATATTCTTGAGTATGAAAATTATATCCATTTATTAAATATGCTGGCCAACTTCAAACTCTTAACTGTGGACCCCATGACAGATGATATAGCAATCCTTACCCTCCAAATTCATCATAATTACTGTGAACCTAAGGTTACACATGCAAAGTCAATAATATATATTTTACTAAATGATGTATATAATTTTAATAACTTGGTTTTGATTCATAGGCAACTTACATATGTCTTGAACTATGCTGCAAATAGTTCATCGCACAAATGGTCAAACTCATTTGGTTGTAGTCCAAACATTGAAGTTTGGAAAATCCTAATATTAAAAACCATATCATTATTAGCAAATATTTGACACGCAAAATATATATTTGCAAATTTACACTTACTTGAAGTATGGCTCGACTTATGGGCAGTTTAGTAAAAAATAAGTATGGGCTGCATGAAATTCTTCGCCTGATAAGTAACGAAACTGACATGCACCGCTTGGTCGACCCAGATAATTGAAAATAGAGAATGTTGTACAATTGGGATCAATGGGGCCTTCATCATTTCTGTCTGCTCTCCGCCTCTTGCACTGAACGTACGGCTCAAAATAGTATGATGCAAATGTTGTCACTTCTTCCGCAATATATGTATTACAAATTGAAGCTTCAACACGTGCCTTATTCTTCACTTTTTTCTTCAAATGATGTAAGAATCTAGTTGAAATAGAAAGAAACTTATCGGAACATATTATATGATAAACTAATTTGAACTGTATTTTAAAAAAAACATTACCTCTCAAATGGATACATCCATCGAAATTGGACGAGACCTGCAACTTTGGCCTCATAAGGCAAGTGAACTAAGAGATGCTTCATCGAATCAAAAAACGCTGGAGGAAATATCCTTTCTAAGTTGCAAAGAATAATTGGAATATCTCTCTCTAGTTTTTCCATGTGCGATGCTTTTAACACTGTCGAGCAAATATCATGGAGGAAATTGCTTAATTCTGTAATGGCGCCCCATACAAAGTTCGGTAGAACTTCCTTCAAAGCTATTGGAATTAGCTTTTCTATCAGGATGTGACAATCATGACTCTTCAAACCTGTCATCTTGCATTCATTCAAATCAACATATCTCTCAAGGTTCGAAACATATCCATCAAGAAACCGCACAGATTTCAACCATTGACAAACAACTTGCCTCTGCTCCTTATCCAATGTATAAACTGCTTTCGATTTTGGTCCCCTGCTGCTTGCGTCCACAGCTAGTATTGGCCGATCGCAAATATCTCTCATATCTTTTCTTGCGTTCAATTTGTCTTTTGTTTTTCCAGTGACATCCATCATAGTATTTATGATATTGTCGGAAACATTTTTTTCTATGTGCATGACGTTAAGATTATGATGAATAAGATGAGCCTTCCAATATGGTAGATCCCAAAATATATTGCGTTTTGTCCACTTATGTGTACTTTCATACGTAAAAGTCATGCCGTGCAGGTTCTCAACAACAGTTGGAAAGTCCTGCACACGCTCCCAAATTTGATCGCCGGTCAACCTTAATGGTGGACGCGTTCTTTCAGTCCTATTCTTGATGAACTCTTTCTTATTCTTTCTGAAAGGATGACTTGGCGGTAAAAATTATCTGTGACAGTCAAAATAGCTAGGCTTCTTTTCATGTTTTAATCAAATGACTTTGACCTCTCCAAACATATCGGACATCCTAAGATCCCAGCTGTACTCCATCCAGATAACATTCCGTAAGCTGGAAAGTCATTTATCGTCTAAAGAAGGGCAGCCTTCATTACAAATGTTTGATCGGTAGAAACGTCATACGTAGGGATACCTTCAACCCATAGCCGTTGTAACTCCTCAATCAATGGTTACATATAAACATCTATTAACTTTTTCGAATTTTGCAGCCCTATCACAATCAATGTCAAAAACATATAAGATGTCTTCATGCACATACCAGGTGGAAGATTGTACGACGTTAAGATAACTGGCCAGCATGAATGACTTTTTCTTGTTTTTCCAAATGGAGCAAATCCATCGGCATAGAGACCTAATCTGATGTTCCGAGGCTCCATTGCAAACTCAGGGTATGTTCTATCAAAATGTTGCCATGCCTCCGCATCTGAAGGATGACACATTAAACCCTTTTCTGTTTCATGATTTGCATGTCAAGTCATGTGTTCAGCAGTGGCTTTAGACGCATAAAGCCTTTGTAATCTGGGGATTAAGGGTAGATAAAACATTTGCTTGCATGGTCTATGTTTCTGATTACGACTTGGCCTCCTGTTAATCTTGTACCTAGGTTGGCTACAGAATTTGCAAGATTCTGCATTTTTATTATCTCTCCAATATATATCATACAACCCCTACTACATACATCAATCCTTACAACCGAAAGACCTAAGTTATCCACTAGCTTTTTCATATCATAAAAATCACTTGGCATGTTGTTATCACGAGACAATGATTCCCGCATTACTTCAACAAAAGAGTTGAAGCAATCCGTAGATACATATATGCTCTGCCTTGACATTTAATAGTCGGGCTATCATCGATAACTTAGTGTGGTCCTCACAACCTTTCCACAAAGGTTCATCTGCTGCTTTCAACACATCCCAGAACTGATTAGATTGAAAAGTTTCATGATAGACATTCTCATCAAAACCCGTTACTCCTATATCTTCCAATTGTGAAGCATGACTAGTATCCACTTGTTCATGTGTAGGAGTAAAATTAATACTTACATGATTTGATTCTTTGACGAAATTATAACTAGCTGCATCAATCACCATCCTCTCGTATCAGTTCAATTGCTCATAATAGCCACATTCTTCCCTAACTGAAAATTGATCACTTTTTCCATATCCTTCATCAGATATAAATGGTTCACCACGGGAAGTCCAATTATAATAGCTCGGAGTAAACCCAAATCTAATAAGGTGTTCTCTAACTTGATCACACACAAGAAATTTACCATTATCACACTTTTTACACGGACACCTTAACTTATTTCTATCCATAAACTCATATTTACTACTAGCAAAATCTAAAAATAGTTCCAAGCCAGTACGAAACACATTTGTCAATCCTTGACGTCTAGGTAAGTTCTTATTATACATCTAAGCCCTTTTTCTTTGCATTGTGTCTGTATTAAAATAAAAAATTATGGTAAAATATTTAAAATATCATATCTATTGTTCTTAATTAAAACCATAAAAGTTTGGAAATTATAATTTTTGTTATTCACGTAACAATTAATATGAAATTGCAAAAATAGAAAAAATTACCATGTAAAGAAGACTTACCCGAATATTTGACTGAAATATTGGTAGGAGAAAGTGATCAATTTGATAAGAATTGCAACGTCTACTTGGATTGCGAGACCTTCAATTAGGCACATACCCAAAAAAAATAATCACTTAAGAATCATTTTTTTAATAATTTTTAATGTGCGATAGAAACGGAATTCATTCCTTGCAAATTTGCGACGGAATTATGTATTTGTCGCAAATTTGCGACGGAATCAAGGATCCATCGCAAATTTGCAACGGAATAAATTTCGTCGCAAATTTGCGACGGGAAACTAATTCCGTCGCTAATTTGCGACGGATCCTGTATTTGCGATGGAAACTGACGGCCTGGCCGTTCGGCCTCATCCAAAGGCCGGCGAGGCATCGCCGGTCGCCGGTCGTTAAACCGGTGATGCAGATACGAAAGAAAAACAAACATAAACATATATAAAAAAAAGAAATTATAATCCAACGACGAATAGTCACGAAGCTAGCTATGATACTTACCGGTACAAAAGCTTCATCGAGATTAATATGTGCGTGCACAGATTTTGCTGATTTTAGACATATGAAAGAGGGAGAAAAGCGAGAGAGAGCGAGAGAGAGATAGGGTTGGAATATCACGAGCGAGAGAGAGCAAGAGAGATAGGGTTGGAATATTACGGGCCGATAAACCACAAATTTGCAACGGACTTACTTTGCCGTCGCAAATTTGCGACGGACTTACTTTGCCGTCGCAAATTTGTGATGACTTTTTTTCCCGTCGCAAATTTGCGACAGATTTTGCGACGGTTTCTTTTTCCGTCGGAAATTTACGACGAACTTTTTTCCATTGCAAATTTGCGACGGTTTTTTTTTTCCGTCGGAAATTTGTGACGAACTTTTTACCGTTGCAAATTTGCGGCGGAATTAGCGACGGTTTTTTATTTCCTTCGCAAATTTGTGACGGAAAATACAATTCGTTGCAAAAATTTGCGACGGAAATAAACCGTCACAAATTTCCGTCGTAAATTTCATGTTTTTTTGTAGTGTTTGATACAAATGAAAGCGCAACTGCTTGATTCATGGCCTTCGATTATTAAAATTTTACAGAAAAGATTCTATTTGGTGTTATTTTTTGTTACAGAATATTCGAAATGAATGGGCCAATGGCATATTGGGCGATGCCGAAAGCCTAACAGAAGAGCGAATAGATGAGGACCTGAACCAATTCTTGAGAGACTTCAAGGAAGGGTCATTTGCTGTTTTTGGAGAAGTTGTTATACGAGGATACTTTTTTTGTAGGTTCAGAACACTAATACTTCGTTCGTTTCATAGAAAATAACTTTCAAGAAAACTTTTTATGGATTTTCCGACATTTAGTTCATGGAAAATAAACTAATCAAGGAAGACATTTTTAGCTTATGGAACAAACACCTTCAAAAGTGGGGACATGTTAGAAAGCGGAAAACATTTTCCATATTCTTTCTTTCACCTTTAGACAAAGCATTTTTTTTCAATAAACAATTTTTCCTTTTATTTTTATATTTTAAACTTTTTTGATTTTTTAATTATATATTATTTTTATTTAAAACTTTTTCTTTTTCTTTTCTTGTAATTTCCTTTCTTTTTTTTTTTTTTTCTATTTGCTTCTTCCTCAACCGGTCACCAGCCATGATGACTATTGGCAACTAGCCACAAGCAAGCTTGAGCCTCGCCACAGGTCGATGAGGCTTAAGCTCGCCAAATTCTAGCAAGGTCAAGCTCGCCCAAGGCCGGCGAGCTAGGCAAGGCTCGAGCCTCGCCTGAGGTTGCCAGAGCCTCGCCGACATTTGGCAATCTGGGCGAGGCTCGAGCTCGATCTCATCGGATCAGAAATTCAGCGTTGCTCAAACAAAAATATTTAAACATGGAGAAAAGGGGAAAGAAGATCTTTGTAACACCCCAGCCCATTCCCTTTATTTGCTCAAACAAAATTACTGGTGATGCAATGTATGGGCCCAAGTACATAGATCTTTATAAAACCCAGCCCATTCCCTAAAGCCCAAGCCCAAGCCATCTTATGTCTTCCTCAACAGAAGAAGTGATGAAGCCAGCGAAGTAAACAAGGAAAGAAGAAGACGTTCATTCGTGAGAAGGAAAGGGGGAAAAGGAGAAAGAAGAGAGAAAAATTCTTTGCACGCAGCCGATCCGAACGTCCCGACAAGCTGAATCAATAGCGAATCCCAATGCCTGGTGAGTATTTAAGCCGATTATTCGTCTAATTGGAGTAATTTTCTAATTAAGGGCACGAGTTCAAAGTGATGTTGATTTTGAATTATGAGATTCGATTGAGGAGTTTTCGAGCTACAGTTCTTAGGGGAAATGATAGCATAGGACATTGTGGAGCGGTGTGTTTGATGAAGCTCGATTTCGAAGTATGGGTTGTTTGGAATGAACCTTGGAAGTTTTGTGTGCGAGTTACGCGTACCGGATAATACGTGTAACGGAGAAAGACAAACATTTGTTATAAACAAGCTTCTTAGTTAGTGCTTAAGAGTTGATTCATTGACGGTTGAGCTTGGTTTAGTTGGGTCACTCGTTGGAATAGTATTTTACTCAGATTTTGACATCACAGTTCAATTAATTGATTGGAATTCGAGTGCATCGGTGTCGCGCCGCTCTTTTGGGGGTTTTATTGGGATTTGCGTGCTAAAGAGGTATTTCCATATAAGGGTCTCTCCTAGATCATACCTCACGTGACAATGGAAATTGATTTATAAATTTGTGATTTTTGTAGTCGTTACTAGTCATTATTGGTAGGTAGACTAGAAACCTAATTGAGGTACGGAAGAAATATCCCGATCCTATGAATCAGAAATTCTGAGTATGGGGATGTGGTTACGTTATTGATCTCGAATTGAGATCTCTAATGCTCTTTCGGTACCTAAGAACGATATGATGTCTAACGTGTCATGCGAATTTTCGAGACTTATCCACTAATCCTATCCGTTTCAATCGTAGGAAAGACCAAACAAGTATTTAATGCATAATCAAAATGAATCAAGTCAATCAATCCTAAGTGGTTTCTAAAACAAAAATCAATCGAAACAACCCAAACCCTAATGAAGCTTTAAAAGCTTGTTCATTTCATGATTCACACATTTTTAGGGTTTTAGGGTTTTTAGGGGTTATAACTCCTAAATTTGGAATCTTCTAAAAATGCCATGTGGGCACTTCCAAAAATTCAAATTTCACTTTTTACGGTTAGCCACGGTGATTTTGGACCATTATGTGAATTTTCAAAATTTTTGATTTTTTTTTTCGATTTTTTTCGTAAAAAATTTTTAAACCGAGAATTGATTTTTTATGGTTTTTGAAAATTTTTATGAATTTTCTAATTTTTCAATTTTTTATTGATTTTCCAATTTTTTACATTTTTTATTTGTATTTTCTGAATTTTCTAAAAATTTCTGAATTTTTATGAAATTTTCTAATTTTCTAAAAAAAAAATCTAATTTTTATATGATTTTTGTGATTTTTTTATAGAATTTTTTTTTTTTTATTTTTTATATATTTTTTAAAATTTTCCCGCCGGGAAAATGAATTGAACCGGCCCGGTTCAGACTGGTTCGACCGAGACCGAATCGGCCGGCATTGATCACCTCCTTCGGTGAGCACGATGCCAAAAACGACGCTGTTTTGCCATTTTTCTCTTCGGCATTACGCGAACACCTTGCATGCACAATTCTGGATTTTTGATTATCAAGGCCGCGACTTCGGATCAAAATCCGACGACCTTCCGATGGTATTCCGGAGCTGATTTTTGATTTTGTGCAAATCTCATGTTACCAGCTATCGATTTAGCCTAATCGACATGCCGCCGGACCTTCCTCGGTCAGCAAAAATCGAGCTAAAAAACGCTAACCTAAACTCAAACTACCATTAGCTAAGATCAACATTTTTAGAACTTAAACCATCAATCTACATCGCCCTAGCCATCTAACACGAGCCTAAAGACTAGAAAATCAACAAACAAAGTTCAGAGAAGCTAACTTGAACGGCCTATGGCCACTGGATGCTCCGGCGAGGACCTTCGAGCTCCGGTGAGGGTTTTAATGGAGGCCGAGAAGATTCTATATACGTTTATCACCCCAAATGTAATAACACAATGTAAATCGTGGTCAAAAGCAAGTTTTATGCATCAATAAGCTCATAATCGCAATAAAAATCATTTGATTTGCAAGATTACATTCTGATTATAATTTGGAAATTCTGGTAAACCGTGGTGAGAACCACGGTTTACCTTCTTCGTTGAAGGATTGGATGAGGTTTTCGGAGCAAGTGGCGATTGTAGAATTCTTCCTTGACAACTGAGCTTCAAGAAGATGATTTCGGACTCGTTGAAGAGGCTCTGGACTCGCAGGCCGAGGCTTGTTTTCAAGCCTTCGTGATAAGCTTCGTCTCTGGCTCACCGGATGTGGAGGATCACGATCGAGCCTATTTGTCGACGTTTTCTTGTTGGAGAAAACGCCGATCACTGGTCCTCGAACCCTCTACACGTCTCTCGAACTCTCTCTCTCTCTTTCTCGCCCTTTCTCTCTCTAATCTCTCTTCGGAATTTCATCAAATGGGTTTTGTGCTCTCTATCAGTTTCCCCCCTTTTTTGTTGATCGATTTCCCGCTTAAAATTGGTTGGAACCGACTTTCGATCAGTTAAGGTGGTTAATTGGTGCCAGCCGGATATTTTCCAGCTGGCACAATCGATTAAAACGTGCTGAATTAACTAGAAATGATCGGTAAAGTTTTGGGTTTGAGTCGGTTTTTTTTGGGTTTTATCATGTGTTGGGTGAGTCGAGCGAAGAATATGCACTGTTCAGGTCGGGTCAGGTCGACCCGCCTGACCCGGCAGTTCCGGTTTTGACCAAAAATGCAAATTAAGCCATATTTTGATCGAATTTTTGAAATTTGACCCCAAAATTTAATTTCCCATTACATTTTGAACCTAAAAATGTGTTTTTCCCCAATTTTTGACATAACCATGTCCAAAATTTTCCAAATTTCATATCCGGGTTACTCGGATTTTGCTCAATTCAATGTCCTGATGACCTAATTAGGAAAAATTGATGCCAAAATTGAATTACCCAGGTCTGATTAACCCTAGAAATGATGGTCTCATATTTCAACAATTTCGAATTGGACATGATTTGCAATTTTGGCTCAAAATCCTTAATTTTCAATTAATTTTAGGGGATTTTTATTTTTTGTCAAATTGTACAATTGGACCGACCATTATGCAATTCAAGGTCCTAAAATCAATTGCTGTAGAGACACTATGACTTAAAAATGACTAGAATAAAAATTAATTTCATTTTTGGTTCAATTCAAATTTAATTTTGCCTAATTTTGGGAAAAACATATACCTGATTGAGATTTTCCAAAATTGACAATGTATTCATGAAATTGGATTTAAAATAAGACTAATGACTATTTTTATGGAATTTCTGGATTCCATTTGCTATTTTTCTTGATTTTCTTCTTTGTTTTGACTAAAATAAATTAAGGAAAAATTCAAGAAAATCCTAAAAAAATTATTTTTGGTTTAGAACTAGGTTTCTAGGCTTGGCCAAGGTTCCTAATCCTATTTTTGGGATTTTTGAAAAATTTGAAAAAAGAGCAAAAAATTAGGTGTCAACAATCGGCTCGAGTAACCATTGTAGGCTGGTTTTCGACTTTCTCAGGTGAGTGCTACTATTTCTTCCATGAATTTACAAACTCATATTTTGAAAATGGTAGAGTTTTAATATTGTATGAATTATTAAAAGCATGTTTCTTGCATAAATTGAATCGAACTTTTACTACCTTTTTAGTAGATTGAAAAGGGATTGAGAATGTTTTATGAAGGGGTCTAAAATGACCAATTGTGAATGCTTTGGTTAAATGTTTTGTGAAATGATTTGCCAAAAGTTGTACGTATTGATTATGAAATGTTTTATGAAATACATTTTAATTGATAAATGGAATTGTGAAAGGTTATATGATTCGATTTGTAAAACCAATTTATGAAATGACTTTCTGGTGTTAATTGTGCGTTGTTGGGGAAAGATATCGGTTGATGAGAATTCATTGAGGGGGGAGTATGCATATTGTCAGGATGTCCTTATGGATCGAACCACTAGCTGATATAGGTGATGGACCTAGCTAAGGGGGGTAAACTTGGTCGCCTTTGTCACGGCATTTAATGTGCCATAGTTTGATGATGAGCATTAGATTAGTCGATAGAGTAGACCATCGACGTATGATTTTATGAAATTAGTCAATGGATTAGACCATTGATGGAATTAGGTTTTGTTGACTAATCTTGTACGAATAAAGTTTGTTGGAAAGTTATCATATATTTTCGATATTTTACGTATATCACATATTGAATTTGAGATGATGAGATTGATTTCATTTTATAACGATGCATAGCGATCATTTGATCCGATTGGAAGAAAGGTATTACTCACTGGATCGTGGTAATTCGGTCATTTCATCTTTCATGTTTTTCAAGTTCTTTGGTTAGTGGCTGATAATTCAAGAGCGCTTTTGATGAGGACTTTTGAGAGTTGATTCTTTTTTTTTTTTGGTTGGGGCTACATCCTTCGAGAGGAAGGACGGCTATGTCACTATCCCTATTCTTGTAGGATTTGGGGAGCGACAGGTGATCTGGTGTTGTCGAGGATCCCCGGGAGACTTTGGTTCGGGGGTTCTATGATTGTACATGGCAACCTTCAGCTACTCTGGACACTATCCTGAGTTGGACGGATTCACCACCTATCTTTGTGGAAGATGCTACGGATGAACTGATATGGGCTCCCCATCCGTCTAAATTTTTCTCGGTTGCCGCGCTTGGAATCATATCAGAACAAAAGGGCAGCCAGCCCCTTGGCACTCATTCATTTGGGATCAGCATATTACTCCCCGCCATGGCTTTTTCTTATGGTTAGTATCTCTTAATCGACTGCCTTCCCAGGTTCTTCTCTTACAAAACCGCAGGATTGACACCGCTGTGTGTGCCTTCTGTGGATCTATACCGGACTCACTCAACCACCTTTTCTTTGAATGCCTGTCTACGAGTAGGCTGGCTTCTTTTTGGGCAACAAAGTGCAACCTCCCATGTCGCAACTGACCCTAGCACGACCATATTACCTGGGCAATGAAAGTTTGTGGTGGCACTTCCTTTGCTCACCGCCTGTCCAAATTCTCCCTTGGTGCTCTATGTCATATCATTTGGATTGAAAGGAACAACTCCATCTTTAGAAACAAGAATGTCTACATTCCGGGTATGTGCAAACATCTTATCAAGGTGGTGAAGGATAAAGCCATATCCATGGGGACAATCGCGGATACTCCTAGAAACCGGAAGCTACAAAGGAATTGGGGACTCACTCCTTCAATCTTTGAAGTGATTTGAACAGCTTCTTAATCCGGTGACCTAGGTTTTTTGGGTTTGGTTGGCCTATTTTTAGCTAGTTGTATAGTTCTTGCTAAGCCATCCTTGACCCCATTCGGACATCTTTAAGTCCTCGTTGGGTCGACGGTTGTCTCTGGCGTTAGTTTGTATGTGGTGTTTTGAAAAGTAATACAAATTTTTACCTTTACCAAAAAAAAAAAAAAAGATAGGTGATCTGGTGTAGTAGTGTCACGATGGCTTTGTGGTCATCAACGAGGATGGACTCTCGGCCGTCGCTGCTGGTCGTGACTCGGTGGCCGTGAGGTGCTCCTAAAAAAAAAACCTTAGGAGGAAGGAGGAAGATTGGTGGTGTGTCAGTGAAGCTTAAAGCGGCATAGCAGCAAGTGGCTAAGAAATCGCTGATGCTGGACCGAGCATTGCGGAGGCTGCTGGACAATCACTAGGAGCGACGGTGTGTGGAGGGTGCAGTGACCTTGAAGATCTTGTAGAGAGGGACTTTCTCTTCTCCTTTTGTCTCCGTTCGTGTGCGGTAGAGAAGAGCGGAGAGGGCGTTGATACCTAAAGAGAAAGCGAAGCTTCTTTTCCTTTTAATTCTTTTTATCTAGGGGTGTGTATCGATCCATGGTCAACCCTAGGCTTGTCCTAGTCCGATTCCCAGGGGTACTAGGTCGGTCTTTGATCCTGGGACCCGTAGACCTTGCAATGTTAGTCCTCGGTTCTGGGAGTTAAGGATTGGTCCAACCCGGACCAACCCTATATATATTATATTAAATATCATATATATTATATGCTTTTTTCTACTCTAAACCCTATCACCTCCTCCTCTGTTCTCTTCTTTCTTATGCAATTCAATTTGCCTTGTAAATTATAAAATAGAAAGAAACATAGCCCTAATTCAACCAAAAAAATAATCGAAACCCTCTTCGCTTGCCTCGTCCTTGCTCGTCCGCCTTGGCCTCTCGCCTGGTTCACCTCTATTCACTCGCCTTGCCGTTTGCCTCTATTCACTCGCCATGTAGCTTGCCTCTGTTTACTTGCCTCATGAGCGCAGCTCAGCTGGACAAACATACTTTTAAGTATAAATTATGTGCGTTGTTTGTTTGTTTTCAGGTGTTTGGAAGTTGAAGTGATCATTTAAAAATGAACAAGATATGAAGTTGTATAATTCATGGCCTTTATTATGTATTTTGAACTTTTTATGGTTTAATTGTGTTTCACATGTTCGTTTTCATGGTTTGTTGCTTTAGCAAGTGTGAAATTTAGGTTGTTACCTTATCTTATATTTATGTTTGATATGTACTGGTGTTTATAGTTTGATTGTTCAATGTCGCATTGTTAATGGATATGTAATTTGAAATAGTATGTTTGTTCTTTCAAGGAATACAAAAAATGAAACAAAAAAATAATCAGTTGATCCCGAGTTAGGTCCGTTTGGTCCATGGTCCTAAGCTCAACAAGGTTGGTCCTTAGTCCTAACAATTGGGGACCAACACTATGCGAGTTGGTCTTTAGATTAGGTGTTGGACCGGCCCAACCCGGACCATACTCAGCTCACCCTATCTGTTTCTTTTTGTAGTCTTCTGCAGCACATCTTTGACCATTAAAGCCGAAGTCTTCCTTTCCCTCTCTTCTTTCTCTACTCTCATAATTTTTGTGGCCTCAATGTGCCGTCTATGCCTACAGAAAAAGGACATTACCAGCCATCGCTCTAATCAAAATTCACTATGCAACTCTATTTCTGTTGCCGACATAGCTGTATCTCTGGTTTTGTATAAGATGTTGGTACATCATCAACCAAACGTATTTGATGCCGATTTTGTCACCTAAAAATCACTTCCTTTTCCCCTATAAAATCCCAACTTATTCGACCCATTCCCATGTCTATTTCAAGGAACCATCAATGGCAGACTCCATATCTAAGAGGTAATAAACCCATCAACCCTCAAACTTTTTCTTTTTCTTTTAATTCCTTTCAATTTCGGTTTGTTTTGCTAAGTATTTTTTTTCCCATTTTCGCTGTACCCTCTATTTTTTTTGCAGGTATGTAGTTGTTACAGGATCAAACAAAGGCATTGGATTTGCTATATGCAAGCTTCTGGCTTCCAAAGGGATTGTGGTGGTATTGACTGCAAGAGATGAGAAGAGAGGACTTGAAGCTGTGGACAAGCTCAAACTAGAGCCTAGCCTCTCTGACGTTGTATTCTTCCACCAGCTCGATGTCTCCAATCCTGCCAGCGTTTCATCGCTCGCAGACTTCAGTAAGCGGCAATTTGGAAAGCTCGATATTTTGGTACATCCCTAGGAATCATAATACTGGCCCCGTTTTTTGAGAACCAACAAAGACCCAGAATGTTGTGACCGCAAATCTATGCAGAGTTAATGATGTATTGCAGATAATCTCACTGCCGTACCATGAACATTTTCTCTAGTACTTTTTGCACTCTGCTTTGCGATTGGCGTCATGCTTTTATTGTGATGATAAAATTTCTTTTCTAGGTGAACAATGTCTTGGGATGCATTGCGGATGCTGATGCTTTAAGAGCAGCCCGCATTGGAAGGGTATGGTGTCCATTTCTCTAATCATGGTGTACAAGGAGAAACTTAATTGATCTATTAATTGGCTTGATCACTGAAGGGGCGCTAGTTATCCACTTGACGGTCATGGCAAATAGAGATATGAGACGCTATGGTGACCGAAGTTGTCACACATTCACTGTCTTAATACGTTTTACCTAATTAGGAATAAAAGTTGCGAAAAGAAACATTCAAGAATCAGCCGGTGTGAACTAGCATTGTCATCCAAACACAATGGACCTTGATCTGATTTCTTGCGGTTAACTCCTTTAAGATAACGTGATGAGCTCCTGGAATTTAAGATGCATATTCCATGTTGGACCTTGCCAATTCAGAGATCTCTGACTGTCCTTCCTAACATTCTCTGTGCAGTGATGCAGGAGCAATTAAATTGGAGTGATGTCTTGACGACGACATACAAATTAACTGAAGAGTGCATTAACATCAACCATTATGGTGCCAAAAGGATGGTTGATGTACTCATTGGCCTCCTCCAACTATCAGACTCGCCGAGGATTGTTAATGTTTCCTCCTCCGGCAGGAAGCTAGCGGTAAGAAGTGTCAAAGTACATTACTCCAGAGTTATTTCCCGGTAACTTAAGAATGGAAATTCACCCTTGAGTTATCACATCGAACGCAAACCCCATTTTTGCAAGAGAATTCAAAGATATCACTTCAAGATCTTTTCTTGAAATGGAATTACATGGAGCTT
This sequence comes from Syzygium grande, assembly GCA_024733475.1. NCBI lineage: Eukaryota > Viridiplantae > Streptophyta > Magnoliopsida > Myrtales > Myrtaceae > Syzygium > Syzygium grande. The sequence continues at coordinate 11,998,568 of JAMXDD010000002.1, read as the reverse complement.
TAAGAAAAGCTAGAATAGTTTTTCTAGAGAATGAATAACATTTCAATCGTCTTTCTGACCTTGTGATCAGTTTTTCCTGAATGGCTGGGCTAAGAATGTCTTTCACGATGCCGGACGCCTCACGGAAGAAAAGGTGGATGAGGTGTTGAAGGAGTTTCTAAAAGATTTTAGGCAAGGTTCTCTTGGGACCAAAGGCTGACCTGCTGCTCATTTTGCTTATTTAGTTTCTAAAGCGGCGTTAAACGCTTATACGAGGATTTTAGCAGCCAAGTACCCCACGTTTCGTGCAAATTGCGTTTGCCCTGGATTCGTGAAGACGGATATATTGCACAACATCGGTTTCTTGACTCCGGAAGAAGGCGTGGAGGGTCCCGTGAGTCTATCCTTGCCACCTGATGATGGCCCATCTGGCTGATTCTTTCAAGGGATGGAAGAAACGTCCTTCCTTCTGTATGAAAACTTTTTCCTTCCGAATGGCGAAAAATTTATAGTGCCTAATTTTAATTGAAGATGTTTCATTATCAAATAAGGGAATGTAGACATTTGCAATGTATTGTCTTTGTGTGAGATGTAGACGAATAGCTATTGATACAAAAAAGAGAATAATTAAAGGATAACAGAAAATTAGAATTCACTTTATTGTCTAATAATGATTTGAAATATGTTGTTTGATGGACCATTATTGTTGTAAGGGTTACACAATAAGAATTGTATGAATATCTTTTTATTGACTTCTATTTTCAGATAATAATCATTCCTAAAAGTTGTAATTACTCAAATAACTTAGAGATGTCAAACGGGTGGGTTGGGTCGAAAATTGTCTGATCCATATGACCTACTTAACTTTTTTTGATCCATTTCCATACAATACAATTCTAGCGACCCATACCAGACCCAACACATACCCGACCCAACCTATATTGCTAAAAAATTTCAATATTAATCCAATTTAGAAAAACTTGTTTCTTATCCATGCTGAATCCAAAATTGGATTTCTTATAAACTTTTAAAAGCATGTATTGCTAAAACAATGTGGATAAATTTTATAATTTAATTTTTTTTATCTTTTGCTTTATCTTTTCTTTTTTTCCTTCGACATTTGGCAACCGCGATGACCGATGATCGGCAGTGACCGGTGATGACCTGCAGTGGATGGCGGCATTCGGCAATGACCAACAACCGGTGGACGGCAGTGACCGACAACCTCCAGTCGACCAACGACTGGTGTTATATATGGGTGGTTATGCAAATAACCCATTATGACCCCTTTTAACGGACCTTGTTTTTTCACTGACTCACTTTTTGCGGGAAAAGTGTTAGAAAGTCCTAAACCTATTATATTTGTACCAATTTAGTCATAAACATTTTGACATAATGCCATTATGTCCTTTCGACTAATTTTTGCTAGATATTGCGAACGTGAATGTCGACCGGCCTATGTGGTACTATCGGTGCTGACGTTGATAATTTTTAATAATGTTTTAATTTTTTTTTTTTTTTTTTTTTTTTTTTTTTTTTTTTTTTTTTTCTTTCTTCTTCCTTTTGCTAGTGACCAACCACCGACCATGGCCGGGCAAGCTAGCCTCACCTAGGCGAGGGTCACCGTCGACCACCACAGGTGAGGCCCGGCCGACCTTGCCAGATCTGGTGAGGGGAACCGAATCCTCGCCGAGGCTTGCCCAAGCGAGGCCCGGCCAGGGTCGAACCTTGCACCCAGGCCACGACAAACTCGCTGAGCGTTGCCTTTGCTCGGGCAACGCCCAGAAGGCCACCCTGGTTGTGTCGAGAGCTAACCTCGCAAGATCTGGAGAGGGGAGCCCTTGTTGGGGTTCGCCCTCGCCTAGTCAGGCTTTGCTTGCGGTGGGTGACGGCGACCCTCGCCTAGGTTAGGCTAGCCTGCCCGGCCATCGGCTGTTGCGGGTGGCAGGTCACCGACAAAAATAAGAAGAAAGAAAAAAAATATCAGAAAAAATAATAGAAAAATTAAAAAATATTATTAAAAATTATTCATGTCAGCGTCGGTGGTGCCACATAGGAAGGCTAGTGCATACGTTGGCGATATCTATCCAAAATTAGCTAGAATGATTGAATTGACACTATGTTAAAAAGTTTATGACTAAATTGACACAAAAAAAAGGTTTAGTACTAAATTGGCACAATTGCAATATATTTAAGACTTTTGTGACACTTTGTCCCACTTTTTGCTAAATGAGTTACCCATTTTAGTAGAAGCCCATTAAATATGAGTTGCAAAATGGGTCAGCCCTTAAATAACTATAAGCTTCGAGATGCGCAATCGTTAAATCTAAGCAAGAGACCTGCGAATCATGAATTCATTCTCTAGATTATAACAAAAAAACTCCCTGGTTTGGTTCCGAGGTTTTTCTTGGTTACAATGTAACTAAAATAATAGTTACTAAGAAAAGAGATACTTGCTTTACAATGTGTTGTTGCCCACAACATTGTTGGACTATTGTTGATTCTTGAATGTCATCTTCTCTAATCATCAAGATGTGTCCCGTTAGGCGCGCTAAAAAGATATTTCACTGAAAACGTGATGAAATCCCTTTTTTTAGAATGCGGATGGATCGATATGAATCGACAAAAGTTGTGAATGGTACTTTATTGATTTTGGACATGAAAGTAAATGACAAGGAATTCAAAAGTACAACACTGGAGCAATCATTTCCAATGATGTAATATGCAGACAAGCAAAGGAAAAAGATAAATTTTACAGAAGAATGCTGAGTTATTCAATTGATTGGAGGCCTATACTGAATACAATTGGGGAATTATAAACATCCATCAATTGGTCCAGGTGAACAATGCTGGTGCGTGGGATGCCTTTAGGATGCTGATGCTATAAGAGCATCCGGCATGGCAAAGGAATGGTATTCGTTTCTCTGATCATGGTGGTGCAAAGAGAGAGACTTAAATGAACTATCGATTAACTCAATCATAACAGGGGCGCTAGTTATCCACTTGAAGGTCACAGCAAATAGTGCTCTGTGACGTTCCTCTCATCTCTTCAGTCCTGTGAAGAGATTGGAAGGGATTTTTCCGAGCATAGTGCAAATTATCGTGACTGAAGTTGACACATTCACTTTCTAAGTTTTACCTGGTTAGGAGTAAAAGTTGCAGAAAGATGAACCATTCGTGAATTACTGGTGTGGAGTAGCATTGTGATTCAAACACAATGTACCTTAATCTATACCACAATCCGAGGTACATCAAGAATTCTCTTCTTGATGTTTCGTGGTACTTCACTAATAATACCCGTCATAAATCATCAGCCCTGAATAGATGTTGGTGATATAACACTGTCTTTGTTGGTTCGAAAAAAAAAAAAAAAAGAAGGCCAGTATTATGAGTTCTCGGGGCGTACCGGAATATCAAGCTTCCCGAATTGGCACTTGAGAAGTCAGGAAGAGATGAAACGCTGGCGGGATCAGAGACATCGAGCTGGTGGAAGACAACATGGTCAGACAGGACACCCCTAATTTGAGCTTGTCAACACTTCAAGTCCTCTCATCTCATCTCTAGAACTGACTAGATTCAATGTTAATAATAGTAATTCGTCGTTGAGCTATCGAATCTGACACAAGCTTCAAGTCCTCTCATCGCAGACCGGACACCCCTAGTTTTAGGCAAGTTTCTCTGTAGACCAAAGGCTCGCCTGCTCATAACGCTGCTTAGATTGTTTCTAAAGTAGCCTTGAACTCTTCCACGAGGATTGCAGCAGCAAAGTACCCGACGTTTCATGTAAATTGGGTCTCCCCTGGATTCGTCAAGATGGATATATGTCACGACACTAGTTTCTGAACTCCAGAAGAAGGCGCCAAGGGTCTCACGAGTCTTGCCTTGTTGCCCGATGGCTGCCCATCTGTCCAATTCTTTCAAGGGACGAAAGAATCGTCTTTCCTTTTGATTAAAGATGTTTCGTTTTCACACAAGCGATTTTAGTTATACGTAATAGAAATATGTTGCTCAATGGACCATTCATATGATGTTTATAAATTGTTCAACTGTATAATCTCTCTTACTTTGTTGTATGAATTTCTACTCTCAAGTAAAAATCATGCCTAAAATTTGTGATTTACTTAATTTGCTATTGTTGAGAAAACCTCCTCATATAGTTTGAAGTTGACAAAACTATCCAAGAGTTATTGTAAGTCTGACAATACCCTTTGAAGTTTTTATAAGTCCAAGAAGTCATTTTTTGGAAGTCCAGACTTTAAAAGGATCAAAAAGAAAAGTCTAAGTTCTATGCAGCAATAAACGAAGTTCTTTGTGATATCTTGAAAATTCGACCCAATTTGGTGATTTATGAAATGGCGATTCCGTCGATGCTTTATTAGTTAATTCTCGCCCTTGACCTGATCACTCAGGAAATACTAATCAAAGGAAAAAGGCTATTGAAGAATTTATGTCTAACAGCCCCTTGTTAGTTCGAGATGTACTATAGTTGCGATTGATCCAATTTGGCTACGAAGTATGGTCCGATTTTGAGTGTCGAATGCTCAAGGGTTTTACACCCAAGCCATAAGACGTTGCCTCGTAATTTTTCGAGTTTTTCATAGAAAATTTCAATTTCAAAAAAAGAATTACAAAGTCAGAAATTTGATGTGAAAAATGGAAGTGGGCCGAGCAAAGCCGTTGGACCTTGCGCCCTAGAAAGGACGGCCATCAAGGCCCGATAAAACAAGTCAACCTGTAATTCGGCACCCGGACGGAGGACAAAGTGGTAATTTGGGGGACAAAATTTAGAGAAAATTACAAAGGAAAAGAGAATGTTTGGAAGATATTTGTGTGGGATCATGATTGACCCCACTTTCTCTCCTCTCTCTCTCCTCTCTCTCTCTCTTCCTCATCCTTTCCCGCTAACCCCCCGCGCCGGTTAACTTTCCCCAACTGACTCACCACCGAACCCACCCACTCCCTATCATTTCACCATCTCTTTCATCTTCTTCTCTTCTTCTGGGCGTGTCTGCTTTGCTACTGCTAGCTTCTGCTGCTGCTTCTTCCACCAGCTTCTTCTGCTCTTCTTTCGCTGACTTCTGCTTTGTGCTTCTGCTTCTGCTTCCTCATTTTGGTTCTTCTTGTTGCCACCACCGATCGAACTAGCTGGTGTTGGACCAGCCGCCACCGTGCACTGTCCTTCCTCGCTGTTTCTTTTCTGTTTCGCTGCTGCTACTTCTTCTTCGCTTCTGCTTCTTGTTTTGCTTCTTATTTCTAGCTAGTGACCATCCTTTTCCTCGCCAGACCAGCCACCACCAAAGCCAATTCCACCCCTCACCGTAACCACCAGCTTGTGCTCGCTTTAATCGTGGATCGCAGTGACCAGAGCCGCCGCCGTTATTCTTGTCCGACCGCCAGATTAGCAGCTGCTTGCTGGGCTAATCTTGCTGGTTTTAAGCTTAGGCATCTAGTAAGTACTCCCTAAGCCTTTATTAAGATAATGGGTTATCAATGACATGTTTAGGGGCTAATTAGGAGTTGATTAGAGTTGGTTTGATGGTTGGTTATGCTTGATTGATGATTTGTAGTTGCTGAGGTGCCATGTTGTTTTGTTATTTTTGTGGAGATCAATGTGGACCCAAATTTGAGGAAGCATTCTGCATGGATGTTGACCCTAACATCTTGAAGTATGTCATATATTATATTTGAAATTTTTGGAGATCGTTTTGGGGTATTTGGGAGTCTATTTTCGAATCGTCACCACTCTACCAGATTTACTATTCAGCCGACTAGTGTGTCTTGCTAAATTTTTATAAAATTTTCCAAACCACTTTTCAACAAAATTCCTCATGAAAGTTGTCAAGGACATTTGTGTCTATGATATATAAAAATTTCAGAGTTTTCCAAGAAGATTTGGGTATTGATTGAAATGGATTTTGAAGGCCGAACGGCCTACCCTAGTAGGCTAATTTTCGATCTGATTTTGGGTGACAAAAATAGATGTTTACAGTTGGAATTGGATTCCGTGTCCTGCATGAAAAATGTTCATCAAGATGTTTCAAATTACATATCCAAAATTCATAATTTTTAGAGTTGAGTTACTATTTATTTCAAAAGAGTTTCGAGTACTACGTAAATTGCCAATTTTAAGCCCGATTCTATGCAAATTTGATTTCTCTCTCCCGGGAACTTTTCGATGTTGTTGTTGCACATGAGGGCGTGGCTAGTTGTGAGCTAAGCATGAATTGGGTGATAATTGGCTAATCAAGAGATGAAAATTGGTGTGAGTGCTGAATGCTCGTGTGATCCCATAATATCCTGAGGCTTGTTACACGGGGTTAAGATGAGAATTGATTGAGTGATTGAATGCCCGTATGCTCACTTAAAACCCTGAGGCATTTTACCCAGGGTTATAACCCGTCTTGATGTGTTTTATGCGAGACGATACCCGATTTATCGGATGCCTAGAGGAGCCATATACTAATCGCGGTGGGGGCCAAATTAATGCTCCTCATGGAATGCCATCTTAATGCATGTGACGCGGGATGATGCCATCACCGACATAGCGGGATGATGTCTGGTTATGCTGGAAGCCCTACAACCTGATGCGATTTACACGGGTTCGGGGAGCCCGACAACCTGATGCGTCTTTATGCGGGTCCTGCCGTTAATAATCTGGGCTTCATTAGTGTGATCCGCATTATGGAATGCCATGTTTGAGATAATGCTAGGCATGTTTGGACTATTAAGTGTGCTATGCATGTGCTTGTCTCGATTCGGGCTGTTATGTTTCGATGAATGGTTACCATGATGTGGCAGTTTGCTAACGTGCAGGGTGTGTGCATGTGCCAAAGCGAGGTAAGGACGCCTGTGTTTGATGTGGCACGTTGATTGATTGAATTGCATGCTCTAAACTATCCTGCTATACGCGTTAGCCTAAACGAGGCTTAAGTAGTGACTTATTGAGATTTATTCTTATTGTTTTATCCCAAAACCTTTCAGAACCCCGACCATGAACCTAAATGATCCTCCTAGACGTTTTAGGATATCCATGGATATGGACCGGTGGATCCGGAGACGCCGTCATGGTACCGTGGAGACTTGTGATAGGCCTAGTTATCCCGTCTTTTGAGTACTTCTTTTGGTAGAGAAGCTAGGCTAACCAACCACCGATTCTTTTTGTGTTGTGTGGTTCTTGTACAGTGACCTCTAGTAAGGCTTGTAATTATGCATTCGTATTTGATGATGTGTTTATAAAAGTGCTTTGTTGATGTGTTTCCTTTGTCTCCTTACTACCCATTTACTTTTTTGTTGTATGGAGAGTTCGATATTGCTTCCGCGTGTGCTGCTCTTTAGTTTGTTAGTTTGGGTCGGCGACAAATCTTGGGATGTTGCATTCTTAACGATTGTGACGGGATGATGCGTGCCCGTGAGGATCTAGGCGTGACATTCTTTGTATACAGCAATTGAAGAATTTCAGTTTATAATTGGAAATGAAAGGACAACCCACCCTAACTTAAGTTTTGAAGGCGAGTCAAGAATCAGACTTTATCAAGACTTTATCGCCTACTTGGAATGAATGCAACGGCTAGTAATCTGGCTTGAATTTCACAAATAGAAAGTATCGATTGATTCCATCTTAAAAGGCCATTTTGCAAGGAATATAAATATTGCGAGATATCCTTAATTGATCGACAATCAAACCCATGACAAGTTTATTTCTAATGGAAAAGCTCTGCTTATGGAAATCAAAATTATGATTGTATGGGCGATCATAATCAGCGGGATTTAGACTTTGTCATTCAATGGCTACTCAATCTCAAGGAGCTAATTGTGGAATAATATGAGCTTTTTCATAAGAAGAATAATTTCATATTCTCTCTATGCATATGATAAATTTGCTTCCAGTGATAAAACTAAAGTATGAGTTGCTCCCTGTTTGCACGTGTATTCTTTTAACCTTTTCCACGATGCATCATCGACTTCTGCATCTATTGAGGTTTCGAGATTGCAATAGGAAAAGTCGTACTTTTCATTCCGTAAAATTTCATGATTATTTCTAATCAAATCCTCATAATTTTAACTTATCTGATTAAGTCCTATTTTCATAAATTTCATAATTAAGTCTCCTTGACACCAAATCTGGCCAAATCCAGCTAGCTTGGCCATTGGGCGAAATCGTACTGTGATGTCGAAATTTTTTTTCCCAATGTGTACGTCCATAAATGGATAAAATGTCCACATTGGCTAGAATTTATTAATTTATTCTAACATTGCTTAGAATGGATAAATTTCTCCGAACACGTCCATATGAGCATTAGTATATTTTATCTGCATCATACTCTGGCATCATCTGATGGTTATGTCAGTTGAATTTGGTTGACTTCAATGTTGGATAGACTTGATTATAAAATTTGTGGAAATAGAAGGTTTTAATTGGATAAATATATAGTACATTAATTAGAAAAAGCAGGAGGATAAAAAGTACCACATTTCTTACATGAAGTATCAGTATACTTCACTCGAAAGTCTCTTCCATTAAAGGAATCAAAAATGATTTTGCAATGGAAAACTACACATGAATGGCATCTGTTGTTTAATACAAAGTTCGTATCCATCGTCATCATCATTACTCTCAACGGAGCTCACTCCCTCTGCGCATTCTCCATCTCAGTTCAGTCTCCTCTCCCACAAAGAAAACGTAATGTAACTCCACAAGAATGGTTGAAACCCTCCTGATCACTATCTCGCAAAGAGTTCCACAGTGGAAGCCGAAAAGCAGATTATGGGAAAGTCGAAAAGGTCTTACTTTTATGCAATCTCGAACGAAAGATTACAGATACACAATGAATTAGGGTGGGGAAATCGATTTCATTGTTGCTTGGCATGTAAGCCTGTAAATCCAATATGGACCTCTATTTTTCCCGACCCGACTTGGACCTGAAATTTTTCGGGAGATTGGACTGTCCCGGCTTGACCACAACATGTCAAGAAGTGCTATCGACTAATGAAGAATAAGCAACCTTTAAGTCTTGTTAATTGAGATGTGGGTAAGATCCCAAATTATGTTGAAATAAGCAAATCGATGTGGATTATGTATTACTGAAAATAACAGAATTTTTGAAGAACATGTTAGATGTAAAAAAGATGAGCTACATGATTTAACCATGGCATTAACAATTTCAGAATACCATGCTTCCTATATCTCATGGAAAAGATTAATCTTTTTGCCATCGTTTTTTGATGAAATTTCAAAAAGAAAATTCAAAGAAATTTGTGATATTAACAATCGTATCTAACGGATTATACAAATATATTATTAGTAACCAATTGAAAAATAGAGGTGAAAAATTTAACAGTTTTGCATCACTGATGAGGTAAAGATAGAGGTTTTCGACTATTGTTTCCAAATTTATTAAATATATATTATTCAAGGAGTATAAAAAATGTAAAATTGTTAAGGATAAAGGCACAAATCAAGGAATTAAGATCAAATCAAATCACACAAGTACTAAAGTCAAGGAAGAATCTCACATAACAAGCAAGTGCTAAGATCAAGGGATTGTAAATTCAATTTGATTGACTCTAACGGCTTGTAATCTCTTGTATAAATACGTGTACTCAGCGCATGGAAAATGTATCAATTGTATAAATTATTTTTCTCATAATTCTCTCGATTCTTTTAAACTTTATATGGTATCAGAGCTTTTTCGTTCAACCGAACCTTCGATCCCACCATGTCGAGTTCAACCAGTGACAACACCACTCTTCCACAACAGGTTTTATCAACATCGACACCACTGGTCTCATCACCATCGGCAACACTGTTCAGCTTCCTGTGAAGCTCACAGCCGGCAACTTTCCCTCTTGGTGAGCACAACTTCAAGCCATTTTAATCAGGCATGATCTGCTCTGATTTGTTGTTGGCATACACCCTTGTTCATCATTTGATTCGTCCGGATCAGCCAGTCCAGCACGCACATTATGAGATCCGCCAGGACCAGCTTTGTTATCCTCCATTTTCGGCTCAGTTTCTGAATGTATTTTGCTGCTGATTGCATTCAGCAAAACCTCTCAAGGGGCACTAAAAAAGCTCACTAACGTTTATTCCAACAAATCCCACTCTCGAGTAATGTTTCTCAAGGACCAGTTGTCCACAATCTAGCGTCAATCGAGGTCAGTTATCGAATATCTTCAAGAATTAAAAGGTATTGCCAATGAACTCTTCATTATTGATAAACCCCTTCAAGATGGTGATATTGTTATTTATGCCTTATGTGGAATTGGTCCTGAATTTAAAGAATTAGCTGTTGCAACTCATGCTAGAGAAAATCCTATTTCATTTGAGGAATTACACGACAAACTTGTCGCTTATGAAACTTACCTTAAGCATGAAGAAGAAGCTATAGAATTCATTCCTATCATAGCTCAGTATACTACCAAATCACGCTCTAGATTGTTCGCTGCTTACTGGAATGGTGTCCAAAATGGACGTGGTGCTTCTCATGGTGCCCGCAACAACTCTGGCAGTCAACAATCCCGTAGAAACCTCACCCAATGGGGCAGCCCATCTCAGTTTCATGACTCTCGGCCTCTATGTCAATTTTGCAATAAATACAGCCACACGGCCAAGACTTGCTACCGTATCCGAGGCCATCCAAATACCGAACCTGTTGTGCACCACACAACCGCCACACACTCAGCCCTACAATGGTTTGTTGATTCAGGAGCATCCCACCACGTCACCAACGACTTAGCAAACCTATCCCTCCACTCGGAGTATGAAGGACCAAAGGACATTGTGATTGGCGACGAAACAGGTTTGAGCATTTCACATGTTGGGACGACAAAACTTGTGTCTCCTGAAAACACCTTTGTTTTACCTAACATAGTTTGCGCATCATCCCTTACTCAAAATTTAATTTCCGTCTCTAAATTTTGTGCCCAAAATAATACCTTTATTGAATTTTTTGCCATGTTCTTTTTGGTGAAGGTTCTTCGAATGGGAGCGACGCTGTTGCGCGGCAAGCGTAAGCACGGAGTTTATCGGATGCCACTCTCCCTACGGCCACACAAAGACCAACCCGTGCCGTTCATAGGAGAGAAAGCAGCTCATTGTGATTGGCATCGACATTTGGGACATCCTTCCTTCTCTATTCAAAATTATGTAGTTAGGACATTTTCATTACCCATAAGTCCTACGTCCAAATCCATTTCCAAATCATATTGTGATTCGTGCCAATGCAATAAAAGTTATCATTTGCCATTTAATGTTTCTACTCTCTCGAGTCAAATCCACTAGAACTCCTATACACCGACGTTTGGGGTCCTGCTCCGAACACCTTGGTTGATGGTTTCAAATATTACATTTCATTTGTCGACCATTTTACAAAATACATATGGCTTTATCCTATGCAAAAAAAAACCGACATTTATGCCATTTTTAGTGCTTTTAAACCAATTGTCGAAAAACAATTTTAACGTCCCATTGTCAAAACTTTTTTCACCACACATGGTATTTCTCACTTCACCACTTCTCCTCACACCCTGCAACAAAACGGTACTACCGAATGGCGACATCGCCATGTTGTAGAAACGGGCTTAACTTTAGTCCACCACGCATCTCTTCCAACCTCGTTTTGGTCCTATACCTTTCAAACCACTGCATATCTCATCAATCGACTACCCACCCCAATCCTTCAGTATCAATCTCCATATCAAAAACTCTTCAATCAAAAGCCAAACTATGTCAAACTTCAAATTTTCAGATGCTTATGCTATCCGTGGCTCTGCCCATATGCCCAAAACAAGCTTGATAACTGTTCTCGTTCGTGTATATTCCTTGGCTACTCGCTCTCTCAAAGCGCATAAAACAGTTTTGAACCACAAACCTAAAGCGTTTACACTTCTTGTCACATTGTGTTCCACGAACGCATTTTTCCATATGTCATAACAAAGTCTTCACCTCCAAACCCATTTCCACCTATAAATCCCACATGGATCCAACTCCTAATCACTGCCTAACAAACGAGTCCAGCCTCGCCTCCTGTCCCAACGCCGATCCAGTCACAAACTCCTACAATTGTTGTTGAACTGCTGCTTACTCCCCATGCAACAGCTACTTCTCCAGTTTGCAGCACCGACGCTGTAACAGCCCGAAATTTTGACCCGTTATCGAGTCCAATAAAGTGTATGTGAATTCTCGTGTAATTTTAGTAAGTCTCGCCCGAATTGATCACTCACGGGATACTAACCAAAAAGGAAAGGCTAAATAGGATCAGTGTACGGGACCGAGAACTCGCCCCAGCGATTGAGCCCGATTTCAACGAACGTCGAGGAAATATTTTGAACCAATATAGGCCGATCTTAGGAAAAAGGACGGGTCGATATTTTCAGCGACGTATGATCGGATCGCGAGTGATTTCAAGACATCCGAAAGTACGCTGATAAATAACCCCGATTTTAATCCAAACGATCGTGACCCGGTACTAGTGATAATTCCTCTCGTTGTTCGAAATTGAGGCCATCATGACTCGGACAGTCTTAGGTCGATACGCATAATACCTAAACAGCCACCTGTTAGCGAGAGACCCTAAAACTGCAAAACGAGCTATTGTGATCGCGATATTGGGCACGAACTTCGACATCAAAATATCAAGGGTAATTACGACTATTTTGTAAGACGGACATCAATTTAGAGTGGCCATTCATGTTTGGGACTATTGCGGTTGAAAACTGAAAATCCGACAGAAATTGAGAAAAAGACGGTTTTGCCCCTGTGGACACCGAGACCCGATTCGAACGCCGATCGAGGTTATTTTTCGCGGCCAAGGTCTTTTTGGGGTGGCCACACGCATTTAGAGCGGTTTTGGCCAAAAAGTTGAATTTCGACAAAAATTGGAAAATAATATTATTTTATTCCCGGGATTTCGCGGACGATTTCCGAGGGCTTAGAAATTTCATTTCGCGAATCCGACGCCATATTATGTTGGCCACGCACGTATGGAACGCGTATGTGCGAAAATTGGAATTTCGGTCCAGGACCGGAAAATTACGAAAATGCCCCTATAGTGTTTTATTTTATTTCGAATTTTAATGGATTTTTGGGGGTCTAACTAGGGTTAAGGGGACCAAACCAGACCTGGTCAGGTTTAGTTAGGGGTATTTTACCATAATACCCTTGCATTATTGGTTGGGTTTGAATATAGACCCTTGGATGAGGGGCATTTTGGTCCTAAGGCTTAGATTTGTGACATGTGGAACCCACTTTGGATAATGTTGACCACTTTTTGACTCTCTCTCTCTCTCCTCTGTTCAGACCCTCTCTCTCCTCTCCCGTTTCTCTCTCCCCGACCGGCGTCTCCCTCACGCTTCATCTTCCTCGCCGTTTTGCTTACCTTTGGGACTGCTTTGGACTCATGGAACAGTAGTCCTCATGTGTTTTGGCCGAGTGGCCTTGAGTCTCGCCGGAGCCGCCGTGAGCCGCCGGCTTGCCTTGGGACGCCGCCGTCGATTGAACCGCTTGCCGGTGATCGGCCGCTCGTCCCCGTCGTCTCGCGTCGCTAATAGGCGAGTAAATCCACTAATCCCTAAATTAGTCTAAATTGTGCTAGATTAGAGGCTTAATTATGATAATTAGGGCCTAATTGAGTGTGTTTTGTGCAAGGGTTGATTAGTAGACTCAATTAGGACTAATTATGGTGGTTTAATGGTAAATTAGAGAGAAATTGAGGGCTGAATTGGGATGGGCCTCATGGGCTCCGAATTTTAATTTAATGGGCCCAAATTAGAGAATTTTAAATGGGCCATGAAATTAGAAATTTAATGGGCCTTGATGTGAATTGACTATGGATTGACTTGAAATTGTTGAAGCCCATTGGGATTTAATTGGGCCTTTGATTGTGAATGTCCACATTGGTTTTATTTATAATTGTGACCGACGGGTCAGGCCTTCGGGTCGATTTATAATTGTGACCGACGGGTCAGGCCTTCGGGTCGATTTATAATTGTGACCGACGGGTCAGGCCTTCGGGTCGATTTAATTGTGATGACCATTGGGTCATGGCCTTCGGGTCGATTTAATTGTGATGACCATTGGGTCATGGCCTTCGGGTCGAGTTAACTGTTGATGACCATTGGGTCATGGCCTCTGGGTCGATTTAACTGCTTACAAGTAATAATGTTATCGAAAGCCTAACCTGCAGGGCTGGAGGATTGGAATTGGACTGTGTACTCATGTGAACTTATCATGATTTATTTACTGGTTCAGTAATTCGTGCGTTTTTATTTACCTCTGGAGATGCACTTTAGCCTAGTTTAGGATTAGGGTTTATTACTTGCTGAGTTTATCTCACGGTTGTGGTAAAACCGACATTTCAGATCCTCGGCCATGAATTTTGACGACGCGCCGTTACGTTTTGGGATCCCCACTCGCATCGAGCCCACAGTGACAGTTCATCCAGTGGGGAATGGCGAGGTGTACATACGACATTATACGCTAGTTTGGGTAGATGTGGGCTTAGCACATGAGGAGACCCACGAATATCTAGCTTGGTGTTTTCAGGACCGTTTTGGAGACGAGTTTGGTCCTATTAGGTCTGCCGATGTCCCGTTTGTCGGGGAAGGTCAGTTGGACTGGCAGTGTCCAGACGGTGATGTTGTGGATATTGATATGGAGGATAGTTTGGATTCTGGTGTCGAGTATGAGATTGTAGATGACGAGGAGGAACACGAGGAGTCGGGGCGGACTAGCTTTTTGAGCCGAGATAGTGGATCCCATCCCCGAAAGCAAAGGGATGCCGAGGCCCCCGAGCCTATGGATGTAGATGAGCATGTGCAGATGACCCGCAGCCGAGACCGAGTCGGAGGCTATGAGTTCCGAGGAGGAGCCGGAGCAGCCCCGAGAGTTCCTCCGAGTCCTCGAGTTCGATCCCGATTGGGAACCCTAGGATAGGTCCCAGTGCTAAGAATAGAAGCTGACTCCTTTTTGCTGTAACTTCCTCTTACCAATAGTTAGATGTTATACCCAGGCCATAGATCCCTTTTTGTTTCGTGGCCCAGCTGATGTATCTTTTTGTGTGTAAATGAATAGTGTATATATATATATGTTAGTAAAGGACATATATTCTGGCTTATTCTTTTATAGCTGATTGTCTATGCTTCTCATGGTTATTAAGTATTTAGTCTGGGTGTATATATATCATATACGTTGTTTCCGCTTGAGGTTTGTTTATTCTCTGATTTGGGTTTATGGGTCGGTGACGCAATCCTGGGAGTGTCACACCTCTTTTCGACCTTAGCGCGGATGTTCATGCTTCGTGGGGTACGGCGTGATAGACGCCACTAACAACCAACCTCAACCCAAATCACAATCTCAGCCACCACTTAACCCACCTACAACTGACCCCTTACTTGTGATATTTTGAATTTCGACCCACTTTTGGGATAAATTAATTAATTGTGTATATTCTTCAATGCATTTGTAGTTAAATCTCGCTTAGAATTAATCATTCTCGGGATACTAACTTTTAGGGAATGACTACTTAGGGAAATGTATGTGGACTTAAGAACTCGACCATGAGTCGACATTTGGTGACGATCGAGGTCGCCATGACTTGAGTAACCGTAGATTGATATGCGTAAACCCTAAAAAGCCACCCATTAGTCAGAGATACACTAAAGTCGCGTTTGAGCGAAATTGGTCGTCATTTGAATCCGAAATGGGATGTCAAATTTCTCTAAGTGTCATGACTAATTTATTTAGATGACGTCACATAAGCGTGGCCAACCTTAAGGTTTATTGGATTTATCGGACAATGAAATTTGGATCGGGAATTGGAAAAAGACCATTTTACCCTTGGGATATTTGAATTCCTTTGAAGGGTTGAAGGGCAAATTGGAAATTGGCATTTTCCCTCTAATGGCCAAAGCTAGAGGACCATTGTGCCCCTCCGTCCTTGCATATTTCTTTTTCTTGCCATTTATTATTTTAGGTAATTGGTTGGGAGGAATTTTGTGAGCCCTAGGATCTTGTCTTGCCTAACAAGATGGAATGTAAGCCCTTGGATATGTGAGTAGGAGTGGGTGATGGGTTTTTAGTGGGATTAGTAGAGAAAAATCTAATGAACTCTCTCTCTCTCTCATTCATTCTCTCTCGCTCTCTTTTTCTTCTTCTTGTTCTTGTTCTTCTTCTTTTCCTTCTGCTTCTTCCTTTTGCTGCTGCTTCCTGCGTTGGCTTCTTCTGCTTTTAGCTTCTGCTACTACTTCTTCCATTGGCTTCTACTATGCTGTTGTTGTTGTTCTAGGCCTTGTGCTGCCCTTCTTGCTTGGATTTACTTAGGTTTTTCCCTAGTAAGTGGCTTCCTAACCCTTGTCTAAGCTAACGGGTTACCAATGTGCATATTAGGGGTTGATTAGTGGCTGTGGTTAGTTGGTTTAAGGGCTAGACAAGTAGATTTGCTTGTTTGTTGTGTTCTCGGATTTCGTTACTACTGTGTCTTCAAGGTTCACTATTTTTACCGAGACCTGTGTGGGCGAATTTGGGGTAATGTTCTCATGAAAGTTGTTCAATACATCTTGGAGTATAACATAATTTAATTTGGGAATTTTTGGAAGTCATTTGAGGCCGTTCGGAAGTCCATCTTTGGATTGAAATCAGTTTGCCATAAACACTGTTTCTCTGACCTTCAGGTTTGTTCGAATTTTTATAAATTTTTCCATACCCATTTTCAAAATACTTTCTTCACAAAACTTATTCGGGACATTGCTATAACATATAACAATTTCAAAGCTTTGTAAGGAGATTTGGTTACTGCTTGAAATGCATTTTGAAAGTCGGATGGCCAATCCGAATGAAATATTTTATGTTTGACTTTGGATGACAAAAGGAGGTGGTTATAGATATAATTGGATTTTGTGTTCTTCATGAAAAATGTTTATCAAGATGTCTTCTAGGTCATATCCGAAATTTATAATTTTTGGAGTTGAATTACTATTTATTTTAAAAGGAATTCCATAACTGTGTGCTAGCCCATATTTGCTCCGAATCTGTGTATTCGGTTTTCCCTTATTTCTTGTGGCAGAGTTGTGGTGCTTGGTGGCTGAGTTGATTATGGTGATGCTTGGTGGCTAAGTTGAATGTTGTGATGTGTGGATTTATGCCATTGAGTGCATAGTTTGAATTGTGGATTGAAAGGCATTGGAATGATTGGGTGATATAGTTGAACTACATTGTTGCCCTTATAAATGGATTGGTTGGGCTGAGTTGTTGATTTAAAATTGAGCATGTTTGTGTGTGATTAGGGTATGTGGATGTTGTGTGTGAAGGGAACGAGATAGGTATCGCGTATGTTCGATAGGCCATGAGGCGTGTTGACGCAGGGAAATGCATGAAATTGAATGATGATGTACGTTTGATTTTATAAACCTTGAGGCATGATTACGCGAGGAATTGGATTTGTCTTGAGGCGTGTTACGTGAGATAATGCCCGGATAAACTGGGGGACTGTTGACTTAATGCATCTTTACGTGAGTCGTGCCGTAGACTTGATACGTGTTATGCGAGTCGTATGATGAGGTGGGCCTGAGGTGTATTACACGGGTTGGTATTGATCGGGGTGGATATATGTATGTGTCGGAAGTTGAAAGATCTGAGCATGTGTAGAGATTGATATTGGAATAGGTTGGAATATTATTATGGATGCATGTGTAGGAAATTGGTTATATCTTGGAGTGCATGTGCATTGAGAAGTTGGTTAAGTTGTCGTGATTCGACTAACGTGCAGGGTTGAATACATATGCCGAGGTAAGGCTAAGTGCCTTTAAACGTTATTGCGTGTGATTGAGTATGTTTGGTGTTTACTTTTGTCTGGAGATACGTGTTAGCCTAGTTAGGGTTTAGGGTGTTGCTTATTGAGACTCACTCTCATGGTTATTATATAACCATTTCAAACCCTCGACCCCGACCATGAGCAATTCACCAGACCGTTTTAGGATCCGAGGAAGAGCCGATGGAGCAAGATCCTAAAGAGAAGCCCATGGAGTTGGTGGACCCTTTTTGTATAGATAGGCTAGCCTACCCGGTCACTTGTCCCTTTTTTAATGATGATGGCTTTAACCCTAGTGGCCTTTTGTATGTAAGGTTGGATTTTGTAAGTACGTGCTGTTGAATGAAGTATGTGGTTGATTTGTTCAAGTGTTCTCATACTACTCTTGGTCTTTAATCCTATCTGGGTGTTATAATTGCTTCCGCGTGCGTTCTATGCTTGAAGTTTCGTTTGGGTCGGCGACAAGTCCTGCGACGTCACACTCGAAATATGACCAAGGAGGGATATCGCGAGCTCGATGGGGTCCGGGGCGTGACATCCCAATTGATTTGGTATTAGAGCAAGGATAGCTCGATCTAAGTTGATCAAGACCTGGAGTGATAAGGAGCGACGACCTTAAGGTAGATAGTTAGGGAGACTTGTGTGATATGCGTGCCTCCAGACTATTTAACTATGATTGTCAGTACGAGTACGTCAGGACTTGAGGTAAGTGCACGATCCCTGTTGGTTGTGATCTGGTGTTGTTTGTGGTTGATTGCTTGCTTATGAATTGTTGATGTCGATCTTTGCCTAGGGCTTTAGATTGGTATAGTTGGCCTAGGTCTCTAATTTCTTGATAGAATTATAGCAGGTAGGTGAGTGGTGAGAACCTATGAGGATGAGCAACCGAGGAAGAGGGACGGAGGCCGATTGGGTTCGCGAGCTAGAGTTGCAGAGGACCCTAGGGTGGGTGGAATATTGAAGGCACTTGAGGAGATTAGAATTTTAATGGGTAGATAGACCTAAGAGCGAGTTGCTACTATTACTGCTACTACAGAGGCCACTATTGCCCCTGTCAATGGGACTAATGGAAATAATAGAAATAATGGAAACCATGGAAACAATAGGAATAATGAAAATCGTCAAATGTATCATTAGTTTTTAAAGCTAAAGTCTCCTAAGTTTGATGGGAAAGATGATCCCGAGGCTACATCAATATGGGTGGAAGAAGTGAAAAAGGCCTTTGCTGTGCTAGGATGCACGGAAGGCAAGAAGGTGACCTTGGTAGAGTATCAACTACAAGAAAATGCCAGTGATTGGTGGAGGGTCACCGGTGGAAGGGTGTCCCCTGCAGGTACGGCACAAACTTGGACCGCTTTTAAGGAGGCTTTCAATGGCAAGTACTTATCAGAGAGTGCCTAGGAACAAAAGATGACTGAATTTCTTAGACTCCGCCAAGGCCAGCTGTCAGTGGACCAGTATAAGGTTGAGTTTGCAAGATTGTCCAAGTATTCTCCAAGGATGGTGGAGGACCCATTGGACAAAGCCCGGAGGTTCGAAAATAGGAGTGGAGCGTGTTTTAGATGCGGTGGAACGGGCCACCAAATGAGGAACTGCCCCAACAATAGACAGGCTAGGCCGCATGTACTACCGCAGCTCACAGTAGCCCCAGAATGGAAATCATATGGGAGTTGTCCCGTTGGCCATTCAGAATATGCCGCCAGCTTAAGGACGAGTATATGCGATGGTGAGAAGGGAAGCTGAGGATACTCCTAGCATGATAACAAGTACGGTCTCTCTCTGTGATCATGCTACATATGCTTTGTTTGATCCGGGGCATCGCACTCGTTTATATTTGAGCAATTTGATGAATTGACTGGAATTGAACCAAATCTACTAAAAGTTATGCTATGTGTTATCATGCCTTTGAATGATAAAGTGATGATCTCGTTAGGATACCCGGATTGTAAGATAATGATTGGAGATAGAGAGAAAAGGATAGATTTGGCAATCTTACTTATGTTTGATTTTGATGTAATTGTGAATATGGATTGGTTGGTTAAAAAGAAAGCTATAATGGATTGTGATAACAAGGTGATCTAATTTAATCCGGTTGGACACCCTACATTCGAGTTTGTGGGAAGCCGAGGAGAAACCTCGATCCTTGGATTTCGTCACTTGAGGTGACAAAGTTGATGGACAAAGGATGCGAAAGGTTTTGGCAATTGTGGTTGATTCGACGGTGGAGAATCCAAAGTTGGAAGATATAGCTATGGTGTGCAACTTTCCTAAAGTCTTTTTTTAGGAATTGCCGGGATTGCCATAAAAAAGAAGAAGTGAAATTTGTAATCGAGTTGCCCCCTAGGACTGAGCCAATCTCGAAGACGCCTTCCAGAATGTCATTGTCTGAGTTAAAGGAATTAAAGGTTCAAATGCAAGAATTGCTAGACAAAGGTTTCATTCATCCAAGTGCGTCTTCATAGGGAGTGCCAGTCTTATTCATGAAAAAGAAGGATAGGACTTTGAGATTATGTATCGATTACAGATAGTTGAATTAGGTAACTATTAAGAATAAGTATCCATTGCGAGGATAGATGATCTATTCGATCAGTTACAAGGAGCATCGATGTTTTCTAAGATTGACTTAAAGACTGGATATCACCAATTGAGGATCAAGAAGGAAGATGTGCCAAAGACGGCATTTCAGACAAGATATGGACATTATAAGTTCACGGTGATGCCGTTTGGATTAACTAATGCCCATGCTGCCTTTATGGATCTAGCAAATCGGGTGTTTAAGGAGTTCTTAGATCAGTTCGTCATAGTCTCCATAGACGACATATTGATTTACTCGAAGAGCCCGGAAGAGCATGAGCTGTATTTAAGTAAAGTTCTACGAACCTTAAATGTCACATCCTCAATTTCAGTCCCTGGGAAATGTCTATGGTTTAAGTTTGATGGTTTTCCAATCGGAACTAAATATTTTACTCTTGTTTTTGGAAAACCCAATTTCGGATCCTTTGTATCCTTTTATTTTGTTATTTTTGGGGGAGACTTTTGTGATCTGAATTTCTAAACACTTTTTTCTTGAAAGTTGTTCTAAACATCATGAAGTTTTACATACTTTAATTTCAGAATTTTTGGAGTTGATATGAGTGGTACAATGGCCTGATTTTCGGACCGTGTAAAATTGCCCAGAATGGGTATTTCAGTGATGTTCACACTGTCTTTATTTTCTACAAGCTTTTCTGAGTCGATTTTGGAAAATTTTCCTTCATGAAAGTTGTTGAGAACTTCCTTTTCTATAATGTGTATAAATTTGAGAATTTTCTGAGATAATTTGGATTCTGGACAGAGCTTATTTTGAGAAGTAAATATTCTGTTCTAGCGAACTATTTTTAGTCTATTTTTGAGTGACTGAAAATGATATTTACAGAGAGAATTAGATTTTGTGTTCTTCATGAAAAATGTTTATTAAAGACTTGTTTATGACATATCCAAATTTGAGAATTTTTGGAGTTCATTTACTATATTTTCAAGTCCGATTTCATGAACAGTGCAAAGCTATCCGGTTTTGTCAGATTTCAAAGATTTAGCATTTTCTACGTGAGAATGTGAGAATTTTGACTCGATATCTTCTGGTGACTTAAAGTATACGTTGTGAGCTTTCAAATAAGATATTTTATGCTTTGATTGGAGGTCATCCCAGGGGAAAACGAAATTAACCAAGTCATGGGTTAAATCTTTTTGTGGAAGTCACATATCACCTTCATCATGGCTTTTGGCTTATGTTCTTAATGGCCATGTGAGGTAAGCAATGACCTCATGCCCCAAATGACCTAAGCCATGACTTAAGCCTCATCATGATGACATGCCTTAATGGCTTTGAGTGATGACCAAGTTAGGAAGGGAGCCGTGGGAATGGCCATTTGGCCAAAGAGAGAGAGAGAGAGAGAGAGAGAGAGAGAGAGAGGACCAATGAGAATGAGATAAACATTGAACCTTCATCATTTTAGTTCATTAAGAGCATTTAATGACATTAAATGCATGCTATGATGACACTTGACTTTGAAGCCCTCTTATGATGACAAACATTTAATAACTTAGACTTTAGGGACCCCTTGACCCTTTGTCTTTCCTTTGCCTTGACTTGTTATAAATTGAAGGAGTCCAAATGGTTGAAGAAGCCTCACGTGAAGTCCCTCTTCTCCAATCTCACGCCAACATCTTCTTCTTCTTCCTTTGTTCTTGTTTTTCTCACTTTGACCGAGAAGCTTACACCCAAAATAATCCCGAACTGGCCCGTGTCTCTTCTCGTTCCTACCCAAGAGCCACGGTTTAGCCTTCGTAGGCTTAGGTTTGCTCGGCCAAGCAAGGAGAAAGCAAGGAGAAAGCCCGAAATTTCCCGAGCTCACCCGTCTCGAACCCTGTTCTCTAATTTTATTTGTCGTTGTGTAAATGAATTCCCTAATATCGGGAAAGGAAGTTATGATACGTTGTAACATGGGTTGGTTGGCCCGTTTCTTGGTTTCATGGTTGTTTGTTCTTTCGCATCTAATGATGTTCACGTGTGATACTCACATTTGATGTTTATTTTGTTGGTTTCGTAGCATGACTTTGCTATTTGAAATGCCATTGATGCCGGTACGGTAAGAATTGACTTGTGTGAACGACGATTGTCTCATCCTCGCTTGATATTAGTGTTTTCACTTGCTGAGTCTCCCCGACTCATCCCCCGTTGTTTCCCTTTTTCAGGTCCGTAGGATGGCATCTCTCCCGACCCGCGTTGGCAATCCCGTGGAGCAGAGAGTCGAAGCACTCACCGTGATAAATGTCAGAGAAGATCGCGTCTACCGCCAAATCACGACGCTTGTGATGTTCAATGAGGGCCTAACGGACTTGGTGCCTCAGGGCGGGCCGGCTCCGGGATAAAGCCACGGGTGGGATGTGAGATGGCTAGGCGGACGGGACCGGGGTGGAGGTGAAGAAGCGAGGAACGAGAAGTCATAGTGGGGATAGGAAAGCCCAAGCCACGTCGGCCTGTAATTAGAAAAGCCTTCGGAATAGGCTTGTAGAATATGTGTGATGTTTGCTATGACCCAGGAGAAGAGCTTGTTTAAATATGTTTGCATGTTTCGTAAACATAAAGTTGCTCATAATGCTTGTCTTATTTTCCGTTGGTTGTTCTTTTTGTTGTGATCGTCTCGAGTATACTTCCGCTTGTGTGTAATAAAAGATAATAACGAACGGGAAGTCACATGAATGACCCCGAGGTCGGGGGCGTCACATTAAGAGAACACGCATTATACGCTAAGTTTAGTAAGTGCGAGTTCTGGCTCAATCGAGTGGTGTTCCTTGGACACATAATCTCTGGAGATGGAATCTCAATAGCTGACAAAGATTGAAGCCATAACGAAGTGGCTAAGATCGATGACAGTAATAGAGGTTCAAAGCTTCTTGGGGTTAGTAGGTTATTATTGACGCTTTGTGGAAGATTCTCCTCAATAGCAACACTGTTGACGCGTCTGCTTAAGAACGAAACAAAATTCGAATGGACCGACAAGTGCGAACGGAGATTTCAAGAACTAAAGTAGAGATTGATGAAGGCACCAATATTGACAATTCCAACCGGACCTGGAGGGTATGAGATTTATGGCGATGTGTCACTAAAAGGACTCGGATGTGTATTAATGCAACATGAAAGGGCAGTTGCATACTATCGACACCTAATTTTTAGATCTTTTTTTTCAAAATTTTCAAAAATCTCAAAAATAGGATTAGGAACCTTGGCCAAGCCTAGAAACCTAGTTCTAAACCAAAAATAATTTTTTAGGACTTTCTTGAATTTTTCCTTAATTTATCTTAGTCAAAACAAAGAAGAAAATCAAGAAAAATAGCAAATAGAATCCAGAAATTCCATAAAAATAGTAATTAGTCTTATTGTAAATCCAATTTCATGAATACATTGTCAATTTTGGAAAATATCAATCGGGTATATGTTTTTCCCAAAATTGGGCAAAATTAAACTCGAATTAAACCAAAAATGAAATTAATTTTTTTCTAGTCATTTTTAAGTAATAGCATCTTCACAACAATTGATTCTGGGACCTTGAATTGCATAATGGTTGGTCCAATTGTACAATTTGACATAAAAATTAAAAAATCCCTGAAATTAATTGAAAATTAAGGATTTTGAGCCAAAATTGCAAATCATGTCCAATTCTAAATTGTTGAAACGTGAGACCATCATTTCTAGGGTTAATTAGACCTGGGTAATTCAATTTTGGCATCGGTTTTGCCTAATCAGGTCATCAGGACATTGAATTGAGCAAAATCCGAATAACAAAGATATGAAATTTGGAAAATTTTGGACATGGTTATGTCAAAAATTGGGGAAAAACACATTTTTAGGTTCAAAATGTAATGGGAAATTCAATTTTGGGGTCAAATTTCGAAAATTCGATAAAAAATATGGCTTAATCTGCATTTTTGGTCAAAACCGGAACTGTCGGGTCGACCCGACCCAAACAGTGCATCTTCTTCGCCTAACTCACCCAACACGTGATAAAACCCAGAAAAAACCGACACAAACCTAGAACTTTACTGATCATTTCCAGTTAATTCAGCACGTTTTAATCGATTGTGCCAGCTGGAAAATATCCAGTTGGCACCAGTTAACCACCTTAACCGATCGAAAGTTGGTTCCAACCAATTTCGAGAGGGAAATTGATCAACAAAAAACGGAGAAAAACTGACGGGGAGTGCAAAACCCGTTTGACGAAATTTCGGAGAGAGATTAGAGAGAGAAAGGGCGAGAAAGAGAGAGAGAGAGAGAGAGAGTTCAAGAGACGTGTAGAGGGTTCGAGGACCAAGTGATCTGCGTTTTCTCCGACGAGAAAACGCCGGCAAATTGGCTCCAATTGTAATCCTCCATGTCCAGTGAGCTAGAGACCAAGCTTATCACGAAGGCTTGAAAACGAGCCTCGGCTTGTGAATCCAGAGCCTCTCCGGCGAGTTCGAAATCATCTTCTTGAAGCTCAATTGTCAAGGAAGAATTCTACAACCGCCACTTGCTCCAAAAACCTCATCCAATCCTTCAACGAAGAAGGTAAACTTTGGTTCTCACCACGGTCTACCAGAATTTCCAGATTATAATCAGAATGTAATCTTGCAAATTAGATGATTTTTGTTGCGATTGTGAGCTTATTGATGCATAAAACTTGCTTCTGACCATGATTTACATTGTGTTATTGCATTTAGGGTGATAAACAAGCATAAAATCTTCTCGGCCTCCATTAAAACCCCTCGCAGGAGGTCGAAGGTCCTCACTGGAGCATCCAGTGGCCATAGGCCATTCAAGTTAGCTTCTCTGAACTTTGTTTGTTGATTTTCTAGTCTTTAGGCTCTTGTTAGACAGCTAGGGCGATGTAGATTGATGGTTTAAGTTCTGAAAATGTTGATCTTAGCTAATGGTAGTTTCAGTTTAGGTTAGCATTTTTGAGCTCGGTTTTCGCAGGTCGGCAGAGGGTCCGGTGGCATGTCGATTAGGCTAAATCGATAGCTAGTAACATGAGGTTTGCATAGAATCAAAAATCAGCTCTAGAGTACCACCGGAAGGTTGTCGGATTTCGAATCGAAGTCACGGCCTTGATAATCAAAAATCCAGAATTGTGCATGCAAGGTGTTCGGCGTAATGCCGAAGAGAAAAATGGCAAAACGTTTTTGGCGTCGTGCTCGCCGGAGGAGGTGATCGGCACTGACGCTAGTGCCAGTCAATTAGGTCTCGGCCGAACCGGTCTGAACCGAGCTGGTTCGGTTCATTTTCCCGGAGGGAAAATTTTAAAAAAATAAATAAAATAAATAAATAAAATCAGAAGTTTCTAAAAAAAACTAAAAAATCACAAAAATCATATAAAACATTAGATTTTTTAAGAAAATCAGAAAATTAGAAAATTTCATAAAAATTCAGAAAATTTTCAGAAAATTCATAAAAATTTAGAAAAATTCAGAAAATACAAATATAAAATATAAAAAAATTGGAAAATCAATAAAAAATTGAAAAATTGGAAAATTCATAAAATTTTTTAGAAAACCATAAAAAATCAATTCTCGTTTAAAAAATTTTCCAAAAAAATAAAATAAAAAATAAAAAATTTTGAAAATTCACAGAACGGTCCAAAATCACCGTGGCCAACCATAAAATGTGAAATTTGAATTTTTGGAAGTGCCCACATGGCATTTTTAGAAGATTCCAAATTTAGGGGTTATAACCTTTAAAAAACCCTAAAACCATAAAAATGTGTCAATCATGAAATGAACAAGCTTTTAGTGCTTCATTAGGGTTTGGGTTGTTTCGATTGATTTTTGTTTTAGAAACCACTTAAGATTGATTGACTTGATTGATTTTGATTATGCATTAAATACTTGTTTTGTCTTTCCTGCGATTAGAACATATAGGATTAATAGATAAGCCTCGGAAATTCCATGACACGTTAGACATCATATCGCTCTTAGGTACCGAAAGGGCGTTAGGGATCTCAATTCGGGATCAACAACGTAATCAAGTTCTCATACTCAGAATCTCTGATTCATAGGATTGGGGTATTTTTCCCGTACCTCGATTAGGTTTCTAATCTACCTACCAATAATGACTAGTGGTGACTCCAAAAATCACAAATTTAGAAATCACCTTCCACTGTCACGTGAGGTATGGTCTAGGAGAGACCTTTATATGGAAATACGTCCTTAGCGCGCAAATCCCGATAAAACCCCCCAAAAGCACGGCGTGACAGGCTTGGCAACTCCGCTGGGAAAAATGAACCTTTTTCTAAGTGGACTTAAGTCTAGATAAAACGATATGATTGTGTTTTGTGCTTGCAAGGATCCTAGGTACGTCTCGCTAATGATAGTGTTAAATGATTTTGTAGGCGATTGTTATAAGGGGTGTTGTCTTTGTTAACCCTTGTTTTACAGGTTGGTGTTGGGATTGAATGTGTTTTGAATGAATTTTAGAAATGTTGTTTGGTCATTAATTGCTATGCATGTCTTTAAATTGCTTTAGCACTACACTATTAGCACACACCGCCTGTGGCCCAACCTCGGCTACATTTAGTATTACCCTTAGGAGATATGTGTTTAGGCGACACTATGGGCCGATTGCTCATGGGATCATTTAAATACAATGACGATCACCAAGGTGGGATAATATTCCATAACTTTAGGCCAAATGTCTATTGAAATGGAATCCCTTATCCATTAAGGTGATGACCTTGAGCCTTTAGTATCTCACTCTTTTAGGTGTTAAAACTTTACTGGTTGCATTTGCTTGTTTTTGTGGTTGGTACACTTAAAACCAAACCAAAATATCATAATAAGCAAGTATCGTTCCATTCCATTCTTTTACAATTATGCGTGTTAGTTGGCATAATTTCAAAAAATGCTTAAATGACATTCGATGTTTGGTCTAAATGCCCTTTCGTTTTAGAATGCATGGTTAGAACGTTATACTCCATTTGACTAGTTTTTCATTTTTACAAGAAATGTATAGGTCCATGGCGGATTTCTCATGTAATTCAAATGTTCATTTCAATGTATTCGAAGTTGTAAATTATAGATTAGGACTTTATGGTTTAAATGGAGTTTGATAGAATGGGCATTTATATCACAATTGGATTTGTCCGTAATCTCAACTATATGCTCTTTTAAGGTTTAAACGGACTCAAAATGATATTTGCATTACTTTCAAGGCATGCAAATGTACTTTATCTCCGTTTTATTTGAAAAGGACATATGATTAAAATGGAGGTATTAAAATTGATTCGTAATCCATGGTAACTAATGATAAATCTTTTTGCATAATTAGGCTCAATGGGGAAACTAGATATTCAAGTGATTCCCATTCCTCGAAAAGAACTTGTTGCTTAGTGGAAAGGCATGTCCAAAGATAACCAAACTATGTCTAAGAAAGGTGTGGATACCTTCTCGAACTTATGCATGTGGAACATCAAGTTAGTTTGGTCTAAGCTTTGGCACTTTTTTGAAAGGCTTCCACCGCCACATTTCATCTTGGAGAGCATGAATTGGTACCAACATTGGAAGAATATCAAGCCATCATTGGAATTAATTCTAAACCTAGGGTCGTAGAGCCACCCATTGGACTTAATCCTATGAGCCTTTTTGTCACATCCCGATTTTTGAGCCTGGGAAACCGTAGGTAAATGGTAATATCCTCAATTTCAGTCCCTGTGAAATGGCTATGGTTTAAGTTTGACGGTTTTCCAATCAGAACAAAATTGGTTTTCTCTTGTTTTGGAAAACTCAGTTTTCGGATCATTTGTACCATTCGTTTTGTTGTTTTTGGGAAGACTTGTGTGATCCGAATTTCCAAATACTTTCTTCTGGAAAGTTGTTCCAAACATTTTGAAGTTTTACATGATTTAATTTCAGAATTTTTGGAATTGAGATGAGTGGTACGATGGCCTAATTTTCGGACTGTGTGAAGTTGCCCAGAATGGGTATTTCGGTGATGTTCACACCATCTTTATTTTCTACAAGTTCTTCTAGGCTGATTTTGGAAAAGTTTCCTTCACAAAAGTTGTTGAAAACGTCCTTTTCTATAACGTATACAAATTTGAGAATTTTATGAGATGATTTGCATGCTGAATAGAGCTTAATTTGAGAAACAAGAATTCTGTTCTAGCAAACTATTTTTAGTCTGTTTTTGAGTGATTGAAAATGGTGTTTACAGAAAGATTTTGAATTTGTGTTCTTCACGAGAAATGTTTGTTAAGGTCTTGTTTATGACATATCCGAATTTGAGAATTTTCGGAGTTCATTTACTATATTTTCAAGTCCAATTTCGTGAACAGTATAAAGCAGTCCGATTTTGTTAGATTTCAAAGATTTATCAATTGTTCTATGAAAAAAACGTTGGAATCTCGACTTGAGGTCTTTTGTTGATATTTGAGACATATTTAGAGGTTTTCCGTGCTAAGTCTCGGGTTGAATGAGATTTTTAGATGTATTTTGTTGTGGAAAAACCTCGGGAAAAGTTGAGATTTATTATGATGTGGGGTTCGTTTTGCACGTTACGTGCTTATTTTCGCGAGATCAGTTTTATCCGGACAAATTGGGATCGAATTCAGCATATTTGAGAGGGTCCTAGAAGGTTTGACTTAGTCAAACCTTATCACCATCATCATTTCTTGCATTAATGGCATGGTCATCTTTTTCTACAGGCTTTAATGGCCATTTAATGAAGCAATTGATGGCCTTGTTCTTCCATTATTGACCCATAGAGAGGAAGAGGGACACGACCAGCCAAGGGGGGAAGGGGGGAAGCTACGGCAAAGTGAGGAGAGGAGAGAGAAAAGAGAGAATTTATGGCTATGTCATCATTTCTTTGGACTTTGGCCTTGGGTCATTATAATGGGGTGAGGTATGCGCTTACCTCATCACATGGATGACACGTGCGCATACCTCACTCCCTTGATGACCCAGGCGCACGTGTCATCCAAGCCACATTAATCCTCTATATATAGCCCTCTTTAGGATAGAAATTGGGCACTTCCTCACGTGTGACAATCAAAATTAGAGAGAGAAAGAGAGAGAGAGAGAGTGCCGAAAATAGAGAGAAAGAAAAGAAACCGAGAGCCAAAAGAGAGAAAGAAAAAGAAAACCGAGAAAGAGAGAAACCATTCTCGAGACTTATTCCAAAATCAAGAACCGTCGCTTTTCCGCCGTTCTCTCCTCTTTAGTTCTTGTTTTATAAAAGAGTAAGTGGGATTTTACTACCGGGAAATGACGTTGAAATACGTCGTGTCATGAGCTTTCCCCCGTGCTCGATTTTGATGTTCCGATGTTGTGTTCCCGATAACGAGTTTGCCTTGTTTCATGTTTTCTTTGCATGTTTCTAATTCAAATTAGAACCGAGGCGCGATACGTGAGGTAAACTGTGACTTAGCCATGCTTGGGCTCCTTGTTTTGTGCTTTCTGTGCCCGTTGTTGTTTGATTGGCCACCGAGGCCGGTACGGTAAGAATGTTTCGTGAAAATGACGATTGATATGTCCTCGCCTGTTAGTAAAGTTTTACTTACTGAGTCTCCTCGACTCATCCCCCGTTGTTTCCTCTTTTTCAGGTCCGTAGCAATGGCATCTCCCCCAGCCCGCGTTGGCAATCCCGTGAAACCGAGGCGACGCTGATGATGAGGACCTAATAGGCTTGGTGCCTCAGGGCGGGTCGGCTTCGAGATAGAGCCACGGGTGGGATGTGAGATGGCCAGGCGGACGGGACCGAGGTGGAGGTGAAGAAGCGAGGAGCGAGAAGTCATAGTGGGGATAGGAAAGCCCAAGCCACGTCGGTCTGTAATTAGAAAAGCCTTCGGAATAGGCTTGTAGAATACATGTGATGTTTGCTATAACACAAGAGAAGAACTGTTTAAATATGTTTGCATGTTTTGTAAACATAAATTTGCTCATAATGATTGTCTTATTTCCGTTGGATGTTCTTTTTGTTGTGATCGTCCCGAGTATGCTTCCGCGTGTGTAATGAAAAAGAATAATGAACGGGACGTCACGTATATGACCCCGAAGTCAGGGCGTCACACTTTTAGCCGAATTCCTTAACCTCAAAACTTCCAAAATTAAAAGGTTAGTGAAATCAAACACGGATAGATTTTCATTATCCTTCTTAGTAGACAACTTTTCAAAACTTCCTAGGGAAATGGAAAACACTTCAGCCTGGGTATTCATTTTAGCTTTCTTCGGCTTTGTTCTATTCCCTGTGTCTAGAACGGGATTAGACCATTTAGTAGCTATGATCGCAAGACAAGCATGTCTTAAATGGGACTTCTCTAAAATGCTCCTTGCCCAAACCGTCATTTCCTTAAACACATACCAAAATCATGGGAAGGGTATTTTTCAAGCTTTTACTAGTCTTTTGTTGTTATGGTTCATCTCACACATTCGACCTTAGTGTCGTTTCATGAACATTCGCGAAATTTGTCTCGAGCGATAAATCTAATTGAGCTATACATTTGTATCCAAAACAAATTACCCAAACAATCTTTTTTAGATTGGGTCAATTTCATTAGAGCCTTAACTCCTAATCAAATCTAATGGTGGATCAATTGGCCAAAGATTAGCAAAGCGAAGATCACGAGCCGAGAGGGAAATGAGTACCATTGTTTGGTTTGAGAAGAGGAGCAGCTTATTGCCTTCTGAGGGTTGTTAGACAATTTGGGATACTTCAGCAAGTACCACCGGTATGAAATCCTGAAGAGTTCGTCTTTGACATCCCAAGTGAGATTATACCTGAAGAGAAGAAGAATGTCCTTTAAGCCAAAATTTACAAGATCATCTTATCTTTGGATAACCCACTCGAATAAATAATCGAGAGGTCAAAAAGTTTGGAAGAAGACATGAAGATTTACATGGCCTCTAAAGAATACATCAAATGGATAGAAAATAAATGTCCAATTGATGTCGAGCCATATATCCCATTGAGCATAATATCGAACCTCGTGGAGGAGTACGTTCCAGAATACATTATTCCAAGCATGCCTGGAGTGGAACCTTACGTCCCATAAGAGGTCATGATTGATGTGGAAGAATGAGAGTCTCGACCCAAGGAATGGGAAGAATACCAAAAGGCAAAAGCTATCTTAGCTAGCAAGAAGCCTAGGATTGAATGATTTAGATTCTCATTTGAGTTTAAAATCATGATGTCAGATAATTTTATATGCAATGATGGATTGATCATTTTCTAAACATAATTTCAAAACATGAAAGAATCACCATGGATTGCAATTCTTTGGATTGTATGATTCCTTGAGAAAAACATTGATGAAGGATTTCATATAAGGCTAAGACTTGTACAGAATTTTTTTATCTTTGATAATCTCATGAAACCATATAATTAAAAGGATGTAGGGTTTCACGATCATTTTATTATGCTAACATTGGGTCTTTTTATAAAAGCATGTTGTTTAGCAACGGAAGGTAAAAGACCTCGAACTCGCCTACAAGTTAGAATGGCGGAAGAAGAAACCTGTGCTCGACTAGCTGAAGTTGAGAATCAAATGACCAAAATGGTTGCAATGGTGGCGGAAATGAAGGTCTTTATTCTCACATCTCGAGAATCTTATCATACTACTCAAAATATGGGAGTTTCAAATGCTACTAAAACACGGATTGAAGACCCAATTAGAAATAAAGAACCAGTTCAAGAAAATCCTTCAAAAACTACGCCTGGTGGTAAATTTGGAAGAGGATAATCAGACCAAGAAAGCATAAAAAAAAAAAGGATAAAGAAGAGGCCAAGAGATTGGCCAAAATTGAAAAATGCCTAGCAAGTCAAGGCTATGAGCTTTAAAAATTCGACAAGTTCTCGCCATACACAAAGGTAGTTATTCCAGAAAACTATTAGGAAGCGGAGTTTGTGAGCAAGTATGATGGCACTAGTTATGCCAAAAGCCATCTAAAGTATTATCTTCGTAAGATGGCAAGATATTCAAGCAACATGCCACTTCTTATCAGCACATTTCAAGATAGTTTGAGAGGGGAAACCCTAGCATGGTATACCACTCTCGACATAAAAGATATTACCAAATGAGACCATTTGGCCGGAAAATTCTTCGCCAATACAAATTCAATGTCAAAGTACTTCCAACCCGGGAGGACTTAGTTAGAACCGAGAAACGAAGAAGGGAAGGATTCAGAGCCTTTGCTCAAAGGTGGAAAGCTGTAGCCTCACAAGTTAAACCGGCTATAAGTGAGGATAAGCTTATTGAGCTTTTCTTGAAGTCGTTACCAACTGAGTATTACGACAAACTTGCATATATCAGGCTACCAAACATTCACCATATTGGTGAAGTTGGTGAAAGAATCGAATGGTCGTTAAAGGAAAAGAAATCTCAAGAAGTGACGACACGAAGACTTTATCCTCGAAAAAAGGATAAAGAACCTATATGTGACGTGTCTATGGTATCTAGCCCCAATGTTAATCAGGCTTCATTCCCAAAACAGTCTAACATCACTTGGAGAAATCCAAAGCAGTTTGAGCCAAAGAAAAGGCCCGTAAGGCAATTCACTCCGTTGCAGCCCCCCCAAAGTTACTACCGATGCTGTTAGAAAGACATTTAGTGGCTAAAGAAGTGCTAAGAGACAATCCTACAAAGTTCCCTCAGACGATGAGTCAAAGACTTGCACATATCACATGAGAGAAAGGGAACACGATATAGATAATTGTTTAGTCTTGAAATATAAAGTTCAGTAGCTCATTGACAAGAAGATGTTAAGCTTTTAAGAGCCAAAGCCAAATGTGCATAAGAACCCTCTTCCTGAGCACAACGTAGTAAATATGGTCCTTACAGAAGGAGAAATGATAAGGCTCGATGATGAATATGAAGTCAAGATTAAAGCTTCTCGATTAGGAGATGCTCGCTTTCGTCAATAAGCACTCCGAAAAGGTGAGGTTGTAGACAACTTGGAAAGAAAACTCTGGAAAATATAACTTTCAAGTGAAATATACCCCACCGCCATAGGCATTCAAAAATGAAATAATTATGCCTGATGGCTGGGGTAGTATGGACAATGAAATCAGTCCTAAGGAGAAAACTCTACCCAAGAAAGAAACGCTTAAAGATGAGGTAGATCCAGATGAAGAGGAGAAAGAAAAAGTCCGTCAAGGTGAAAGGCATTTCACCTAGAAAGTGGCTAGGGAATGCGAAACCGTAGACCTAATCGGTCAAGACAATGGTAAATACAATTACTGTGTCAAATATACACAATCACTATGGGTATTAAAAATGAAGTTATTATACCGGATGGATGGGGTAGCATGGATGAGGTCCCGATCAGCCAATTGAATCTCGAGGAGAATGAAGATCAGGAAGAGAAAAGAAGAAAAAGACTTGCCGAGGTGATAGGCAATTTGTTCGAAAAGCACGAAGACAAGGTGAAGTTGTTGATTATCTGGGTCAAGACAGCGGTAAATATAATTACCGTGTCAAATATACACCTTCTTCATGGACATTAAAAAACGAAACAATCACACCTGATGGTTGGGGTGAAATGGATGCTGTCGAAGCCAATATAAGCATGGTATCTATAATTACACCATTTATAATCAAGCTTGATGAGGTGGATAAATATAAGGCGGAGGAAGGTCCCGTCACACCAATCACTATTCAACTTCCCATTAATCAGCTAAGGATCGAGGAAGAAGAAACACAGCCTGTGATCATCGCTCTCCCTCCAAAAGAAAAGTTTGACACTAAGTGTGTACCTTGGGATTATTCTCTTAAAGAAGTCGATGCCAGAACCCCATCGGGAGATGCAATGCACCGAAGGAAAGTGAACCCGAAAAGAAAGGAGTAATCAAGAAGATGTTAAACAATTACTCTCGGTCATGAAGACAAGCGAATTTGAGGTAATTGAATAGTTAAGAAAGATGCCGGCACAGATCTCTCTCTTGGATCTCTTCGAGACTTCGGAAAGCCACAAAATGGTGCTTATGAAACTTTTCAATGAGGTGCATGTCCCGGAGTCGATTAATGAAGTACAATTGGAAGACTTTGTTAGTGCCATTCTTATAAAGGATCAAATTGCCTTCTCTAATAAAGATTTTCCGATTGACGAGCGTTCTCACAATAAAGCCCTGATATATTGCCGTCAAATGCCCGGGCAAGAAGGTGTCACGGGTGCTGATCGATAATGGTTTTGCACTTAATTTGTGTCCACTAAGCACACTGCATCGCTTGAGAATTAGTGAGGAGCTCATCAAACCTTCCAAGGTAACTGTGTGCTCGTTTGATGGAATGAAGAAGGACGTTATTGATGATATCAAGCTCGAGGTGAACATAGGTCCTGTGCCTTTTCTGATCGACTTTCAAGTAGTGGATATTCCAAGGACTTTCAATTTATTACTTGGAAGACCTTAGATTCATATGGCTAGCACCATTTCTTCAAATCTCCATCAGAAGGTCAGATTTGTCATTAATGGCAAGATGATCACCGTACACGGGAAGATAGATTTCACCACCTATAAGGAGAGCGCAATACCATATGTTGAGTCCAAAGTAAAAGAAGAACCAAGTTATCATTCATTCGGAAATGATCTCAATGGTGCAAATTCCTACTGGGTGCATCATAAATTCCTCAGAGTTCTTAAAGTCATCCATTATGTCTAGAAGAATGTTATACCGGTATGTCTAGAAGAATGTTATACCATTATGTCTTGAATCGAAGTCTCAAGGAATCAAAGAACCTATCACTCCTATCGCTACAAGAACAAAGCACGGAGTAGGATATATTCCAAATAACTCTAAAGATCACCATGGAGGCTGTAGAAGCCGAGGTGATCGCCTCATTAATCCTTCCATATGGAAGGGCAAAGTTAGAGAGCTTCCCTATCATCATATCCACATCAATGAAACTTTTTCTGGACCTTCCAAGTTTCTTCAAGAAGAAGACTTACATGCAGAGGAAGAATATGTTCTGCCAAGCTTATTAGAGGAGAATACCATCAATGTTATCATAACTGAGGCAGAAAATACCTACGCACTGGAGTAGGAAGATTCTCTTGAACTTTTGCCACAAACTTTTCTTTCCATTGCATTTTATTAATCGCAATTTCAAGTTTTTTGTGATTTCATTTGCAATTTCAATTCAATTGCAATTTATATTCTTTTTTTGATGTAGATGTAATCGTGTTTTTCAATTCAATAAATGTGATCAAATGTTTTGTTAAGTACATGTAAAAACAAAACCAAATCTATGAGGAACATTATCCTCACTCATGAGGCTTGAGGCTTTAGGTTTCTATATTGCTTCTCATTGCGAAAATGATTTTAAGAGCAAGGAAGTCTGATGATATGAAGACTAGCTTTGGCTTTATGTTTTTTTCAAAACAAATTTCAAAATGAATTTCCAAAAAGTTTTTCATAAGACCATGTGCGTTACTTACTTACTTTGTATGCAATTACTAATCATGTTTGTTACATGTCAAGCATGAGCATTCACACATCCATAATAGATTCATATGTGACCCAAATTTTTCTAAGGAGATCACTTGCGAAGATGAGGAATGGATCATAAGAGAATGGATCCGTTATGAAGAATCAAAGCTATTCACGTTAGAAAAAACGATTATTGTTAATCTGGGTAATAAAGAGAATTCCAAAGAGGTTAAGATTGGAGAAAGTCTTCCCTCAACAGAAGTAGAAAGAATAATAGATTTGCTCAAGGAATATCAAGATATATTTGCATGATCTTATGCTGACATGCCAGGCCTTGATCCAAGCATAGTTGAACATGCTTTGCCAATTGATCCAAGTATTCCACCAAAGAAGCAAAAATTGAGGCGAACAAAGTCGGAATTGGCAAAGAAAATAGAATAGGATGTGATGAAATTATTCAAAGTTGGTTTCATCAAAGTAGTATCATATCCAGAATGGGTTGATTGTCAACATAGTACCCGTAATGAATAAAGATGGTCAGGTATGGGCATGCGTTGATTATCGTGACCTAAATAAAGCAAGCCCTAAGGATGATTTTCCGCTTCCACATATTGATGTATTAGTAAAAAGCACTACTGGGTTCGAAACATTTTTATTCATGGACGGTTTCTCAGGATATAATCAAATCCTCATGAAGAAAGAGGATAAGGCGAAAACGTCCTCCATAACACCATGGGGCACATTTTGTTATAAGGTGATGCCTTTCGATTTGAAAAATGTTAGTGCCATGTATCAAAAGGCAATGGTAACTTTGTTCCATGACATGATGCACAAAGAAATCGAGGAATATGTGGATGACATGATTGTAAAATCCAAACAGGGAGAAGATAATGTTGAAGTGCTTCACAAATTGTTCGAAAGACTTAGAAAGTATAAGTTGCGGCTAAACCCCAATAAGTGTGTATTTGGGGCAAAATTTGGCAAACTGCTAAGATTTGTGGTTAGTAACAGAGGAATCGAAATTGATCCTTCTAAGATCAAGGCAATATATGACTTAAAGACTCCTACTACGGTGAAAGAAGTGAGAAACTTGTTGGGGCGATTAAACTACATTGCCTGTTTCAAATATCAGCTTTCTAAGACTGCTAAACCATTTTTCAAACTGTTAAAGAAAAATACCAAAGTAAAGTGAGATGCAGAATGTTAACAAGCTTTTGACAAGATCAAAGAATATCTGGTATACCCACTAGTGCTGGTATTACCAATTCCTGGAGTCCCATTGATCTTATATTTGACAATTCACCATGAGTCGTTAGGAGCAGGATTTTGTACAAAGAAGACCAAATGATGTTAAAGAACAAGCCATTTATTACTTGAGCAAGAAATTCACGGCATTAGAAGTGAATTACCTAGCCGTTGAGAAGACATGCGTTGCATTGATTTGGGTATTACATAGATTAAGACAGTACACCCTTTATCACCAAATCTTGCTAGTGACCGAGAATGACCCGATCAAGTACTTTCTGGAAAATCCTCCTTGGTCGGGAAATTAGCAAAGTGGCAAGTCTTGTTATCTGAGTTCGACATCAGAAGTTCATCCCAAAAGTCACTCAAAGGACAAGCGATAATAAACATGCTGGTAGAAAATTCGCAGAATATCGCCAGTTCTAAAGAATGACTTGATGACCACATATTGACATTAGTCGATGACAAATGAACCATGTATTTTGATGATGCAACCAACTTATCTGAATTAGGAAATGGGCAGTATTGATCTCCAGAGAAGGCCAACACTATCCGGTATCTGCGAAATTGGTATTTCCATGCACCAATAATGTCGCTGAATACGAAGCATGCATTCTCGGCTTATAATTAGCCCTTTCAATAAAGGTAAAATGGTTGCAAGTATATGGAGATTCTATACTCATCATATTGCAAACAACTGATAAATGGTAAACTCGAGATGCCAAGCTGATTCCTTATTACATATATTTAGAAGAGATGATGGAAAGTTTCGAATAGGTAACATTCGATTATCTTCCAAGAGTCAAATTCATTTTGCAGATGCTCTTGCAACTTTATCATCCTTACTAAAAGCTGAAGATGGTATGGATATAAAACTATTGAGAATCAGCATTCTCAAACAACCAGCTCATTGTATGATGATCCAAGCAGAGTTCGACAATGAACCATGGTATCATGATATCAAGAGGTATCTTCAATCAAGAGAAATTCCTGAAGAAAGCTAATCGGGTGACAGGAAATTTATAAGATAGATAGCCAACAAATTCTTCCTCAATGGTCAAACCCTCTATAAGAAATCATTTGATTCAACTTTATTAAGATGTGTGGATGCTACAGAAGCTGAACAAATCATGAAAGAAATTCATGAGGGTGAATATGGACCGCACATGAACGGACATCTTCTAGCCCGAAAGATTATGAGATTGCGATATTACTAGATGACGATGGAATCAGATTGCATCCAACATGTGAGGTGTTGACATCAATTTCAAATTTTTGAAAATAAAATCAATGCATCGCCAAATGAACTACATCAAATGTATGAGCCATGGTCATTTTGGGTATTGATATGATTGGTCCAATCAACCCCAAGTCCTCAAATAGACATTGGTTCATCCTGGTTGCTATCGACTATTTCACTAAATGGATTGAAGCAAACTCCTACACAAATGTTACTGCCAAGAATGTTGCAAGATTCATCAAGCGAGACATCATTGCTAGGTACGGAGTTCCAGAAGCAATAATTACAGACAATGGCTCAAATTTAAAGAGCAGAATTATAGATGATTTACTTGAGCATTTCTATATCCGACATCTGAACTTATCTCCATATCGTCCACAAATGAATGGAGCAGTTGAAGTGGCAGATAAGAATATTAAGAAGACACTGGCCAAGATAGTCGAAAATTATCGTGATTGGCACGAAAGGTTGCCATATGCTCTATTGGCATACCGGACTTCAATTTGAACATCAATTGGAGCAATCCTATTTTCCTTGATTTATGGAATGGAAGTAGTGCTACTTGTTGAAGTGGAAATTCCTTCATTAAGGATACTATCTCAGTTAAAGTTTTCAGAAGCTGAGTGGAACCAACAAAGGTATGAACAACTCAACATGATCAATGAAAAGAGATTAAGAGCTATATGCCATGGGCAAGCCTATGAAAGACGAGTGGCTAAATCCTTTAATCAAAAAGTGAAACCAAGGCATTTCAAAACAGAAGATTTAGTAGTGAAGAAAGTCATATTCGATAATTCAGATCCTCATGGCAAATTCACTCCAAAATGAGTCTGAACCAATTGAGTTATCAAATAGTAGAAGGAAGTATCCTCAATGTGCTTTCCTTTTTATCATCCCTAGAGAGACAAAGAAAGGGAGCAACGACAGAAGAATCCCCAATGTAACCAAAGCAAAAGCATGCAAACAAGAGGGATCTTGATAAATTGATCAGACAGGTATCCCTAAATCGTGAGGGCATGTGAGGTTGCCTTTCTAAGAGAAAAATCAAACCTTTTCTTCCCCCAAGCGGAATGACATTAAGGTTAAGCAAAGGAAAATAATTCAGAAATGTTTCAATCAGAGATTTTGAAACACTCTTTCTTTGAAAATGCAATAAGCATCAAAATTACCTAAAAGGGATAATTTGATAAAAGGCTTTGAAAAATTTCATAGAAAAAGTTTGGATCAAATCAAATGAAAAGACCTTCAAATGATGAAAAGTAAGCCATATCCAAACATGTCCCCTATACACTCAAAGTCAAAGTGTTAAAGTGAGTGAGAAAAATTAATCCGAAGGAAAATAGGGATATTCGCAATGATTACATGGATTGAAATGATGAAAGGTAATCATTTCATTATCCC
Organism: Syzygium grande; assembly: GCA_024733475.1. Classification (NCBI taxonomy): domain Eukaryota; kingdom Viridiplantae; phylum Streptophyta; class Magnoliopsida; order Myrtales; family Myrtaceae; genus Syzygium; species Syzygium grande. Next base: position 11,958,963 of record JAMXDD010000002.1, on the reverse strand, counting down.
AAACACATGCTTATCCCTTGCAAACCAAATTTGAACCAAAACAATAGAGAAGATTTCCTAAAATAACCCTATTAAGAACCACCCCACATTGGGACAAATTAGGAGGTTTGTGGATTAACAACTATGGAGAATAGGATCAAGAAAGATTTTATTACATACTCTTACATTAATCTTTCTGTAATAACTTCATATAAAGTCATATGAAAACTCAAAACATCCCAAGAGGAAGAAGAACACTTCATTTCTTATGCCCAAACACATTACCTTTGACAAAGCCCAATTGAACCTGAATATTCATTTTAGAATCCTAAATTAGTGATCATCTCTTCGCACTGGAGCATAAGCATATGATCCACTTTAATAATTGGAAAATAAAAAGGTAGAACATAGAGTCCTTAGAATGCAAAAAGATCAGGGACAAAAGAGTATGGGGCATGAAAAAGCAATGTGCTTGGTAAAAGCAAGGCCAATGCCTAGAAAAATGAGCAAAATAAAAGAAAAGAAAAACATTCAAAAGAAAGAATGACAAAAGTCAAGTCAAAAGCAAATAAAAGTTGTGAAAAATCAAAAGTCACCACAAATCAGTGATTGAAAAGATCTCGATGAAAATTTAGGGGACTCATGTGTTCATGATAAAAAGATACCTAGTGGACGAAGAAAAAAGGGTGGTGATGCCAAGAAGATCACCAGTTTCATAAAAACCTTGAATTCAAAAACAATCGAGCCTTTTGAGCTTGCCCAATACCAACATTACAATCTCTCCCCAAAGACTCTTCAGATTGGGATGTTGAAAGTGAAAATATGATTTCATGACAGAAGCCATCACTTAAAGAATTGTGTGCTATATTGTCTTATCTTATCCTCTAGGTTCTTAAATTGAAGACCCGAAGTGAGAAGAAAGATGATAAGATCTTTTCTTGGCCACATAATGCCTATCCTTTGAATAACCATTAACTGGTGAAGACCTAAGGATTGATTAAGAGAAATGAATTGAGGGTTCTAAGATGATGCCCATTCCAACCGGTGAAGAAAAGACCAAATTCATAGATTGAGACAAATCCTTTCTAATGAAGGTCTTCTAAATGATCGTTCAAAATATTTCTCGAAAGATTTTGAGTTATTTGCTCAAATACTTCCTTTGAGGGGAAATTTGATTGTCAAAATCCATTGACATGAAGAATGCTGTTTTTAAAATCGAGTTTCAAAAGTTTTTGGTTAACTAAAAACCAAGTTTTCAAAAAATTTGTGGTAATCTAAAAAACCACGTTTCAAAATAGTTTTTGGTTAGCTAAAAAACATACGAAAGTTTCGTGAAATTATTCTTAAAATCACATTTTTTTTAACAAATATTCCAAAGAAAATTGCACTTCGTAGCCTCTGAGTAATGATTCTCATGAGTGATCGCGATTTTGCAGCTTTGAATATGGTGATTTTTATAGTTTTATCAAGTGATCGCAGGATTGTAGCTTTAGAGCTGTCACCCTCCGAGTGTTCGCAACCTATAGCCTTAGATAACTTTTTTTTTTGTGGCTCATAGAATGGCCTCTTCATGGTGATTTTTATGGTTTTGCTAAGTGTTCGCAGGTTTATAGCTTCGGGAGCCATCATTTTCTGAGTGTTCGCAACTTATAGCTTTGGATGACTTTTTGGGCTTAAAGCATAGCCTCGTTATAGTTCTTCTGAGTGATTGTGGATTTGAAGCCTCGGGGAATTGACCCTCCGTAAGTGATCACAAACCGTAACTTCAGAAAACTATTACAAAGGTCCTACTGGTGAGGAATCACTAGGCAATCTTAAGTCCTATTGGCAAGGAGCCCCTAAGCAAATTCAAAGTCCTACTGGTGAGGAACTACTAGACAAATTCAAAGTCCTACTAGTGAGGAATCACTAGGCAAATTCAAGTCCTACATGTGAGGAGCCCCTAAGCAAATTCAAAGTCCTACTAGTGAGGAACCACTAGGCAAATTCAAAGTCCTACTAGTGAGGAACCACTAGGCAAATTCAAGTCCTACAGGTGAGGAGCCTCTAGGTAAATTCAAAGTCTTACAGGCGAGGAGCCCCTAGGCAAATTCAAAGTCCTACTGGCGATGAACCACTAGGTAAATTCAAAGTCCTACATGTGAGGAGCCCCTAGGTAAATTCAAAGTCCTACAGGCGAGGAGCCCTTAGGCAAATTAAAGTCCTACTGGCGAGGAGCCATTAGGCAAATTTCAAGTCCTACTGGCGATGAGCCACTAGTCAAATTTCAAGTCCTACTAACGAGGAGTCACTAGGCAATTCCAAGTCCTACCGGCGAGGAACTACTAGGCAATTTCAAAGTTCTACTGGCAAAGAGCCACTAAGCAATTCCAAAGTCCTATATGACGAAGAGTCATTAGGCAAATTTTCAAAGTTCTACTGGTGAGGAACCGCTAGGTAAAACTTCAATTCCTACTAGTGAGGAACTACTAGGCAAATCCAAAGTCCTATTTGACGAGGAGTCATTAGGCAAAATCATCAAAATTCCTTGGATGAGGAATCCTAGGTATTCATGTTTCATGAAGTTCCAACTCAATACACCATAATCATCAACATCATTCATTCATACTTTGAAAGTGATTAGCCAAGAGATGCTCTCAAATAGGTAAATTTCTCTTCCTCAATCATCAAGAACATTTTAGACATGTTCGAAAGAAAACTTTTGGACTAGATCTTGGATTTCAAAGCAAGATTCTCGAATCAACTGTTGTGAAACTGTCATTTGTCATTTTAGTTCAGGTGTCACATTGTCTTTGAAATCAACCTCTAACTAGCTTAATCTCAAAGAGGGGCAAGTGTGGACACATAATTTTTAGCTTTTTTTTTCAAATTTTTCAAAAATCTTAAAAATAGGATTAGGAACCTTGGCCAAGCCTAGAAACCCAGTTCTAAACCAAAAATAATTTTTTCAGGATTTTCTTGAATTTTTCCTTAATTTATTTTAGTCAAAACAAAGAAGAAAATCAAGAAAAATAGCAAAAGGAATCCAAAAATTCTATAAAAATAGTCATTAGTCTTATTTTAAGTCCAATTTCATGAATACATTGTCCTTTTTCGGAAATCTCAATCAGGTATATGCTTTTCCCAAAATTGGACAAAATTAAACCCGAATTAAACCAAAAATGAAATTAATTTTTTTCTAGTCATTTTTAAGTCATAGTGTCTTCATAATAATTGATTCTGGAACCTTGAATTGCATAATGGTCGGTCTAATTATACAATTTGACATAAAAATAAAAAATTCCCTAAATTAATTGAAAATTAAGGATTTTGAGCCAAATTGCAAATCATGTCCAATCCGAAATTGGTGAAACATGAGACCATCACTTCTAGAGTTAATCAGACTTGGGTAATTCAATTTTGACATTGGTTTTGCCTAATCAGGTCATCAGTGTTGAGGAAAACTCCTACTGATTTTGAAGTCGATAAAACCTTTCATGATAATTATATATATATGTGCTGGAAACTCAGAAGGACGTTTTTCAGACCTTACAAACTTGAAAAGTAAGTTCTTTGAAGACCCACATAATCTAAAGTTCTAAGATTCAGACGCAGATTCGCATACGGTTATTCGCATACGTAATTTCTTCGTATGTAATCTGAATCTAAACATAATAGCTAGTGATCTGGCATGAATTTCACAGAAGAAAAGTTTTGATTGGTTCAATCTAAGGCTATAATTGATTGACAATCAAATACTACGATAAGTATGCATTATAACGAACAAAGCTCTACTTATGGAAACCGAGACTCTGATTGTATGGGCAACCAGAATTAGCGGGATTCAGAATCTGTTATCCAATAGCTACTCAATCCTTATTATATAAATCTGTCTAAGGTAAAGATTGGAATCCTCTGAAAGCTATCCAACGGATAGTTTGGATGTAGAGGAGTATTTAAGGAGATCATTGAGCAGCAGAAAATATACAGAATCAAGAATCAACAAGTCTAAAGTCTGAGTATATTCTAATCATTTCTCCTGTCGTTCTTAGCCAAAAATTTAGATCTTGAGGGTTACTTTGTAAAGCGTGATTGTGTGAGATAGAGAGTCCTATCATACACAAGAGTGCTGACACTCAGAATCTGTAAATTCCTTTTGATTACATAGTGAAATCCAGCCGGTAGGCTGTAAGCGTGGGAGAGTGGACGTAGGCTTAGTATAAGCCGAACCACTATAAACTTGTGTACAGATTCCCTATCCCTTATCTCTTTATTTACATTCTGCACATCAAGAGCACCATCCATATAATATGTCTTGAATCTGAATTTTATTCAGACTTTTCTGTGATTTGTTTTATTTCTGCATAAATATTTAATAACTGGTTAGGATCACCTATTCACCCCCCATCTAGGTGATCCTTGCTAGCTACTTCAATTGGTATCAGAGCAGGTTGCTCATTTTATTGAAGTGTTTTACTTCTGAGCTAACGATCTACATGGCTAGCTATGGTGCTCCAGGGTTCATCGAAGGACAGAGCAACAACAGATCACCATATTTCGATGGCAAGGAATATAGTATCTGGAATAATAAGATGAAAGCATTCATAAAGTCAATTGATCATATGCAATGGGATATCATCATCAAAGGAGTCAACCAAAGTCTTCAGATTCAAAAGAAAAGGTAGATGCAAGCAAAGCAGCAGTTCTTTCATTATCTCAAACTGAGATATGTAAAAGAGAAACTTTAGATTCCAAAGTAATTTATTCTCTTTACTGTGCTTTATCTCTTGTTGAGTATAAAAAAAATTATTGCTTGTGAATCGGTTAAGGAAATCTGGGATACTCTTCATATTACTTATGAAGGAACAGATCGAGCCAAGGAAACTCAAATTAATATTTTGCTTGGTCAATATGAATCCTTCAAAATGAAGCCTAGAGAATTAATTGCTAATTTTTATGACAGGTTTACTGACATAGTAAACGGTCTTGCTTGTCAAGAACAACCAGTTCCAGATGCAATAAAAGTCAACAAACTTCTGAGAAGACTGACAGATTAGTGGGATAACATCAAAACATCTCTTCGAGAGACACAAAGGATCAAGCCTCTATCAGTAAATGAGTTAATTGAAACTCTTCAATCATATGAGACTGAGAAACGGAACGAGGAAAATGAATCCAGAGGTAATAAGTCAATTGCATTAAAGACTAACATCGATTCTGATGCAGATTCTGAAGATGAAGATGTTGACGATGAAGAACTAGCTCTCTTTATTAAAAAGTATAAGAAGATGAAAATCAAGGGAAGAAACCTCAAAGGGAAGAAGCCTTTTGAGAAGAAAAAGTCCTTAGATGAATCAGAAAGATCAAAAGATATTATATGCTTTCACTATAGGAAACATGGACACATCAAGCCAAATTGTCCACTTTTAAAAAAGAAGACCAAATTTGAGAAAGCAAAGAAGGCCTTAAAGGCAGAAACTTGGAGTGACACGGAGTGCGAAGATAGTAATGAAGATATCTCAAATTTCTGTCTGATGGCAAAGTCAGATTCAGACTCAGATTCTGATTCTGATCCTAAAGTGGAAATCGAGGTAAAACCTTATGAAATGTCTATTGAAGTATCAAATTATATTGATGAATTATGCTTTGAATTTAAGATTGCTCTTAAAAGAATCTCTTCTTTGAAAAAGGGAAATTCATCACTGAAGCAACATGATGTTTCACAAAAAGAAAAAATTGATTTTCTTCAAAAAGAATTTCATCAAATCAAGGAAAGTCAAGATTTTCTTTCCAAAGAAAATGCTATTTTGAAAAAGGAAGTTTCAGAAATTATTTCCAAGTTTTCAAAAGGTTCAGAAACCTTAAAGCATATCATTTCTATTCAAAATCCTTACTATAACAAATCTGGTCTAGGATTTGTAAAGGAAAGTGACAGCTTGATTGATTTTCCAAAGGTTAAGGAGAGATTAAGATAAAGACCTCCTCGACAAGCTTATAAAAATCATTTTGAAAGAATTTGTGTCAAACCTGTTGGCCGGAAGCGCTCTCAAGTGCTCAAATTGTGGAGATCCACAACATTTTAAGAATGAATGTCCTAAGGTCTGGAGACCTATTTGAAGAGATTTTATTAAGACAGCATATACTAATGCTCAAGGACCTAAAAAAATTTGGGTACCAAAGAAAACTTGAGATGTTCTAATTATTGCAGGTTGCCACAAAGAGAAAAAGAAAATGGTACCTAGACAGTGGATGCTCTAAACACATGACAGGAGATCCAAGCATATTTGTTGATCTACACAATCTGAATGGTGGAAAAGTTTCCTTTGGAGGAAATACCAAAGGAAAAATCATTGGCAAAGGAACCGTTGAAATTGAACGACTCACAATCAATGATGTTTCGTTGGTAAAAGGACTCAACTATAACTTGATAAGCATAAGCCAGCTATGTGATACAGGTTTTAGAATCAACTTTCAAGAAGATACATGCTTAGGAACAAGCAAAGATTCTTCTCAATCATTCACAGGAAGAAGACATGGCAATATTTATCTTCTAGATGTTAATCCAAACTCCACTCATTGCTTAATTTCAATCAAAGAGGATGAAGATCTGTGGCATAGAAGGTTGGGGCATATCAGTATGCAACAAATCTCAAAGATCTCAAACAAGAAACTGGTTTGAGGTTTGTCATATTTGAAATACAGGAAAACAGAATTATGCAATGCCTGCACTCTAGGAAAATAAGTAAGAAGTTCTTTTAAATCTATACATCATGTTTCCACTAATCGTGCCTTGCAGCTTCTTCATAAGGATCTATTTGGACCAACCAGAACACAAAGTATTAGTTGTAAGAAGTATTGTTTAGTTATTATTGATGACTTTACAAGATTTACTTGGGTGTTCTTTCTTGCTCATAAAAATGAAGCTTTTTCGCATTTTTCAAAATTTGCAAAAAGAGTTCAGAATGAAAAGGGCTATACCATTTCCTGCATTAAAACTAATCATGGAGGAGAATTTGAAAATTAAAGTTTTTCAGACTTTTGTGAGGAAAATGGCTTTCAACGCAATTTTTCTACTCCATATACACCAGAATAAAATGGTGTTGCGGAAAGAAAAAATTGTTTCTTGCAAGAAATGGCAAGAACTCTATTAATTGAAAGCAAGATTCCTTTTCATTTCTGGGCAGATGCAGTTTTTATAGTATGTTATATCATTAATAGAGTTTTTCTTAGACCTATTCTTGAAAAAACCACCTATGAGCTTTTCAAAGGTAGAAAGCCTAATATCTCATATTTTCGTGTGTTTGGTTGTAAATGCTTTTTTCTTAAAAATCCAAATGATCGCCCTGGTAAGTTTGATGAGAAAGCAAATGAAGGATTCTTACTTGGATATTCTACTACAAGCAAAGCATACAAAGTATTCAACAAGAACTCTCAGATTATGGAAGAAACAATGAATGTAAGGTCAGACTCACAAAAATGAATCTAAACCATCTCCCAACATTCAAGAGTTATCAGAAATTCATCAAGAATCTCCAAAGATCGTAGAATCTGTAGAAGAAGGAAAAGAAGATACAATTCAGATTCAACCAGAACCTTCAGAGTCTACAGATATTCAGAAGGAAAGATTTGACAAAAACTAGAAACATAAATCCAGTCATCCGAAGAATCTCATCATTGAAGAAATAGAAGATGGTATCAAGACTAGATCCAAACATAAGGAGAACATCAGCAACTTAGCATTGATATTAGAAATTGAACCAAAAGAAGTTGGTGAAGCTTTATCAGATGAAAGCTGGATCGATGCTATGCAGGAGGAACTTCAGCAGTTCAGAATCAATAAAGTATGGGAACTTGTACCAAGACCAAAAAATCATCCTATAATTGGAATAAAATGGGTATTCAGAAACAAACTGGATGACAAAGGGAAAGTCACAAGAAACAAAGCAAGACTGGTAGCAAAAGGCTATTCTCAAGAAGAAGGCATAGACTATGATGAAACATATGTACTAGTTGCAAGGTTAGAAGCCATTCGGCTATTATTAGCTTATGCTTATTTCCATAACTTTAAACTATTTCAGATGAACGTAAAACATGCCTTCCTGAATGGATATATTAAAAAAGAAGTATATGTGGAACAATCACCTGGTTTTGAAGAACCAAGGAAGACTGATTATGTCTACAGACTCAAAAAAGCCCTTTAAGGTCTGAAACAAGCACCCAGAGCTTGGTACGAAATGTTAAGTAACTTCCTTCTGCAAAATGATTTCACCAAAGGTAAAGTTGATACAACTTTATATGTTAAAAGAAAGGGTAAGGATTTTCTACTTATTCAAATCTATGTTGATGATATAATCTTTGGATCTTCTAATGAATTGCTTTGTAAGGAATTCTCTAAGAATATGCAGAACGAGTTTGAGATGAGCATGATGGGAGAATTAGCATTCTTTCTTGGCCTACAAGTTAAACAAATAAAAGACGATACATTCATTTACTAAGAAAAGTATGCCAAGGAGATAGTCAAGAAGTTTGGATTGCAAAATTGCAAGAAGATAGACATTCCAATGTCTCAATCATCCAAGCTAGACAAAGATAAAAATGGTAAAAAGGTTGATCAAAAGGTATATAGAAGCATGATAGGATCTTTATTATATCTTACTTCATCCAGATCTGACATACTTTTTAGTGTCTGTATGTGCACGAGATTTCAATCAGATCCAAGGGAATCTCATTTCTCTGCAGTAAAGAGAATAATCAAATACATTGGAACCTATCCAATCTTAGGTCTTTGGTATTCCAAATATTCAGATTTTACTCTTACTGGTTATTCAGATGCTGACTTAGTTGGATGTAAAATGGACAGGAAAGTACTACAAGTATACGTCAACTGCTTGGAAATATGTTGATATCCTGGTACTCAAAGAAGCAAAATACAGTTGCATTCTCCATAGCAGAAGCAGAATATGTAGCTTTGGAAAGTTGCTGTGCACAGATTCTGTGGATGAAGCAACGGTTGCGAGACTTTGCTATTGAAGATTCAAGTGTTGCAATCAAATGTGACAACATAAGTGCTATTAATCTGACTAAGAATCCCATTCTTCATTCTCGAGTCAAGCATATTGAAATCAAGCATCATTTTAATGGAGATCATGTTCAAAATGGCGATGTGAATATTCAATTCATTGATTCTAAGAATCAATTAGCTGATATATTCATAAAACCTCTTGATAAATCTTCATTTGAGTATATTAGAAACAAACTATGCATTACTTATCCATTTTCTTGAAGTGTTTAACGGACAGAAATTTTTCAAACTCAAATGTTCTCAGTCTAAACATTTTTCAGACTCTCAAAGAACGATACGTACTTAGTTTAAAGTTTGGCGGGAATATTTTTGGTAGAATATTTTCACATTTGTTACTTTTGGAAGCAAATCAAGTACGTATCCTAATTAATTGTGCTTAAAATATTATTATGATATTGTCGTGATCTTTTATGTTTCAGAAAGTTTATTTCCTTCCTACATGTTTAGGCTTATTTTTTTAAATTTCTAAAAAATGACATCTTCTTTCTAGAACCCGTCCTTCTTGTTTATAAACCTATCCGTCACTCTTCAAAACCCTATCAGTACGATCTTTTACTCTTCAAACCCTTCCGATATTCAGAGGCTCTCCTCTTCTTCCCCCAAAGATCGAAACTTTTTGCTCCAGAAGTAATCAAAATGCCGTTCAAAAGAAGATCTTCACCCATTTTGAACCAAGACTCTAAATCTACTGCACCGGTGGAGTATATAGAGATTTCAGATACCGAGTTGGATCATCATGAAGACCCTGTTGAAGCGACACCACCTCAACGATCATCACCACCCAAAACTTCTGGTAAAACAGATTTTCGCTTTAAGAGCATCAAGCATGTATGGAATGCCTATCAACGGTTAAAGAGAAGCAATGCCTCTGCATTCGTTCTGCGTGACTGTCTTAGAGACAATGATTTTTTGCTCTGAAGAACATCTTACTGAAAACTACTCTCAGTTTTGTATTAAAACTGACAATGTTCCGGCCAGCACTACACCAAAAGAGCCCTCTCCAAAAAGGGCAAAGAAAAAGTCGGAGAATCATTAATACCCTATGACAAAAAGTCTGTTCAAATTAGCCCTAAAACTATCAGTGCAACCAAATTTGTTATTCTAGATGATGATGCTCGATTTTTTGATACTTTTGAAATGAAAGTGGGAATAGCATTTGATGTGCTAGGTACAGGAGGATTATTCAAAAGCACTGAGCATTATGTCTGTTATAAGTTATTGCTTGCTCGAGGAATCATGAACCACAGAACTATGGATTTCGACTACCTGGAGAAGGTTGGCATTTCAGTAAGGCACCTATTTGAAAAGTTAGGCATTTATGAATTTTGCCTTCAATCTGCCAATGTTTATGCTGAATTAACTGCCTACTTTTATTCCAATCTCTCTATTTTGTCACCCAACTGGATCCAATTCACAGTTGGTGATAAAAAATTCGATTTAAAAGCTGATATGTTGGCAAGGATAATTAGAGTAAAACACTCCAAATTTACTCCATTAGTAGTAAATCTTGAAGATGCCTTCAAGGAGGCCTCTAAAAATCCAAACTTTGCTCAAGGATCAAAGCGGCACCTTTCCTACTCTGACTTATCAAGACGGTCTATGATCTTGCATAAGATCATAATCAACTGCTTGAAGCCTAAGGCTGCCTCCAAAACCGACCTATCCAAATCAGAAATCAAGCTCATCTAGGCTATCTTGAAAGGTCAACCTTTTTCTCTTCCTCATATCATCATCTTCCATATGTACAAAGCATTGCAGAAGGACAAGGGACAACTGCCTTATGGTGCTTTAATCTCTCGCATTTTCATGTTCTTAAAAATATCGATTCCTGATAAAATGTGCAAGAACCTTGTTCCCTGTTTGTTTGTTGGAGAAAGAATGCTCTCCAAAATGAAGCAGTTTGATGATGTAAAGGAAAGAATAAAGGAAAAAGTAGCTCAACAGTCTGAAGTAAAATTTGCTGAAAAGTCAAGTGTCAAAAAGATCGAGCAGAGAAAGGAGGCTGGATCAGCAAGCAAGCAGACAGAATCTCCAATCCCACTAAAGATGTACAATAAGAAAACAAAATTTCTTCTACATGATGAAAGTGAAGAAGTAGAAGCAGAGCATCTTGATACAAACCATACTGATGCTCCAGAACATGTTTCTGAACAAACTCCAAGTGTTTCAGAACCAATACCTACAAAAAAAGTGTTTCTAAAGATCAAGCACCTATTCAGGGGGAGATTCCAGAAGAAGCAACTATGGGGTTCGATCAGTCTGAGCTAGTTAATGTCCAAGAACAGCCCTCAGAAAATTAGAACATCCTCTCTATTCTGCTCGAGATTAAGGACAAGCAAACTGCACTAGAACAAAATATGAAGGATCTACAGAAAATTGTTAAGGAAAACTACAAAACCCAACGTCTACAAGCAGCAGCAGACAAAGCAGAACTTGAGGAAGCCATTACTCTATGCTCATCCAACATGGATAAGGCTATGGGTCAATGCAGTTCGAAGATTGAGGAGGCTGTTTCAATATTGGAAAATTTTCAACTGATTCGTACTCCTTCAAAAAAATAGCCTGTTAAAACATTTCTCTCCAAGTCCTATTTTTTTAATTGGTCATAATCTCACTAACATTTCTTGTTTAGACTGGTTGATTACTTAATATAAATGCTTTATACTCTCTATTATTACCTTTTTTGCTGATGACAAAAAAGGGAGAAATTATATGCAGATTTAATATGCAAGATCATATGCAGGTTATATACAAAGGAAGCAAAGACAGAGATATCAACAGAGTTTGCTCTTTCAATTTCAATCTGTGATTCATGCGCTAAATATGTTTATTTACTTCCAATTAATTTCAAATTGATTCAATTTGTAGGAAAGTTTTGTCACCATCAAAAAGGGGGAGATTATTGAGAAAAACTTCTATTGATTTTGAAGTTGACAAAACCTTTCATGATAATTGTAAATTTGATACTTATTCTGAATCATTTTATTCTAGGAATATATATATATATATATATATATATATATGTTCTGGAAACTCAGAAGAAAGTTTTTCAGACCTTACAAACTGAAAAAATAAGTTCTTTAAAGACCCACATAATCTAAAGTTCTGAGATTCAGACGCAAAAGTTATTCAGACGCAGAATTTCTTCGGAAGCGTAATCGTAATCTAAAACATAACAGCTAGTGATCTGGCATGGATTTCACAGAAAGAAAGTTTTGATTGGTTCAATCTAAGACTATAATTGATTGACAATCAAATACTACGACAAGTATGCATTATAACGGACAAAGCTCTACTTATGAAAATCAAGATTCTGATTGTATGGGAGACCAGAATCAGCGGGATTCAGAATTTATCATCCAACGGCTACTCAATCCTTATTATACAAATCTGTCCAAGGTGAAGATTGGAAGATGATCCTCTGAAAGCTGTCTAACGGCTAGTTTGGATGTAGAGGAGTATTTAAGGAGGTCATTGAGCAGCAGAAAATTTACAGAATCAAGAATTAACAAGTCTAAAGTCCGAGTATACTCTAATCATTTCTCTTGTTGTTCTGAGCAAAAAATTTAGATCTTGAGAGTTACTTTGTAAAGAGTGATTGTGTGAGATAGAGAGTCCTATCATACACAAGAGTGCTGACACTCAGAATCTGTAAATTCCTCCTGATTACATAGTGAAATCCAAGCCGGTAGGCTGTAAGCGTGGGAGAGTGGACATAGGCTTGGTATAAGCCGAACCACTATAAACTTGTGTGCAGATTCCGTATCCCTTATCTCTTTATTTACATTCTACACATCAAGAACACCATCTATATAATCTGTATTGAATCTGAATTTTATTCAGACTCTTCTGTAATTTGTTTTATTTCTGCATAAATATTTAATAACTGGTTAAGATCATCTATTCACCCCCCCTCTAGGTGATCCTTGCTAGCTACTTCAATCAGGACATCGAATTGAGCAAAATCCGAATAACCTAGATATGAAATTTGAAAAATTTTGGACATGGTTATGTCAAAAATTTGGGAAAAACACATTTTTAGGTTCAAAATGTAATGGGAAATTCAATTTTGGGGTCAAATTTCGAAAATTCAATCAAAATATGGCTTAATTTGCATTTTTGGTCAAAACTGGAACTGCCGGGTCGGGCAGGTCGACCCGACCCGACCTGAACAGTGCATCTTCTTCGCCCAACTCACCCAACATGTGATAAAACCCAGAAAAAACTGACTCAAACCCAAAACTTTACCTATCATTTCCAGTTAATTCAGCACGTTTTAATCGATTGTGCCAGATAGAAAATATCCAGCTGGCACCAGTTACCGCCTTAATCAATCGAAAGTCGGTTCCAACTAATTTCGAGCAAGAAATCGATCAACAAAAAATGGAGAAAAACTGATGGAGAGCACAGAACCCGTTCGACGAAATTCCGGAGAGAGATTAGAGAGAGAAAGGGCGAGAAAGAGAGAGAGACTTCGAGAGACGTATAGAGGATTCGAGGATCGAGTGATCGGCATTTTCTCCAACGAGAAAACGCTGGCAAATCAGCTCTGATTGTGATCCTCTACGTCTGGTGAGCCAAAGACGAAGCTTATCACGAAGGCCTAAAAATGAGCCTCGGCCTGCGAGTCCAGAGCCTCTCCGGCGAGTTCGAAATCATCTTCTTGAAGCTCAGTTGTCAAGGAAGAATTCTACAATCGCCACTTGCTTCGAAAACCTTGTCCAATCCTTCAACAAAGAAGGTAAACTTTGGTTCTCACCACGGTTTACCAGAATTACCAGATTATAATAAGAATGTAATCTTGCAAATCAGATGATTTTGTTGCGATTACGAGCTTATTGATGCATAAAACTTGCTTCTGACCATGATTTACATTGTGTTATTGCATTTGGGATGATAAACGTGCATAAAATCTTCTTAGCCTCCATTAAAACCCATTGCCGGAGCTCAAGGTCCTCACCAGAGCATCCGGTGGCCATAGGCCATTCAAGTTAGCTTCTCTTAACTTTGTTTGTTGATTTTCTAGGCTTTAGGCTCGTGTTAGATGGCTAGGGCGATGTAGATTAATGGTTTAAGTTCTAAAAATGTTGATCTTAGCTAATGGTAGTTTCAGTTTAGGTTAGTGTTTTTGAGCTCGGTTTTCGCTGGCCGGCGGAGGTTCGGTCGGCATGTCGATTAGGCTAAATTGATAGCTAGTAACATGAGTTTTGCACAGAATCAAAAATCAGCTCCGGAATACCACTGGAAGGTCGTTGGATTTTGATTCGAAGTCGCGGCCTTGACAATCAAAAATCCATAATTGTGCATGCAAGGTGTTTGGCGTAATGCCGAAGAGAAAAATGGCAAAACGGCACCATTTTTGGCATCATGCTCGTTGGAGGAGGTGATCGGCGCGCGCTGGTATCGACCGATCGGTATGGGCCGAACCGGTCTGAATCGACGCTGGTCCAATTCATTTTCCCAGCGGGAAATTTAAAAAATAATAATAAATAAATATAAATAAATAAATAAATCAGAAAATTCTTAAAAAAACTTAAAAATCATATAAAAATTAGATTTTTTTAGAAAATCAGAAAATTAGAAAATTTCATAAAATTCAGAAAATTTTCAGAAAATTCAGAAAAATCCAAAAAATTCAGAAAATTCATAAAATTTAGAAAATTCAGAAAATACAAATAAAAAATGTAAAAAATTGGAAAATCAATAAAAAATTGAAAAATTGGGAAATTCATAAAAAATTTCAGAAAACCATAAAAAATAATTCTCGATTTAAAAAAAAATTTCGGAAAAAAAATCAAAAAAAAAATTCAAAATTTTGAAAATTCACAAAACGGTCCAAAATCACCGTGGCCAACCATTAAAAGTGAAATTTGAATTTTTGGAAGTGCCCACATGGCATTTTCAGAAGATTTCAAATTTAGGAGTTATAACTCCTAAAAAACCCTAAAATCCTAAAAATGTGTGAATCATAAAATAAACAAGGTTTTAGAGCTTCATTAGGGTTTGGGTTGTTTCAATTGATTTTTGTTTTAGAAACCACTTAGGATTGGTTGACTTGATTGATTTTGATTGTGCATTAAATACTTGTTTGGTCTTTCTTGTGATTAGAACAGATAGGATAAGTGGATAACCCTTGGAAATTCGCATGACACATTAGATATCATATTGTTCTTAGGTACCGAAAGGGCGTTAGGGATCTCAATTCGGGATCAATAACGTAACCAAGTCCCCGTACTCAGAATCTTTGGTTCGTAGGATTGATGTATTTCTCCCGTTACCTCGATTAGGTTTCTAGTCTACCTACCAATAATGACTAGTGGCGACTCCAAAAATCACAAATTTAGAAATCACCTTCCACTATCACATGAGGTATGGTTTGGGAGAGACCCTTATATGGAAATACATTCTTAGCGTGCAAATCCCGATAAAACCCCCAAAAGCGTGGCGTGACACATACGCATGGCAACAATTAAGACCGCATGAGATGAACCACCCGATGCATGACTTGGGAATTGGCCGCAATTATCTTCGCCTTTAAGATTTGGAAACACTACTTGTGCGAAGAGAAATTTCAGATTTATACGGATCATCAGAGTCTCAGGTATTTATTTTCTCAAAAGGAGTTAAACATGAAACAGTGTCGTTGGATGAAACTCCTCAAAGACTACAATTGTGATATCTTGTATCATCCTAGAAAGGTTAACAAGGTAGTGGATGCGTTAAGTCGGAAATCAAGCATTGCACGTATGATAGTCAAGGAATGGACTCTGTTGGAAAGAGTACGAGACTCGGAGTTCAAGTTCGAGGTGAGTCATGTTTCGAGCCTACTTGTAACAGTGAGGATTGAACCGGAAATCAAGACTAAAATTAAGGCTATGCAATCTACAGACCAAGAAATCTAGAAGATATTGGAGATGGATACCACCAAGAGAAAATCGGACTTCTAAGTATTCGAGGATGGGATCTTGAAGTTTCGAGGGAGGTTGTGCATGCCCGATGATGTGGAGCTTAAGGAAGAGATCTTGTTAGAAGCTCACCGTAGCAATTATAGCATTCACCTGGATAGCACGAAGATGTACCAGAACTTGCAATAGCACTATTGGTGAAACGGTCTGAAGGTGGACGTAGCTAAGCATGTGGCTAAGTGCTTAACATGCTAATAAGTAAAAGCGTAACATTATAAGCCTAGAGGATTATTGCGACCTTTGGAAACCCCTGAATGGAAGTTGGAACATATTACTATGGATTTTGTCATGGAATTGCCAAGGAGCCAAAGAGGCTATGATTCCATTTAGGTGATAGTCGACCGATTGACAAAGTCAGCATACTTTCTGACAGTGCAAAAGAATTTTGTGTTGGAAAGGTATGCCGAGTTGTATGTACGATAGATAGTTCGCCTACATGGAGTGCCGGTGATAATTACTTCAAACCGTGATCCCAAGTTTACTTCTAGCTTTTCGAAGAGTCTTCATACGGCAATGGGAACAAAATTGCGGTTCAGTACTACTTACCATCCACAGATGGATGATCAGTCTAAAAGGACAATTCAGACTTTGAAAGACATGTTGCGGGTCGTGTGTTTTGGACTTTTAAGGCAAGTGGGAAGAACAATTATATCTAATGGAGTTTGCTTATAACAACAGCTATCAATAAAGTATCAAGATGGCGCCATTTGAGGCATTGTATGGTCGGGCTTGGAGAATGCCGGTATGTTAGGATGAAGTTAGAGAACGAAGTATAACCAGCCTAGAATTAGTGCAATAATTAGTTGAAGCGATTGAGATCATTCGTGAGAGACTTAAGACCACGCAAAGTCGTCAAAAGAGTTATGCCGATTGGAGACGAAGACCTTTGGAATTTTAAGTAGGAGACTATGTTTTCCTCAAGGTGTCTCTAATGAGAGGATTGTCCCGGTTTGGTAAGAAAGGGAAGTTAAGTCCAAGGTATGTAGGCTTTTTGAAATTTTGGAAAGGATTGGAGATCTAGCCTATAGACTCGCCTTGCCGCCGAATTTGTCTCAAGTACATAATGTATTCCACGTGTCAATGCTGAAGAAGTATAAACTGGATTTGACTCACATGCTAAATTACGAAGAAATAAACGTGGACAATAGGGTATCGTACGTGGAAAGACTAGTGCTGATTGAAGACAGAAAGGAACAAGCGTTACAGACCAACACAATCCAGGTGATCAAAGTGATTTGGAAGCATCATGGAACCGAAGATGCTACATGGAAAAGCAAAGAGTTGATACGACGTTAGTACCCCCATTTATTTGAGTAGTTGGGTTGGGTTGTAAATTTCGAGGACAAACTTTTGTAAAGGAAAAGAGTTGTGACATTTTGAATTTCGACCTACGTTTGGGATAAATGAAATGTGTATATTCTTCAATACATTTGTAGTTAAATCTAGTCTGAAACTGATCATTCTCGGAATACTAACCTTTAGGGAATGGCTACTTAGGGAAATATACGTAGACCTAAGAACTCGATCATGAGTTGACTTTCGTTGACGATTGAGATTGCCATGACTTGAGTAATTGCAGGTCGATATGCGTTAATCCTAAAAAGTCACCTGTTAGTCAGAGATACACTAAAGTCGCGTTTGAGTAAAATTAGCCATTATTTGAATTCAAACTGGGATGTTGAATTTGTCAAAGTGTCACGATTAATTTATTTGGATGACGTCACATAAGCGTGGTTAACCTTAAGGTTTATTGGATTTATCGGAAAGTGAAATTTGGATCGAGAATTGGAAAAAGATCATTTTACCCTTGGGATATTTGAATTCCTATGAAGGGTTGAAGGGCAAATTGGGAAATTGACATTTTCCCTCCAATGGCCAAACCTAGAGAACCATTGTGCCCCTCCCTCCTAGCATATTTCTTTTTCTTGCCATTTATTATTTTAGGTAATTGGTTGGGAGGAGTTTTGTGAGCCCTAGGATCTTGTCTTGCCCAATAGGATGGAATGTGAGCCCTTGGATGTGTGAGTGGGAGCGGGTGATGGGGTTTTTAGTGGGATTAGTAGAGAAAAATCTGATGAACTCTCTCTCTCTCTCTCTTCGTCTTCTTCTTCTTCTTTTCCTTCTGCTGCTGCTTCTTCCATTGGCTTTTGCTCTGCTGCTGTTATTCTAGACTTGTGCTGCCCTCCTTGCTTGGATTTGCTTAGGTTTTTCCCTAGTAAGTGGCTTCCTAACCTTTGTCTAAGCTAAGGGGTTACCAATTGGTATATTAGGGATTGATTAGTGGTTGTGGTTAGTTGGTTTAAATGCTAGACAAGTAGATTTGTTTGTTGGATGTGTTCTCGGATTTCGTTACTGCTGTCTCATCAAGTTTTACTATTTTTGCCAAGACCTGTGTAGGCCGAATCTAGGGTAATGTTCTTCATGAAAGTTGTTCCAAACATCTTGGAGTATAACATAATTTAATTTGGAAATTTTTGGAAGTCATTTGAGGCCATTCGAAAGTCCATCTATGGATCAAAATCAGTCTGTCGGAAACACTATTTCTCCGACCTTCGGGTCTGTTCGAATTTTTATAAATTTTTCAGACCCATTTTCAAAATATTTCCTTCACAAAACTTGTTGGGGACATTTGTGGCTACATCATATGAAAATTTCAAAACTTTATAAGGAGATTTGATTACTGCTTGAAATGCATTTTGAAAGCTAAATGGCCAATCCGAATGAAATATTTTATGTCCAATTTTAGATGACAAAAAGAGGCGATTATAGATAGAACTGGGTTTTGTGTTCTGCATGAAAAATATTCATCAAGATGTCTTCTAGGACTTATCCGAAATTCATAATTTTTGGAGTTGAATTACTATTTATTTTAAAAAGAATTCTAGAATTGTGCGCCGGCCTAGATTTGCTCTGAATCTGTGTATTCGGTTTTCCCTTGTTTCTTGTGGCTGAGTTGTGGTGCTTGATGGCCGAGTTGATTAAAATGATGCTTGGTGGCTAAGTTGAATGTTGTGATGTGTAGATTTATACCATTGAGTGCATAGCTTGAATTATGGATTGAAAGGTGTTGGAATGATTGGGTGTATGGTTGAACTACATTGTTGCCCTTATGAATGGATTGGTTGGGCTGAGTTGTTGATTTGGAATTGAGCATGTTTGCGTGTGATTAGGGCATGTGGATGTTATGTGTGAAGGGAATGAGATAGGTATCGCATATGTTTGATAGGCCCTGAGGCGTGTTGACACAGGGAAAGGCATGAAATTAAATGAGGATGTACGTTTGATTCTATAATCCTTGAGGTGTGTTTACGCAAGGAATTGGATTTGTTTTGAGACGTGTTACGCGAGACAATGCCCGGATAAATCGGGGGACCGTCGACTTGATGTATCTTTACGCGAGTAATGCCATAGACTTGATGCGTGTTACGTGAGTCGTATGATGAGGTGGGCCTAAGGGGTGTTATGCGGGTCGGTATTGATCGGGGTGGACATATGTGTGTGTCGGAAGTTGAAAGATGTGAGCATATGTAGAGATTGAGATTGGAATAGGTTGGGATGTTATTATGGATGTATGTGTAGGAAATTGATTGTATCTTGAAGTGCATGTACATTGAGAAGTTGGTTAAGTTGTCGTGATTCGACTAACGTACAGGGTTGAATACATATGTCGAGGTAAGGCTAAGTGCCTTTAAACATTATTGCGCGTGATTGAGTATGATTGGTGTTTACACTTGTCTGGAGGTATGTGTTAGCCTTGGTAGGGTTTAGGGTGTTGCTTATTGAGACTCATTCTTATGGTTATTATATAACCATTTCAGACACTCGACCCCGACCATGAGCAATCCACCGGATGGTTTTGCGATCCCGAGGAATAGCTGATGGAGCAAGACCCCGAAGAGGAGCCCATGGAGCTGGTGGATCCTTTTTGTATAGCTAGGCTAGCCTACCCAATCACTTGTCCCTTTTTTGATGATGGTGGTTTTAACCCTGGTGGCCTTTTATATGTAAGGTTGAATTTTGTAAGTACATGCCGTTAAATGAAGTATGTGGTCGATTTGTTCAAGTGTTCTCCTACTATCCTTGGTCTTTAATCTTGTATGCGTGTTATAATTGCTTTCGCGTGCATTCTATGCTTGAAGTTTCATTTGGGTCGGCGACTAGTCCTGGGACGTCGCACTCGAAATACGACCACGGAGGGATGTTGTGGGCTCAGTGAGGTCCGGGGCGTGACATTACCTAAAACCCAGACCAACTCAAATCAAAATAACACACCACTATCTACCATAAACCCTACCCCATCAGACCCATCTCCCTCATCCTCTGATCCACCAACACAATCGGCCTTACCACCATCTCCACCAATAACAACCCGCAGCCATCCAATGTTTACACGATCTAGGAATAACATCTTCAAACCCAAACAAATTATCACACCACTAAACATCCTTTACCCGACACCATTGAACCAACATGCGTTACTCAAGCCTTGCAGGATGCCAAATGGTGACATGCCATGTTCGAGGAGTTTAATGCGCTGCTGCACAATGGAACATGAGAACTCACCCCTAACACAAATTCCAATAATGTTATTGGTTGTAGGTGGATCTTCCAGATTAAATGCCAACCTGATGGTAGTATTGAGCACTACAAAGCGTGTCTTGTTGCGAAAGGCTTCCACCAACGCCCCGAGATTGACTACAAGGATACCTTTAGTCCCATTGTCAAATCGACCACCATTCGTGTTGTACTTTCTATTGCATTGAACAGAGGATGGTCACTTCTGTAACTTGATGTCAACAATGCGTTCCTATAGGGGATCTCACAAATGAAGTATACATGACTCAACCTCCAGGATTTATCGATCGGACTCGACCAAACCATGTATGCAAATTGAGGAAAGCTATTTACGGATTAAAACAAACGCCAAGGGCATGATATACTGCATTGAGCAAATTCCTACACACTCATGGCTTTCACAGCTCCCGCTCCGATGCATCCTTGTTCATTTACACCATGGGTCCAATTACAATATTCTTTTTTGTCTATGTTGACGATCTCATCATCACAGTCAATGACACCTCTTTCATTGCCAAATTTATTGAAGCAATGTCTACGCATGTTTTTGTGAAATATTTGGGAACACTTCATTACTTCCTCAGCATTGAAGTGATCCCAACCAAGACGGGTGTACTTTTCTCTCAACATAAATATATCTGTGAGATTGTACAAAAACACAAAAATGGATGAAACCAAGGAGGTAGGCACTCCATTGGCAGTGGGAATCAACTTATCTGCCAATGATTCAGCCGAGGCAACTAATGCAAGTGAGTATCGATGTCTTATTGGGGCTGTTCAATATCTCACTATCACAAGACTTGATATCGCATTCTTCCTCAACAAATTATCTCAATTCATGTAACGTCCCACTATCACACATTGGGCTACTGCTAAGCGACTTCTCCGGTACTTAAAAGAAAGCATATTTCATGGGTTACATCTAACATGCTCCACGACATCTATTCTTCACGGGTTCTCCAATGCTGATTAGGTAGGTAATGCATATGACCGATGTGATATCCTAAAAATTCAACCCAATTTGGTGATTTATGAAATGGTGATTTCATCGACGCTCTATTAGTTAATTCTCGCCATGACCTGATCACTCAGGGAATACTAATCAAATAGGAAAAGCTATCGAGGAATTTACTTCCAATAGCCGCCCGTTAGTTTGAGATGTACTATAGCTGTGATTGATCGATTTTAACCCTAGAGTATGATCCGATTTTGAGTGTCGAATGTTCAAGGATTTCACACTCGAGCCATAGGACGTCACCTCGTAATTTTTACAAATTGGCCCTCGAAAATTCCAATTTCGAAAAAGAATCGAAGAATCAGAAATTTGACGTAAGAAACGGAAGTGAGCCGAGTCGAGCCCGTTGGGCCTCACGTCCGAGGAGACCGACCATTAAGGCTGATAAGGTTAAGTCGGTCCGTAATTCGGTACTCGGGCTAAGGACAAAATGGTAAATTGGGGGACAAAATTTAAGAAAAATTTCAAAAAGGAAATTGGAAGATTTTTGGAGGGTAATGATTAAACCCATCTCTCTCTCTCTCTCTCGCTCTCTCTTCCCTTCCCCCCTCCCCCCGGGACTAACTTCCCGCTAATCCCTATCGACTCCACCAACTACTCTTCTTCTTTTTCTTCTTTTCTTCTTTTCCTTGTTGGCTTCTACCCCTTGCTTTGCTTCCTCTGCTATACACTTTGCTCTCTGTTGCTTTTGCTCCTACCTTGCTGCTGCTACTTTTGCTCCTGCTTCATCACTGCTGCTTCTACTCCAGCTTCGCTGCTATTGCCTCTGGACTTGCTTCGCTGTTGTTGTTTCTTCTCTGCTTCTGCTTCTTCTTGTTATCGCCACCAGCCACTGTTCATGCCCGAAATAACCCCCAAATAGCCACCGAACTGCCCCGACAGCCACTCCCTTTTGTCATGCTCTTTCGCTGCCATCCGCTAAGCCCAAACTGGAAACCACCACGGACAGCCGCGTCGCCACTGTCATTCTTGCATCATCGCCATAGTTAGATGAATAAGTTAACCCCTAATCCCGTGTTTAGGGTGTTAAACTTGCTTAAGTTAGTTTAGATTAATTTATTGACTAGTTAAGTGGGACTAAGTGATAAGTTATTGTTAGATTATTAGATGATTGTTAGTGATAAGTTATCAGCAGATAATAAGTTATCATTGGATGTGGTGATAGGTTATCGATGTTTAATTGATAAGTTATTGGTGAATTTTAGTGATATGTTATTGGTATGTTCGATAGGTTATGATTATTTGCGTAATAGGCTATTGTTAGATTTGTGATAAGCTATCGCATATTCAATGATAAGTTATCACTTATTTTATTATTATTTAATTTATTAATTAAATTAATTTTCGGAATTAAATAATACTATTTTATTCTTAAAAAATAAAAAAATATTTATTAATAAAATATTCAAATTCCGAAAATTAAATATTAATATTTTCAAATGATTTTTAATATCAAATTGTGATTGTTTTATGCACAAATTGTGATGCCAATATTGGATTTCTCTGTATAAGTTGGCATAAATGGCCAAATGATTTGAATGATTATGTTTTGAGAAAAGATTTTGAATCTTTGAAAGTAAATTATTTTATAGTTATGTTTGAGAAAGGAATTTGAGGCTTTGAGAATGAAAAGCGTGTTTCGAACTGGTGATTTACAAATTGAGCAACGATTTGCATCTCTAATCACGTGAAAATGGTTATGTGGCATTGATTCGAACACAGTTCATGTTTGCATTGGCTAATTGAAAAGATAAGAATTGGCCTGAATGCTTGAGTGTTCGTGTGGTCACATGTTGAAGCCATTTTTCTGTAGATCGCTTGACGATACCTGATATATTGAGGTTTGCTGCAGATCGCGCTTGATTTTATTGAATGTCTGGAGATTATCTGGATAACCGATACTTCGAATCACGGCCCAATGGCGGATTCAATGCTCCTTACGGGATACCATCTTACTGTAGATCATTTCATGTTACCTTATTGGGATGCCGTCATCCTGTGGATCATTTGATGTTGCCATGCCCAACGGGGCAGGACGATGCTTAGTCATGTCGGAAGACTATCATCTCGCTGCATATCGCTTGATGCATAGTGGCCCAGAGGGGTTGTGATAAATGGAACACGCACATTGCATAGTGTTTGATTATGGGATGAATACTGCTAGGTATGATATGAGACGTGCCTGAGTGGTTTTACCTTATAATTGATACACGTGTGAGTATGGATACATGATGTATGGGAATTCTCTTTATGTGCTCCGAGTACGAGTTGTCCTAGATGCATTGTTGTGATATTGGTTGACTGAGGTCATGCATGACACGTGTGCTGCCAAGGTGAGGTAAGGATGCTTGTAATTGCTATCGGCATGTGATTGATCTATATGCGATGTATGGTTGCCTGACTAGGAACCCCAAGGCGAGTTGACCTCCTAAGCGGGGCTTAGGCCGTTAACTTTTTGAGACTTTCATCTCATTTGTTGTTGTTAACTTTTTTTCAGGCCCTTAGTATGTCGATGCACCTGGTACGGTTCAGGGTAGCTTAGGACATGGAGACTGTTGTTTCCACGCACGTGTTCCCCTGAACAGCTGTACATTTTTAAGAGCCATCGGACAATAGTTTGGGTGGATGAGGGACTGACTCATTGGGTTCCCCATCGGTTCTAGGCTTGGTTTGTTTGGGATGGTGAACATCTGTGTAGGCTTATCAGAGGGTTCGACGGTCCTCCGGAAGAGTGTCCTGGGTACAAGATATGGGATCCTATGGAGATCGACCTAGCTGACAGGTCTGTAAAGGATCCTGAGCTCGAGCCTAACCTTGTTCCCGAGGACCTGTCAAATTTTGAGCAGTCGGAGCACGATCCTAACTCATCCTACTTTGACTCACCGACCCTCTCTATGGATAGCCCATGAGAGACCTATCTGGAAAGCTAGCTTTTTGACTGACCCACTAATGGCGAAGTAGATTGACCCTAGTCTGGTATTTTTTTTGTAGGCTTTTTGTGGAAGTACCCAAAGTGGACTTGTAAAAATGTTCCCAAGGGTAAATCAAGTAATTAACTAATGTGATGTTTCATTGTGATTTATGTTAATGGTTTTCCTACTTATCCCTGCTTATTATTGTTGTCTAGGTGGTTGTGGTTGTCGCTTCCACACTCGTAATAAAAAGAAAGATGAAATAAAGGGTCGGCGACGAGTTCTGGGATGTCACATCATAACCACCATAGCGGGATAATACGGTCTCGTAGGGTTCGAGGTGTGACAACCGACCATCCACCTCTGCATTTGTCATCTATCTCGGCCCTAATCCAGTGTCTTGGAGTGCGAGAACAACGCATAATTGCCTGATCTTCGACCAAAGCCGAGTGCCGAGCCATTGTCACCGCCACAATAGAACTACAATGGGTTTAAAATCTGCTATCCGAACTTGGCATCCAATCAATCACCACTCCAACTCTGTACGGTGACAACATCGGTGCCACATATGTTTATGCAAATCCGGTATTTCACTCCCGAATGAAGCACATTGCCATAGATTACCATTTCGTTCGTGATCTAGCTACAAGTGGAGCTCTCCGTGTCTCCCACATCTCAACCACATATCAACTTGCAGATGCCCTCACAAAATCATTATCCAAACCTTAGTTAAGTTATTTACGACCCAAGATTGGCATCTTCGATGGAAGCACCATCTTGCAGGGGCTTGTTAAGGATAATTGTCACGCCCCGAACCCAACTTACCCATCGGAACGCGAGCATCCCCTTAACACTCCGGTCGATCATAGTGCGACGTCCCCAGGAGACCTCGCCGACCCAACAACAAACAGAGTATAAAAACACATGCGGAAGCAAAATATAACCCTGACAAATAGAGATGAACAAGGAAGCCACCCAATCCAGAATCTCATCAGGTAAAAACCTCATTCTCATATATATGTACAAACTGTTTACATAAAGAACATAGATACATGTACAGCTATCCACTATAGGTCTAGGTCAGGGTCAAACTAACATCGTAGTCAAAAGGCCACTAATCCAAAAAGTGTCGGTGGCCGGGTGAGTAGGTCTGTATTAAGGATCGCTATAACAAAAAGGTAGGGATCCCTATCGTCAACCGACTAGTCTAGGGTGCATAGTCTGGGTCGCTAGAATCATCGGGCTCGCCGTAAGACTCAGCTGACTCCCCTGAAGAGCTGCGATCTGGCTCTGGCTCATCCACTTCCATGTCGGGGTCCTTCAGATCTACATCTTCGACTGCATCCTCGACGGCATCTATATCTATGTCGTCGCCTACCTCATCGACCTCACCATCCCCATCATCCTGCTCCATTACCTCTGGCTCTGGGTCGCCCTCATCCTCAACCATAGGCTCCCCGGCGTCATCATACCAAACTCCGGACTGGCCGGGCCTCAACAAATCGGAGCTCCAGGTGGAGGTGCATCGACCACCTCGCCATCGGCAATCACTGGCGCCAACTCACCATCAACGTCTACGGGGATGTCAAAGGTACGAATAGGTCGACTGAGGGTCCCGTCAGCTGCCCTACGACACCATGCTATGTACTCTCGCTTCTGATGCTCATCCTCACCCGTATTAACATAGAGAACTGACCTAAACCTCACGTGCATCTCGCCATCCCCAGCTGGGAACTGCTCCACGGACTGTAGTATCTGCCTCGGAATCCCAAAAAGTGGAGGCGGCTCCGGCATCCTAGGGGGTAGGTTCTGAAATGTTCGGTTTTACCACAACCGTGAGACTAGCTCAGTGAATCAAATACCTAAACCTAGGCTAGGCTAAAGTGTGTCTCTCAACAAATCAAAATCAAGCATTCAAGCCATACAACATAAAACTCAAAATGTGATTCAACGTGATTCAACCCCTGCAAGTTAGTATAATTCAACATATATATATACACCCACATAAGTGTACATACAGGCAGGCGTTCTCCACACACGCGTGCTCATCTTCTTTAAATGGCTTAAACCACTCAATCATCGCATTTCACACGAATGCCTCATGCAATCACATGCTAATGATTCTCACAATCTCATCACAATACTGCATGATTCGCAATTCACATAACGCAATGCTCAGTTCATTCTTAATCTCACGACCCACAATAGGGCCCGACCCGAAGGCCACAACACTTCATGGCCAGCGTATAAACTACGCCCCCGGCCCGGTGTCTTCTAGCCTGCTACAAAGTGCACCGAGACGCAACACCGCTCACCTCGAACGAGCCACTGCTACAAAGTGCATGAGGATGGTCGTCTTCCGTCTAACCGGGCATCGTCCCCGCTACAAAGTGCATGAGGGGCGGAACTCGACCCGTGAGGCCACGACCAAGGCCTTAAGTGATCACACATATCAATTTTATCTTAGCCCAAAGACCACTCTTTTCGGGGCATTTACCGTGATCACTCAATGAAATGTCACACCCGCACACAATGCAATGTCGCACCCGAACATTCACACCATGTCATCCCCAGTCTCAATCGCGACACACCATGAGCGTGACATGCATTTTCATATCAATGCACACAAATGCCAAAACAAGTTCCAGCAAAAACCACTTCTAGCATTTAATACACCCAACATGTGAAATTCGGCCATAACCAAACCCCAACTTTAAACACACTCAAAACACTCCATTTTAGCCTCAAGTAGCTCAACCAAGACCCCACTAAGCCATATTAGGCATACACTTAGCTTAGTCAAGCAATTCAAGCTTATTTAGCCCTAAAAACACCATTTCTAGTCCAAACACTTAAGGGCTCCGAATTTAACTTATTTTGGACAACCATCAAATCCACACGAATCAGCCATACTTTCACCTTAAACCAATCCTCACCATCACCAATAGATCATCCATTAACCTTACAATCACTAACAATCACCAACTAACTTAATCACTTCCCATTAACCTCAACTAAACACAATTAAGGCTAATCTAGATTTAGGCATTAAACTCACTTCGGGGTGAACGAGTTGTGGAAGGAACAAGTACATCCACTCTCGCGGCTCGACGACGGCTCACGACCACCCTCCGGCGAGGCTCGGCTCCTCACGGCCACGGTGGCTTGGCGGCTGATCGGTCACGAGAGAGAGGAAGAGGCGACGGCGGCTTGGGCTTGGCCGGCCCTCCACGGTGGTCCTTGGCCGTGTCCCACACTCCGGCGACCGGCTGAGCAAGGTGGCGATGGTGGGGCTGGTTCGGCGAAGAAGATGAAGAACGGTGGAGAGGAAGTGGAGAGGAGGGAGTCGGCCGAATGGTGAGGGGGGAAGAGTGGGCGTGAAGAAGAGAGAGAGAGAGAGAGAGAGAGTGAGACTTAATCAATTATTGGTCAAAAAGTTGGTCAAATCCTCCTTAGTGGAAGACACATGTCACCATCCTAGCCTATGTGACCACTTTGCCCCTTGATCCCATGGTTAGAATTCATCCTCTTCAATTATTGATGGGCACCTTTGTCTTTAGTCCCTAACCAAACCTCAACCAACCTAGTTAACTCTAACTAACCTTGATTAAACCAAAATAATATCCAAAATTCGGAATTAAGCTTAATAGCCCAAAAACAATTCCGTCAACCCGAACCGAAATTCCATTTTATTCTTCTTCGCACCAAGGCGTCCCATATATATGTGGGCAACATATTCTGGCGTCAAAATCTTAAAATTAGTCCGTCGGGTCTTCGAAATTCGATATCGAAATCTGGGTTCAATTTCGTGAACAACTCTCTCTCAATTTCAATTTTTCTGAAACTCTCACTAACAGGTGGCTGTTTAGGAATACGCGTATCGACTTAGGGTTGTCCGAGTCTCAATGGTTCCGATCATCGAGAGAAAGAGGGTTTATTACTAATCTCGGGGTCACGATCATTTGGCTCGAGTTCAGATTGGTTGGCCACGAGCACGTTTGGTTAAGCAGAATCACCTGCGATCCCAATTGTGCATCGTTGGCCTTGGCCATACCATTTCCATCACTTTTCCCAAAATCGGCCCCTCACTGGTTCACAATATTCCCTCATTCTTTCTCAAATCGGCTCCCGAGTCACGACTAAGTCCCTGGTCCACGTACTAGCGTCCTAGTTAGCCATTCCTCATGGTTAGTATCCCAAGAGTGATCAGCTCTGGGCGAGTCGTACTCAAATGAAATGAGAAATAACATTCATTTTATTAATCCCAGAAATTACATCGAAATTCGGGCTGTTACAATAATGACACAAATCAAGGAATCAAGATCAAATCAAATCACACAAGTACTAAAGTCAAGGAAGAATCTCACATAACAAGCAAGTGCTAAGATTAAGGGATTGTAAATTCAATTTGATTGTGTTGACATCCAAAATTACCCTTAATGGGAATGGGCCATCCGCAAGTTACAGAAGATATAAAATACGGCCAATATGGCAAAAATATGAGAAAGGCCGTAAGTCAGGCCCAGAAGCAGTTATTGGCAGAACACATCATAAAGGTATCGGCAAGTTTAAAATCACGAGCTTTACACATGATGTCGACAAGTCTAAGCCTTGCATGTAACGTCGACGAGTCCTAGATCACGAGCTTCGCATGTGATGTCGACAAAGTTCAGAATTGCGAAGTTTTGTGCAAAATCATGGTGATACATGGTAGAAAATTCATTTACACGTGTTAAAAGGAAAAGACACGACCATGGGCTTCAAGAATAACAAGAAACAGAATGACACGTGGAAGAAATTTAGCTCCTATGTGATGCCCAAGGAGCATAAGCGATACCAACAAGTTAGGAAACAGTTGAAGCACAAAACTTAAGGAAGTAGAAAACAACTTTCAAGGAACAGTTGTCAAGCTGTTCTATAAATACTCAAGGACTTCCTACGAAGAGGAGACCCTTCTTCAACAACACAACACATCCTTTATTTAGCATTTATCTTTAAGCATATTAGGAGTAGCGTTAGTCTTAATTTTCAGATTCTGTGTCGTAGATTCAATTTCGACGAGGGTCTTTATCAAGTTCAGTATTGTTGATTAGATTCCAGTATTGAGCTACTAGCTCAGTGTCGTCGATTAAATGCCAGCACTGTGTTTGGTATATAGCTGTTAATCAGATTCCAGCCATATTTATTCAAGTTACGTCATTGATTAAATTCTGACGTACTTTGAAGTTGTGTCGTTGATTAAATTTCAGCATAGCTTAATTTTAACATTTGCAAGCTGTCATTCCATGGTTAATATTGTTGAGTTCGATATCATATTGAGTCAGGGTGTAAGATCTAAACTAGGATTAATAAATGCATTTGACATTCTCTGTCCAAGCTTGACTCAATACCCTGGTCTCCTCCAATAAAATCCAAAACGCAGCGTTCGGTGAAAGATTTTTTGATGGAATAACAAACCGGCAAAGCATCTTTTTGGCACGCCTGGTAGGACAACTATTGAGTTAAGTTGAGAGAGTGTTATGCCATGCACTCGGAGTAGAACCAACTCGGATAATACTACTGACGAGCAAGCTGTATCGATGGCGGAAGATAATAATCGTGCCGAGACATCCTCTACTCAATTGCTTCATACCAAGGTGGCGAACCAGTCTCGAGAAGAGGCCGCCGGTATGTCGAGGCAGCGTATTGAAGAAAGAAGGCAAACTGAGCTCACACCAGTTGTACTTTCTACCATGAGGCGAACTATTGAGGAAATTTAGAACGAGCTCGCTGATTATGTGGTAAGGCGTATGACTGAAGTGATTAGGCCTTTGATCATTAACACTTATCATGAATGCATGCAAGGTCAACATGGAGGGTCCATTGTACCAATCTAACTGACAATAGGGTCCCCATCCGCATTGGGGGGTCTTGCTATACAGTTTGGGACAGTCATGCAAACTACTTCTATAATTCCACCCGTTCATATATTACCAAGGAATGAAACCTTGCCAAAAGCAACCAGCGAAGGATTACTACATGCTAGCGCAGACCTGAATGGAGTAATTGCCCGACAGCCGGTGATGGACAAAAACTTCCGAAGAGGACATCAGGTGGCTCAGATACAAGGCTCATCTATCATCCAAGTAAGTCCTCTACCAGTAGTCCTAGATGCTCAGAATTTTATAGCGCCATTCCCTAGGGGTAAGAACAAATTCAACAGATAAACATCCAACCACAATGTCAGACACCTCAGCTTGTGGTGCCTAACGTGAATCAGCATTTTCCACCACCTATAGATCCAAATGTTCAAGTCCAGCAACCAATGCCAGCACAGCTTAAACCTACCGGTTAACTCACTGTTGGTTGCTCACAATGTAACACCTCAACAGCTGCCACAGTTGCCACGGCAGCTGCTCTACCAATTACCTCATCAAAATCTGAATCATCCATTGCCGTCCAATTATGTGGTAGCTCCTCGCTCGTCGCTGGTCCAGCATGAAATCAATTACTAGTGGACTCTGTATAAAGGGGATACGACTATGATGCGGGATACCTCCAAAACATTTATAGGAAACCATACCCTGATTAGATGGATACAATACCATATCCAAGAGGTTTTAAAATGCCAGAATTTACATTGTTCACCGGAGAGGAAGACCAGTCCACTTTTGAACATGTTAATCGTTTTCTGGCTCAATGCGGTGATGTGGCTCACGCTGATTATTGGAAATTGAGGTTATTTCCTTTGTCCTTGTCGAAAACCGCTTTTACATGGTACACTAGCTTTACTTGCGAATTCGGTTATATCATGGGAACAAATGGAGAGGTTATTTCATTGTCAATTTCAAAGGGCCGTGCCGGATTTGTCTATAGCTGATCTCTCAACCATGAAATAATTAGCTAATGAGTCTATTGATCAGTTCATTTCCAAATTTAAGAGGGCAAGGAATAAGTGCTTAGTTCCTTTACCTGAGAAGACTTTCACGGACCTCACTTTTAATGGATTAAAGTTTGAAATCCGAGAGAGAATGGTTGGACAACCATATTCGGATCTGTTGCAGTTGTCAACCATTGCTACTAAGCATGAAAGTCTCCTCCAGGAAAAAAACAAAAGGTATGGTCGATGGGGTGAAGTTCGTTGGGCCGATGCTAAAGAGAGCGAGGATGAAACCGAATCAATAGATATAGCAGATATGGCTCTGACAAAAATGGTGATTGATAAGCCGTACATCTGTAAAGTTTTAAAACTAGCAAGAGTTAGAGAAAAATCTAACCTCATGTCAAAGGCTAAGGAACCCATTTTTTATTCTTTCGACATCAACAAGACAGAGGAAATATTTGAATTATTATTAGCTGACGATCAAATCAGGCTGATAGAAGGTCAGGTTTTACCTACCAAAGAAGAATTAGCCGGAAAGAAGTATTGCAAGTGGCATCATTCATGGAACCATGCCACTAATGACTGCCTCGTATTTAAAAGAAACGTCCAGGAAGCTATTAAACAAGGGAAGATAAAATTCTCTGAAGACAAAGGCAAGTCTCCAATGGAAGTTGATGTCGATCCTTTTCCCGTAATGGCAGGAATGGTGTCATTAAGGACAAACACCACGGGGCATCCGCCACGTTGTTTTTGCGAAAAGTGTGAGCAACTCTTGGAACAAGAGAAACATTACTCCAAAAGTCAAAGGCCTCTGCCTGGTAAAGTTGTCGACGAATTCCGTAATTTAGCACTCGTTGATTCATATAACAAACAAATTCCTTCTAAGGGTATTAAGCATCATAGAGTTCGTCGAGGCCATAATAAAGTCATTAAGTCATTCAAGCAAAGGTATGAAGAAGGTGATCCAACTATTAACACCTTGGAGAGCCTAGTGGTAAATATGATTATTATGTAAGTTACGCTCCACCACCATCATACGATGGGAAAATTGAGCCAAGTGGATGGGGTCCTGATCTCCCTGATCAGGAAGATCTTCATATAGACTTCCATCTATCATATCGACGAACTCTGAAGGTGCCAAGAGACCCACTTGTTGGTCAATGGTATGAGGCCAGCCGAACTCGAAATCGCAGCTCAAACTTAACACGGACTCAAAAAAGGAGAATGTTACGAAAAAGAAAGGAATATCAGCTCCAACAACGAGTAAATCAAGTTCACGTCAAGCAGGTGAAGCCTGTCTTAATTGCTGAGCAAAAAGCTAGGCCGAAAAATCCTAAACATGGGAATTTAGTCTGGAAAAGAAAATCAGGAATTCAAGCGTCGACATCTTGTCGACCTCAGCATTCTTCACCAAAACAAGATGCCGAGTCTGCGTGATACGAGCCACAACAATTGTTAAGATCTATCTCATCGTTGAGTTCTTGTATGGTTCGAGTATGTCTTCCATCGAATCTTCGAGTAATGACGATGGAATCAGATCATCCGGTAGAGGGTGCAATGGAAGAAAAAGAAAAAGCAGAATTCCACTTTGACATTGAGGAGGTAGTGGAATTTGAAAAACCTCCGCCCAACAATTCAAATCATTCAAGGGCCCTGAATATTAACGCAAAAGTTAATGGTCGACCTGTATCTAGAGTACTAGTAGACAGGGGGATCTACACTGAACCTCATCCCATATCGATTTTACAAGAAACTGGGAAGACGAAATGAAGAGATTATTCCGTCAAACATTTAATTGTCCGACTTTACTGGAGAAATCTCTAATGTTAAAGGTATTTTCAAAGTAGACTTAACCTTGGGTACCAAAACTTCCGGAACGTCCTTTTGCGTGGTTGATGCAGATGGATCTTACAATTTACTATTGGGCAGGGATTGGATCCATGGTAATCAATGTGTACCATCAACCCTTCATCAAATGCTAGCATTTTGGAATGGGGATAAGGTAGAGTACATCAAAGCAAATACCAAATTATAGGTAACATATGCACATGCATCTCCAATTCATCAATTAGTACTAGAAGACGGTATATTAATCAGCAAGCCACCTCTCGTTGACCCCAATAGTATTGCATTTTGCTGTTTCGACAAAGGGATCGTTGAATGGGTCCCAAAGATTCAATTGGCAGCACAATTAAATGAGGTTGTCTATGGAGAACCTTATATTGTCAAAAGACCTCATTGAGAGGTATTCGGCCTATCGGGCCGAACTTGCGGAGCAATCCGCAGAAATTATCGATGGAATCCTTGAATTTGAAGAGTCACCCATAAAAGAGAGTGAAAAATCAATTGAAGCTCAAGACCCGTTACAAGAAGTCAACCTTGGACTAGGTAATGAACACCGTCCTATTTATATAAGTTCATTGATCGATGACAACTTCAAAGCTTAGTTGATAAGACTCTTGAAGAAGTATAAGGATTATTTTGCTTGGGATTATAAAGAAATGCCAGGATTGAGTAGAGATATCGTTGAACACCAGCTACCTATAAAAAAGGGTTCAGGCCTCATAAGCAACCGCCCAGACGATTCACCCCGGAAGTAATACTTAAAATAAAAGAGGAAGTCGAGCAATTATTGGCAACAGGTTTTATTAGGACAGCATGGTATGTGGAGTGGTTGTCTAACATTGTCCCAGTAAAGAAAAAGAATGAGAAGCTGCGTGTCTGCATTGATTTCAAAGACTTAAATGCAACTACCCCTAAGAATGAGTATCAGATGCCAATGGCGGATATGCTAGTTGATTCAGCTTCTGGAAACGAAATTATGTCATTAATGGATGGCCACTCAGTCTACAATCAAATATTCATTGCTAAAGAGGACGTCCATAAAACTGCGTTCAGGTACCCTGGGGCTATTGGCACTTTTGAATGGCTCGTCATGCCATTTGGATTAAAGAATGCAGGGGCAACTTATCAAAGGGCCATGAATTTTGTTTTTTATGACATGATTGGAGAATTTATGGAAGTCTACATCGATGACATCATTGTAAAATCAGACTAGGTATGTCATTTAAACTATTTAGAGCAAGCTTTTATTAGGATGCAAAAATTCGACCTAAAAATGAATCCATTAAAATGTGCTTTTGGAGTAAGGGCTGGCAACTTCTTAGGGTTTCTGGTTAATCAGAGAGGGATTGAAATCGACAAGAATAAAGCTAAGGCTATCTTAGAACTGCCACCCCCCACGACCAAAAAGCAACTTCAAATGATTTTAGGGAAGATAAATTTTTTGCGTCGATTCATTGCTAACTTGTAAGAACAATTGAGGTATTTTCCCCGTTGTTGAAATTGAAAAGTCATGAAGAGTTTGTATGGGAAGACAAACATCAACATGCTTTTGATCAAGTCAATCGGTATTTGGTTAATCCGCCAATCTTAATGCCGCCAAGAGCAGGTCAATCATTGAAATTGTACCTTGCCGCTACCGTTACTACCATAGGATGTATGCTGGCATAGGAGAATGGTGAAGGCAAAGAGCAAGCGGTGTATTATTTGAGTCGGATGTTGAATGATCCTGAAATAAGATACATTGCGATTAAGAAGCTATGCTTGTCATTGTTTCATGCATGTACAAAATTACGTCATTATATATTGCCGATTACGGTGCATGTGATATGTAAAATAGACGTGATTAAGTACATGCTGACTCGGCCTATTGTTAAAGGCCGAATCGCCAAGTGAGCATTTGCTCTGATCGAAATAAATCTAGTTTATATGCCACTTAAAGCAATAAAAGGGCAAGTTATAGCAGACTTTATTATGGTATACCCTGGAGCTCAAAATAAGAATTGTGAGGGATACGTTTATGTGGTCCCATGGAAACTCTACTTCGATGGATCCAGTACCCCCGGATCTACTGGGGCTGGGATCATGAAAATTTCTCCTCATGGACAAAAAACGAAACTTATGTTCAAAATGAATTGTGAATGCTTCAATAACCAGGCTGAATATGAAGCCTTAATTGTCGGCCTAAATATGTTGGCCAACATGAAAATACGTTTCGTTAAAATTATAGGGGGATTCTCAATTGATGATAAAGCAATTATCCAAGGAGTACCAATGTCTTAATGAGAATATTATATCCTATTACTCATTGGCCAAAGAGCTCCTAAATCACTTCGACGATTTTGACTTAGTCCATATTAAAAGAGAGCATAACACAGAAGCCAATGAGTTGGCACAAATGGCTTCCGGTTATAAAATATCAAAAGAGCTTGTCAACTATATGATTACTCAGACCAAGGTCCTACCGTCAATGGACAATAGAGTCATGTTTATACAGTCGACAGAAATTCGTGACGACAACACGACTGTCAACAAAATGGTAGTCCAAGATTGGGAGAGCCCTATTTATAGAGTATCTCAATAACCCAGTCTCTACTGATAAAAATTTCAGAAGAAAAGCCTTCAATTATTTAATGGTTGGGGACGAGTTATATCGTAAGATTGTGGATGGGTTATTACTCAAGTGCTTGGGACGACAAGAATCTCTGATAATAATGGCTGAGGTTCATGAAGGCATATGTGGGGCCCATCAATCAGGGATAAAAATGAAGTGGTTACTCTATCGACATGGTTATTTTTGGCCGACTATTACCCAAGACTGCATAAGTTATGCTAAGGGGTGTGAAGCTTGCCAAAAGTATGGACCTGTTCAACATGTTCCTGCAGCCGTAATGAAACCCATTATCAAACCTTGGCCGTTTAGAGGCTGAGCTATGGATATAATAGGAAAAATCTATCCCTCTTCATCATGAAAACATAGCTTCATTCTGGTTGCTACTGACTATTTTATCAAATGGGTTGAAGCAGCCTCATATAAGAATATAACACAAAAAACAGTGAAGAAGTTCATCGAGGAGCGTATTATTCATCAATTTGACATTCCAGAATCTATAACTATGGACCAAGGTATGGTTTTTACTGTGCAGGAAGTGATTAGTTTCGCCAAGTCTGAAGGCATTAAAATAATTCATTCAACTCCTTATTATGCCCAAGCCAATGGTCAGGCTGAAGCCTCCAACAAAGCTATTATTGCATTAATTAAACGACATTTGGAGGACAATCCCAGAGAGTGGGATGTGTTGTTATCAACTGTATTATGGGCTTATAGAACGTCTGAAAAGACTGATACCGGAACTAGCCATACATGCTTACTTATGGACAAGAAGCAGTCCTCCTGTCAAAATTACAGTTTAGTCTTTACGAGTCAGACTTCAGAATGATTTGGCCAAGGAGGAGTATGACGAGTTAATATTCGCCAACGCCGATGACTTGGGGAAAAACAGAGCGATTGCCCTAGAAAAGCTAATCCTCCATAAAGATAGGGTCGCCAAAGCATATAATAAACAAGTGAAGTGCAAACAGTTTGAATTGGTGACTTAGTATGGAGGACCATTCTACCGGCGAGTTCGGAGAGCGAAATGTTTGGTAAATGGTCACCAACTTGGGAAGGACCATTTATGGTAACTCAAGCATTTGTTGGAAATGCTTATCGACTAATGCATATCGACGGAAAGGAATTTCCTCGTACTAATAATGGCAAGTATCCAAAAAGCGCATGAAATGGTTCCAAAATCCCCAAACTTCAATGCTCGAGAGGCATGGGTAAAGCCTCTATACAAAACTGCAAGAACAAGAAGGGTCAAGGCAAGACGTTGTCCTGTGGCTAGGGCCGCGACAATTTGCAAATAGTCCTTACAGACTTTAAGGGCAGGACTGTAGAACACATATTTTAACAACCAAAAGAGCAAGAAAAAGAGATGCTCATCTTGGGTAACGGGACCCGAAGTTTGGTAAAACCGGGATAAGAAATAGCTATATGCCAAAGCGTCCTCGGAGATGAAAGGAGTGGACAGTACGGGCAAATCCTCGACGACATGACCAACCAATTCAAAGCCCACTATGGCAAAGACATCGAGCATAGTGATAGACATGTGGCACCAAGGGAAAAAGAAACAGTTGCTGGAAGAGGACCAGAAAGTGATGGCAGAACCTAATAACCCATGTTCTAGGTCATAAGATGACATACTGACCTCAAGAACAATGTCGATTCCAGCAGCTGCCCATAAAAGTCGAGTTTCTTGGTCAGCCTTCAGCCGAATAAATCATTTGTGAAAATCCTCTTCGTAAAAAGGGAAACTTCGAAATCGAGAATACCTAGTGGACCACACATATGTAATAGAAGAAACTGGGACCCACTGTATTTATACGGGAAGTGCTAAGGTCTCACTGTATTTATACAAAACAATTGCAGTGCTAAGGTCTCACTGTATTTATACGGGAAGTGGAATTGGAGATTCACAAGTATTTTGAGATGGTCCATGAAACTGGGATCCAGAGAGAAACAATTGTATTCACCCTCGACGACTTTCAGTAAACAAAAGAAACAGTTATCAGCATGTGGATCGTCGTGAAACTTATCAAAAGCTGCGATGTAATCGCTGGATGAATATTCGGACTTTTTGGACGCCATCGAAAAGGTTCAAGGAAGGATTTTTAGAGTTGAAAGAAGAAGACGCGATGGTGAAATAAGGTTTTTTACAATGATACAAGA
Organism: Syzygium grande; assembly: GCA_024733475.1. Classification (NCBI taxonomy): domain Eukaryota; kingdom Viridiplantae; phylum Streptophyta; class Magnoliopsida; order Myrtales; family Myrtaceae; genus Syzygium; species Syzygium grande. The sequence continues at coordinate 11,920,981 of JAMXDD010000002.1, read as the reverse complement.
TGAAGAAGACGATTGAAAAAGCCAAAACTTTTTGGGGAAGATATGAGGTGATGTGTCTAACAGGTATTGGATGAGGAATTCGTAGAGACTGCTTGAAAGGATGTCAAAGAATAGAAAAGCGTGATCATCACCTAGGGATTCGTACACAGAAAGGTACACATTTAAAAGAAACAAATTCAAATTTATTCTTTTTAAAAGGGGGCATATGTTGACACCAAAAATTACCTTTAATGGAAATGGGCCATCCACAAGTTACAGAAGATATAAAATACGGCCCACATGGCAAAAATATGAGAAAGGCCGTAAGTTAGGCCCAGAAGCAGTTATCGCCAGAACACATCATAAAGGTATCGGCAAGTTTAAAATCACGAGCTTTACACATGATGTCGACAAGTCTAAGCCTTGCACGTAACATCGACGAGTCCTAGATCACGAGCTTCGCACGTGACGTCGACAAAGTTCAGAATCACAAAGTTTTGTGCAAAATCATGGTGATACATGGTAGAAAATTCATTTACACGTGTCAAAAGGGAAAGACACGACTATGGGCTTCAAGAATAACAAGAAACATAATGACACGTGGAAGAAAATTAGCTACTACGTGATGCCCAAGAAGCGTAAGCGATACCAACAAGTCAGGAAATAGTTGAAGCACAAAACGTAAGGAAGTGGAAAACAACTTTCAAGGAACGGTTGTCAAGCTGCTCTATAAATACTCAAGGACTTCCTACGAAGAGGAGACCCTTCTTCAACAACACAACACATCCTTTATTTAGCATTTATCTTTAAGCATATTAGGAGTAGTGTTAGTCTTAATTTCCAGATTCTGTGTCGTAGATTCAATTCCGACGAGGGTCTTTATCAGGTTCAGTATTGTTGATTAGATTCTAGTATTGAGCTACTAGCTCAGTGTCGTCAATTAAATTCCGGCACTGTGTTTGGTATGTAGCTGTCGATTAGATTCCAGCCATATTCATTCAAGTTACGTCATTGATTAAATTTTGACATACTTTGGAGTTGTGTCGTTGATTAAATTCCGGCATAGTTTAATTTTAACATTTGCAAGCTGTCATTTCATGGTTAATATTGTCGAGTTCGACATCATATCGAGTCAGGTTGTAAGATCTAAACTAGGATTAATGAATGCATTTGACATTCTCTGTCCAAGCTTGACTCAAGACCTTGGTCTCCTCTAATAAAATCCGAAACGTAGCATTCGGTGAAAGATTTTTTGATGGAATAACAAATCAGCGAAACATATTGATTTTGTAAACTTAATTTGATTAACTCTAACGGCTTGTAATGTCTTGTATAAATACATGTATTCAGCGCATGGAAAAGGTATCAGTTGTATAAAATATTTTTCTCAGAATTCTCTCGATTCTTTTAAACTTTATAAAAATGAGGTAGATAGACAATCAAAGATATGAAGAAGATGTATTTATTACGTTATTGAAAGTTAAATGTATCGCCAGAAAACAAAATAAGAGCACCAAATCTAAATGTAATTAAAAGCATCGGCCGACCGCCAAACGAGAAACTATGTTTGAGGAATTAAGAAGTCTCAACAAAACATCCCGGCACAAGAATGAGGCCAAGGTACTCTTGATTTGACGTGCTCCATGAGTATAGATTTGCAGATTTGCAAAGAAAAGAACGTCCAAAAACCTGATGATGCCTATCTTCATCAGAGAAATTACAGAGGCAGCAGAGAGAAGAGGCCTGCTTGTTCCGCTTAAGCAACCTGTCTTTGGTGGCCAATCGATCATGCATAGTAAGCCAAGCAAGAATGGAAGATTTCTCATTTGCAAGACATAGAGAAAGACGTTGAATCACCTTTGTATCGAGCAACCTGTCTTTGGTGGCCAATCGATCGTGCATAGTAAGCCAAGCCAGAATGGAAGATTTATCATATGCAAGACATAGAGAAAGACGTTGAAATCACTTTGTATACGATACTAATTATAACGACTATTGGGTAATTAGATGACATAATATCAAAATAAGATTGATGACACTTTATTACAACAAAAAGGAAGATTGATAACCCTCACTAAGATCGAATCATGAACGAATCACCTTCTTTGGAGACCAAAATCCAATGGACTTCCCTTATTGCTTTTGCTTATTATGAAAGTGAGACTCGGTTATACTTCATGAACGAGAGCACATCTAAGTGGAAGATAAAGCACAATACAAGATCTCTAATAAGGTAAAAGAAGAAGATGTATCCTCCATGGAACTACAGTACACTTTTTATTCGATTATAAGTACATTGAGCTCTTATACAATTTTCACAAGATCTCTTCCTATATGATTCTTCGTCGAAACAGGAGCACGGGTTGGCTTTATACATGATAAAGAATTTCCCTCAACCAATAATCCATTGAAGGATTTTTTCCGAACTGCGCGGGTTCAAATTCCGCCTCCCTCTGGAGTTCGATTGTGATGGGCTGTTGGACTCCAAGAACTTCGTTCCACATGGTGCAAGAATTTCTATCGTCAGCAGGCTTGAAAGTTATTTTGAAACCAGCAAGTTCAGGTTGGCGGAATGACGTCCTTTCTTATTGCAACTTATCTGAGAATGATATGCGAACTGATGCTTTTGAAGTCACTTTTTATGGTTTACCTGGATTAGAAAAGGTACGTACAAACAAAGCAATCTGATCACATTTTATTGATTCGTGATTATAATGGATTCCAATATGGTGTCCAGAAAGCACAACAAATTCGTCAAAGAAAAACATGGCGCGATAAAAACTCCTTGGTCATTTCATTAATCTTTCCTTCATGGGAAAGAGTAGTATCGAACTCCACTGCCTCTTCTTTTCATGAGAACAATAATTCAGGCGACCCATGGTTTTCCTATGCTGGAAACTCTTTTTTCGAAGTAGTCCTGGCATGCTTTTAACCGGTGGGAGAAAGAGTGAGGGTATCCTTTCGTCCTCACATTTTCCTTCTGCCCAGGGCAAACGAAAATAGCAAATGAGAGGAGAGCCGCCATTCGGTACTTGTGTGTGTGAGAGAGATAGAGATGCTTATCGGGGATGAAGGCCTGTTCTGGTAGATCATTGGTCCGATCTTTTGTGTGCATTGTGGATTCATGTGAGAGATGTGTCGAAAGTCGTTCTCCAAAATGGTTTGGGATGACATGAAATGCCTGATCCTTGGCTTCATTTTCATCACTAGTTCTCACATCTGAGAAAAAGACTCATAAAAAGGTGAAGGGAAACAATTTATTCATTTGAGGGAGGAGAGCCAATTAGTGTGACCATAAGGAGAGAGTAGAATTTGACATAGGCGAAGGTGTGAAGCACCAATAGTTTAAGGGTGTATAAATATGCAAAATGCTGGTCATCCTCATTATTGCTATGGATACACTTACATATTTTGCCTCTATGGCAAGTTTTGTTGGGATTGGTTTACCCTACAAACTCGACTGTGCATACCTTGGTTTTATTTATTTATTTTTTGGTAAAGAGAAATAAAAAGGGCAAGTGACAAAAACCTTGGTTTAGTACTTACCTATTCAAGAAAACTAGAAATCTAGGCCGTTAGAATATTTTATCATGCTGATAAATGAGATCACGGACAACAATTTCGCAGTGTTGAACATGGTTGCTAGATGCATCCATTTAGCACTTAAAGCACATAAACCTAATGGTTTACTATACATGAATGAAAGTTATAGATCGGTTTAAGGTGGGGTTACATTTCTTGGTTTTTGTTGTGTTTTAATGGTTAAGGTGTGAATCTCTTTCCTTTTCATTTTGTTTATCATAGTAGAATTATTATAACTTGTTGCACCTTAATTAATAAAAAAAAATGAGTACGACCACGGTGTTGTACATAAGAGTGAGCGGTTTCAGATTTCCTACAAGTTATATCTAGAATCTAGAACCTATCCATTGAAATAGGTTTCTAATTTTTTTGGAATCCGAAACCGACTCTGCATGCCTTGGAATGGGAAACAGATTCCTACCTGTCTGGTTCTTAGGTTCCAAGTTTTACTCTAGAACCATGCTCACTCTTAGTTGTACATACTAAAGCAAATTAGAGAATGGACATTCTCATTATTGTTGTGGATTCACTTGCATATTTTGCCTCTAATCGGTTCTCATACCTGAGAAAGAATTAATGGTAGGTTTGTTGGGATTGATTTACTCCACAAATTTGACCATGTACATCCTCGGTTTAGTACTTACCTATTTAAGAAAACTAAAATCTAGACTGTTAGATTTCCTTTATCATTTTGATAATTGAAATCGAACCGACAATTTCACTATTTTGAACATGGTTGCAAGATGTATTTGATATGTACTTGAAGCACATAAACCAAATAGTTTAATATATTCAAATGAAAACTATAGATCAGCTTACGGTAGGTTCGTTGTGTTTTGATGAACTTTACTCACTTTTCTAGGAAAAAAGGTTTTTTTTTAATTGATATATCGGACTTACATCTCTTCCCTTTTTATTTATCATAGTAGGATTATCATCTCTTATTTTACATGAATAAATCAAAAACTAATGAGTTGGACCATTTCATGCCAAATTAAACTAACATAACTTCAGTCATCAAGATTCAAGGAGCTAATTGTGAAATAATATGAGCTTCTCATAAGAACAACAATTTCATATTCTCTCTATGCATTTGATAAAATTTTTTCAAGTACCGAAATACGAGTCACTCCCTGTTCGCATATGTATTCTTTTAGCCTTTTCAATGATGCCTCATCGACTTCTGTGTCCATTGAGGTTTTGAGATTGCAATAGGAAAGTTGTACTTTTCATTCTTTATAATGTCACGTTTCTTCGAATCCAATCTTTATATTTTTAATTTATCTGATCAAGTCCTTCTACTTTAAAAATGTTTGTGATCAAGTCCCCTGACATCAAATCTAGCCAAATCCAGTTGACTTGGCCATCGAACAATATCGTACCATCCACAAAATCTTCCTGACGTGGACATCCACATTGACTAGATTTATCCATCTACTTCGACATTGCTAACTCTAATTATGTCGAGGCTAGTGAGGGCCACGATGGCCTTGCCTAGACCAAGCGAGGGTCGCTGGACCTTGCCTATGGCTAGCGATGGTCAGTCGGCAGCTAGAGGTGTAAAAAAAAAACAAAATAAAAGAAAAAAAAGAAAAAAAAGGAAAAATAAAATAAATAAATAATTTGAAAAAATATGAAGATGTTACTAAAAATATTCACGTCAGCGCCAACCGTATCACGTAGGACGGTCGGCATTTATGTCATTATATCGAGCTAAACTTGATCGGATGGACCCAATTGGCAAAACTTTAAAAATTTATGAGTCAATTGGTAAAATTAAAAGGTTTAGGGCTGAATTAACAAAATTTTAATTGGTTTATGACTTTTTTGACAATTTTGCCACTTTGCCTCTATAGAAAGAGAACACCACAGAAATAGAACAAGCTATTCCACAGGAAATGTATCCAAGTTTGGAAGGACCTTTATAGAAGGTAAATAAACTGTAGGACGAATGGGTCGTTAAAGTTTGGACCAATCAAAAGATGGTGAACAACTTGTAGATCATGAGGACATCAATTGAAGGAGTGGAAGCTTTTTCGTTGGTCTTTTGGCTGAAAAGAAAAAATCAATTTGTTTGCCTTTGCTCAAAATCACATGACCCTCTTTGGCATCTCTTTCCAACGTATGCGTTTCACTTTGATGCCAAGGTCTCAACGTACAGTTTCCTTTTTTTTTTTTTCCCAATATGGTTTATTGAATTTCTTGCATAGATTTTTTATTTTATTCCAAATACAGCTTCCACGATTGTACACTGAAGAATAACTTGCCCTATAGATATTTTACGCGCTGAAGAAAAACGACATTTTAGGGTCTTTTATGTATCATTTTTAGGCCTCCTTGAATTATAATATCCTTCTAGATAACAATGATACACAAGTCAAATTCCTTTTTCATCAAAGAAAAATTATAGAGGTGAATAATGTTAATTAAGGGTTTAAAGCTAGACACAAAAGTACATTTATTTCATTGACGAAGGCTGCCCAAATTACACATGAACCATGTCTCCAAATGGTACAAACAGAGACTCTTCCTTAATTCGTGAATTGCCATTGAAATCATCAGAGTGGAGGGCAACAAAAACGGCAGGGTCTGTTACTTGTAGTCGCAACTTCCTCGACGTGGATTGCCATCTTCATGCCTTTTTCGCAAAGGCCAGAGGACGGACACGTGAAGTAGATCAAGCCCGGCGTGCTCAGCGTAATGTTTGTCTTGCCTCCATCGTAGGATTTTAGCGCATTGCCTTTCCTGCAGCTCTCGTAATCTTCTCTGTTCACCATGTCCACCTTGTGGCCTACATCGTATTCGAACACTAAAACAATGATCATAGTCAGGTTTTTGTTTCCATTAGTGTTTAATACAGGGTTGACCGAGAAAGTCTTTCGGCATATATTATTTGTGTCTTTTCAAATTCATCTTTATATTGATTCAAACCCTAGTCTAAACCCGAGTCTACAATGGAATAGGCGGTGCACGGATAGTTTATCAAAAATAATCTCTAGACAAAAAGAGTATCGTTCTTTTATCGACAGAAACGTGATATTAGCTTTCAATTGGTTATTTTTGCATTAAAATAATTGATTGAACTGACAGTAAAAAGTTTAAGAGCAGACTAATATGTCGTTTCAAGGTGGCATGTGTACAAGCTATTCTAGATTTCTAGCAAATGGCTGCTACATACATATATGCCATTCACAAGATGGCATGGTATCATGAACAATCAATCCAATAACATGATCTCATTTAGAGACATCAGTGTGTCAGATTGTACACGTATTACGTGCACAACTCTTTAGATTAACAAGGATTATTCTGGTCACAAAATATAAAAACTTTCTTGGCAAGAATTAGATGAGGCATGAAGTTGGATGGGTGAATATATAAGTCATTACCGACGATATCGTTGACGAGGAACTTTTCACCATCAGCCCAAACCTGATGGTCTCCCTGAGTGCACCAATCTGTGATGGTGTGTACCACACCATAGGCCACCGGAGTGACCACAAGCAGAAGAAAAAGTAGAACACTTGTGGCCATCTTCATGTTTGAAGCAACTTCTTTACTATAGTAAAGAGAGAGCAGAAATAGGGAGAGATGTGCATGAGTTGCAACTAGTTCCCATTTATATAGAGATGCCATGGCCGGGGGGTAGTTTAGGAAATCTCCACTTCCAAAGGAGCAATGACTGGATCTTCATATCCCGACTTTTCAGTTTTATCAAGCGACATAAAAAAAAGGGGAAAATTTTGTTTAAGTACTCCTAGTGTAAAGGAGTTCTTCAGCTCGAGTAATAAAAACACTAGTTGTAAACGGGAAAGTGGGAAAACTTGCTGAATTGCGATTGGTGATGTGCTTGTGGAGAGAGAGAGAGAAAGAGAGAGAGTTTTGAGAGGGGCAAAATGAGAAAACATGAATAGGGGAAAAGGAAGAGAAAAGATAATGAAAAAGAAAAGAAAATTGTGGAGTTCATATGAGGTATCGAATGAGTCCAAATGATGAGGTAAAGAGGGTAACTTAAGGTGTACAATTATTCCCAAATTAAATGAACCTAATCCAATAATTAAACATGTCCGAATCGGACTTTGGCACTAGGTTAGAGGATTTGTCTAACCTAGCCAAAAGCATTAGGTAATATGTGGTAAGGATATACAAGATCATTCATATGTGGTAAGGTGTGAAAATCATATAGTGTCTTGGCTAACCTTTCGCCTGATAATTTAGGTCTAACTTTTTAATTCGAACAAGACAAATCATGCATCCACGTCAGGATACAGGATTTGCAAGAATATTTTTGGTGGCCGAACCTAAAGTAATGGAGCAAAGTAGGAATCAAACCCTAATCGTTGTACTGCTTGGCCATCCCTTATGGGGTTGGATCAACACATAATAGTTTCAGATGTAAGCAATTTATTGTACCAAGGGTTTTTCCAGTTGACCAAATAAATCAAGGTTTACCAATGGAGATTTGCATATCAACAACAAAGAAAACTCATGTTGTGGGATTAAGATTTTATGTTCTCATTTGTGTATAATTTAGTTAAATTATATTTAAAAGTTAAAACAGGCCAACGACCGATTGTCACATTATTTTGATAATCATATTTTGACCGAATAAGGAATCGCATCTCCCTATTTTTATTAAGAAAAGTACATTTTATGCCTATACTTGTTGGTATTCAAGTCTCAATCCAACGTCATCATCGATATAAGTTCTCTACGGATTGATGTGGGATTAATAAAAAATTCTCTATGAAAATTTTTGTGCAGACAATTTTTATATTTGTTGGGGAAAGGACAATAGAGTTACTGACGAATGAAACCATACGATGTCGACGTGTTAAAAATTAGAATATAAAGCAGTAGTAGTTGTGGCATATGTATACGGCAGTAACCACATGCATGGATAATCGAACAAGCATAAATCCTTCGACGGTTAAGAGGATAATTCTAATTATTGCAAAGCCTCGTTTTGTTTCATATAGCAATTGTTCCAACGCAAGCTTCCACTAATGGATGGCTTTGTTTGCCCATATGGCTATATGGTGATCCCTCGGGAAAATTGTAAAAAAAGTCCTAAACCTTTTACATTAGTGTCAATTTAGTCCTAAACCTTTTTAGTACCAATTCAGTCTTTGTGCCAATTCAGTCCTTCCAACTAATTTTGATCGGATTTTGCTGACGTGAACGCCGACCGACCTACATGAAAGTGTCGGCGATGACGTGACAATTTTTAATAATATTTTAATATTTAGCTGATATTTTTATTTTTTTTAAATTATTTTTTTCTTCCCTTTCTTCTTCCTCCAGCAAGTCGCTAGTCCGGCAACCGGCTAGAGGCCAAGGCCGACGAGCCCCACTAGCCAATGGCAAGGCTTGCCCTTGTCTGCGACGGCAAAGGCGAGCCTCGCCAGCAGTTGGGCGAGGCACAACCTCGCCAGCAGTTGGGCGAGGCACAACCTCGCCAGATCTGGCAAGGTTGGGCCTCACCCATGACCGACGAGGCTTGACCCTCACCAGATCCGGTGAGGGCAAGCCTCGCCCAATCCAGTGCGAGGCTCAATTCCTCACCAAATGGCTCAAGAGCTGCCTCGAGCTAGGCTGAGCAAGGCCCGAACTCGCCAGATTTGGAGAGGTCAAGCCTCCTCCATGGTTGGCGAGGCTCGAGCACTCGCCGAATGGCCGTGAGGGCGGCCTTAAGCTGGGCTAGACGAGGCACAACCTTGCTAGATCTGACTAGGTTCGGGAGGCTCAACCCTCCCCCATGGCCGGCGAGGCTCGACCCTCGTTGGATCCGACGAGGGTAAGCCTTGCCTAACCCAACGCAAGGCTCGAGCCCTCGTCGAATAGCCGCAAGGGCAACTTTGAGTTGGGTTGGGCGAGGCACAACTTCACTAGATCTAGCGAGGTTGGGCCTCCCCCATGGCCGATGAGGCTCAACCCTCGCCAAATCCGGCGAGGGCGAGCCTCACCCAGCCCATTGCGAGGCCGCCCTCGCGGCCATTCGGCGAGGGTCAAGCCTCGCTAGTGGCCGGCCGGGCGAGGCTCGCCAGAGGCCAACAGGGCCTCTAGCTGATTGCTAGACCGACGATTGGCTGGAGGAAGAAGAAAGGGAATGAAAAAAAAAAAAAAAAAGAGAAAAATATTCGAAAAATATTAAAATAATATTAAAGGTTATCCACATTATCATCGGCGGCGCCACGTAAGTCGGTCGGTGTCCACGTAAGCAAAATCCGGCCAAAATTAGCCAGAAGGACTGAATTGGTACAAAGATAAAAGGTTTATGACTGAATTTACACCAAAAAAAGATTTAAGACTAAATTGATATTAATACAAAAGATTTAGGACTTTTCTGACACTTTTCTTGACTTCTCTCAATCAATTTCTTGCTTTTTTTTACAAAGTGTTTGCACCTAAAAATAACCAAAATAGATATTGGCTATTTTAATAAAGAAATTGGTTTTGTGAGGCATCCACCATATCATGCAAGATATCATACCACTTGAGAGATTTCCTGACGATGCCATGATTGGCATAGATTTGATATGCAGCAGGTTTAACACATGCAAAATTGACGTGGCCATTTATGATGATGCCAACCTACCTTGAATCTCGAGATGTGGGGATTATGGCCTCGCACGTGGCATTAAAGACTGGCATACACGTGGTTACAGCGGTTAGCTCACACTGAGTAGAAGTGACTGGAATGAAGCCAAACCAGTTAGGTAGCGAATGATAACCATTCTGTTCCGAAATGAGTTCTCTATTTCTGGTTCCTGGATGAGTTTCTGAGAAAAAAAACCCGTTTGATAATGACAAAAAATTTCTATTTCTAGAATGTAAACCCGCTTTGATAACAAAGACAAAATTTCTATTTCTTGAAATAAAAACCTGTTTGATAAACAACAGAAAATTCTATTTCCAGGAATAAAAATCCATTTTTTTAGAAATGGAATAAAAATAATAAAAAATCTGAAAAATTCATAAAAATCTTTAAAAAAATTCAGAAAATCCCAAAAATTGAAAAATTCCAGAAAAAATCATCAAAATGTCGAGAAAATAAAAAAAAATTTAGATTTCGGGAAAATAGGAAATTTGTTGAATTTTTTCAAAAAAAATCAAGAAATCAAAAATTTTAAAACTTCACAGAATTGCTTAGAATACCTGTGGCCACCCACTTTTAGTGAAATTTAAATTTTTTAAGTTGCCCAAAAGAAATCAAAAAATAAAAAATTTCACAGAATGACTTACAATACCTCTAGCCACCCACTTTGAGTAAAATTTAATTTTTTTTAGATGCCCAAATGGTATTTTTTATTTTTTTTTTATTTTTTTTGGTTCCTAAAGAAAATTAAATTTCACTCAAAGTGGATGGCCACATGTATTCTAAAACACTCTGTGAAGTTTTGAAAATTTTTCTTTTTTGCTTATTTTTATTTTTTTTTTACACCTAAAAAAATTAAATTTCACTCAAAGTGGGTGGCCACATGTATTCTATGCAATTATGTGAAGTTTTTATTTTTTATTTTTTTTTTTTTTCGGCACATAAAAAAATTAAAATTTCGCTTAAAGTGGATGGCCACAGATATTCTAAGCCATTTTGTGAAGTTTTGAATTTTTTTTTTTTTTTTTTTTTTTTTTTTTTTCTAAAAAATAAAATTTCGCTCAAGTGGGTGGCCACAGTATTTTTTAAGCCATTCTCAGAAAGTTTTTGAAATTTTTACTTTTTTTTGCTTATTTTTTATTTTTTTTTGGCATATAAAAAAATTTTAATTTCACTCAAAGTAGGTGGCCACAGGTATTTTAAGCTATTCTATGAAGTTTTGAAATTTTTTATTTTTTTAAATTTTTTTCGGCATCTAAAAAAATTTAAATTTCACTCAAAGTGGATGGCCACAAGTATTTTAAGCTATTCTATGAAGTTTTGAAATTTTTGATTTTTTGATTTTTTTTATTTTTTTCGGCACCTAAAAAAATAAAATTTCGCTCAAATTGGGTGACTATAGGTATTCTAAGATATTTTGTGAAGTTTTTAAATTTTATAATTTATTATTTTTTTTGGCAACTAAAAAAATTAAAGTTTGCTCAAAGTGGGTGGCCATAGGTTTTCTAAGCTATTTTGTGAAATTTTAAAATTTTTATTTTTTTTTTTTTTTTTTTATTTTTTTCGGTACCTAACAAAATTTAAATTTCACTGAAAGTGGATAGCCACGGATTCTAAACCATTCTGTTAAGTTTTGAAATTTTTGATTTTTTACTTTTTTTTCTCACCTCAAAGATCGTGACTTTCATATGAATATGTGTGTTGAAGAAAATGAATTCCTCAAAAATGGTTCTCACTTTTGTTCTAGAAATGAAAAACCAACTTTTTTTTTTCTCATTTCTGGTTTCAGAATCAGTTTTGGAAGCAAACTTGTCCCGGAAATAGAAAAATGAAATTGCGTTACCAAACAGGTTTCTGGTCCAAAACTGATTCTGGGAGCAAAAAACCAGTTCTGGGCAAAACCAGAATGGTTTTCATGCAGCACCTTAATGTCCGAGAAAAGTGTGAAAATAGTCATCCCTACAATACAAGAGTGGTGGAGATCATGGTCGGATGGGTGAAAGAAGCGGATTGGCATACGCGGAAAAGCGATTATCATAAAAATCAAACCTATTGATAGAAACTGTGGGACCTATATTTAAAATTTACGGAACACATTCAACACTTGGGAAACAAGTTTCAGAACGTGGAAGCAAAATCCTTGAGGGTCATGGACGTCTTGGGAGAGAAGGAGGACACCGCACACTCAACCGAATCGCAAGATTTCACTTATTTATTATTTTTTTCCTTCATTTTACCAGGCTCGTGCTCTTGTGAGTTTGATGTGAGCTTTTGCTATCAGTTTTTAACTCTATTGCACTTTTGGCGAGTCTTGTGGGAAACACATATTTTACCAGGCTCGTGCTCTTATAGTGGAATCCAGTGAGGAAACACATTTTCGCACTTCTGGCTGCATGGGCCCAACCTTTAAGAATTCCAATTACTGGATCGTTGCCACATCCATATATGTGATAATGACACAATGACATGGTATCGTGCATTGTTGAAACGGTCCTAAATCTTTCACTTTTTTGCCATTTTTTTTGTCAAATTTCAATTTTTTCAATTGAATCATAAACCTTTTTCATATTTTGCCAATTGAGTCTTTCCGGTCAATTTTAGCTGAATTTCACTGCTGTGGACGCTAGTCGTCTTATGTGACACAGCTGGTACCGACGTGGATAATTTTCAATAAAATTTTAATATCTTTTGAATTTTTTGATTTTCTTTCTTTCTTTTTTTTCTATTTTTCTTCTTTACTTTTTTATTTTACCGATGGCCTATGAGGGTCGCCGAGCCCTTGCTGGCCACTAGGAGAAGGCCGCTAGACCGTCATCCAGCCTTGCTTAGATCTGGACGAGGCCATTGCAGCCACGAGCAAGGTAGCCTCGCCAGCCACAGGCAAAAGCGGTCTTGCCTGAGGCTAGCGAGGCTGGCCTCGCCCGTGGCTATAACCATTGACCTCAAGCTCGAATTTGGGCAAGTACTATGGGTCATCGCATATATAGACACTTTGTTCGAAGCCCTAGTGGCCATAGCTGCTTAAGCTCAAAGGTTATGGCCGCGGGTGAGGCCGCTTCGCTTTGACCTCAGGCGAGGCCACCTTTGCCCATGACCGCAATTGCGGTCGAATTTAGGCGAGGGCGGTGACCCTCACTTGCGATTGACAAGGGCATTACAGCCATTGCTAGCGGTCGGTGAGGGTTTCGCAGCCCTCGCCTAGTGGCTGGCAAGGGCCCAACAACCCTAGCTAGCCACTAGTAAAAAAAAAAAAAAAAGTAAAGAAGGAAAACGAAAAGAAAGAAAGAAAGAAAAAATAAAAAATTCGAAAATAATATAAAAAATATTATTAAAAATTATTCACGTTAGCGCAGGCCGTGCATGTAAGATAACCGTTGTCCACGTCAGTGAATTCTTCTCAAAATTTGACCGAATGGACTCAATTGGCAAAAATTGAAAAAATTTAGAACTCAATTGGCAAAACTGAAAGATTAATGATTGAATTGACATAAGTGTAATAGGTTCAGGACTTTTTAAATAATTTTTCCCAATTAGTCCAATAAAATGCTCTGGTTGTTGATTGTCAAGGGTAATTAAGCTCACAAGCCAAAATAACGTTGGAGGACCATTCATTGACGAGGAACCTTTCACGTCATCCCAAATCTCATGGTCTCCCTGAGTGCACCGACTTATGATCGTGTGTTCCAAACCATAGGCCGCCCGAGTGGCCACAAGCAGAAGAACAGGGAGAGCACTTGTGGCCATTTCCAAGTTTGAAGTGACTTCTTTCCTACGGTAAAGAGAGGTTTGCAGTAACTTCTTTCATTAACATGGGGTAATTTAGGAAATCTCCGCTTCCAAACGACATAAAAAAGGGAAAGCAGATTTTAGTACTCTTAGTGTCAAAGGAGTTTCATAGTTCACTTGTTTCAGAGAAAATAAATTCTATTGACAATTGTTCTCCCTAAAATTACTTTAAAAAAACTAGGCTGATTTTGTGTATTTGATTGGCATTTGCAAATATGTAAGTGGTCATTTTCTTATCTATGTTATTAGAAAACTCTAGAGTTCACTTTTGAGACAAAAAGTCTCGAGTGCCAAGGACAAAGGTTTGACCCTCGGGGACTCCAGTTCGGACGCAGAGGTTCCTTGTCTAGGCCAAAAGGACTTAGGTCTGTGCATCGAGAACAGCATCCAGCCCATGGGGGTCCAAATGTCGTGCATTCGAGCCTGATCCATGGGGCCCGAGTCTGTATAGTTTGAAATATGGACCCATGCCCAACTAGCTGGGACTTGGGTCTGAGTTGCGGAGGTCCAGGGTGTAGATGTCACGGTGTCGACTCCATCGACGAGGCATTTGGATTTGACACTTGGGAAGGCCTCGTGATGGTGGAGGTCAAGGTGTATTCTGCAAGATGAATTATGATTTTTAAAACACGAAATTGTATTCCTAAATTCTAGTATAGTTTTTCATTAATTGAAAAAAATATTTTGCATCGACTCAATATCCTTAGTGACCGAAAGTGCTGAAAACTAAGAAAAATATTTTTGAAAGTACATTATTCCGCCAAACAGGAGCGTAAAGGTTATCAAATATGTCATGGGAGTATGCTTCACGTATTAATGCTCTCTTCACAACTCTATGTCTTTGTAATAATGTAAAATTTAACTCTAGTAAAAAAGTAAGGTAGGATTCTTACAAACCAGACAAGAATTTCTCAAGTCTTGCAAATGATTACGTGAGGTTATTGAATGTGTTGTGGAAGCAAGTGATTGAACAATAAAATAGGCAGAAAAAGAAAATAAATCGGACATAAGATTTACATGATTCGATCGTAGCGACCTATGTCGACATAATGGAGATTACAATTACACTCGAGTCACACAAACACTCTTAGTGTTTCCTAAGCCCAATTATACCCAATAATTCAAGCAGTGTTTAGCTCCAATTACTCACGATATAATATCTTAATCTCACAAATTATACACAAATCTTACTATAAGATTTAATCGCTATAAATACTCGAATATCTTTAGAGTGTAATTCACTATCATAAGCTTTTCTTTAATGATCTTCACCAATAACATCCCCTTATTTTTTATAGGCAAGAAATTGATCCAAATTAGGAAACCTTTGTTTAGAAAACCTTCTTCAATTAGGAAACCTTTTCTAACTTGGAAACCATTTAATTAGGGAATATATTCAAAATAGAAAACCTACTTGAATTAGGAAACTTTCCTTTACGGGCTCAAAATCAAGATATATTTTTAACAATCTCCACCTTAGCTCAATGTTTGAGCCAAGTCACAATCGATTCGTCAGAATTTCACTACTACTCTTCCATAGCCCCAATGGGCTTAATTGCCACAGATATCATCTAAGTCCAAGTTGCACTTAAACTTCATCATAACCATGGACCTCATCAGAAGACTAACTTCACCTGTACCTTTAACTGCTCCACAAGAATTTTCCGACACAACCTCCTCAACCGCAAATAAAGCAAAACCATCATTGCGTTCATATCTATCAAAAGATCAAATACACATCTTGTCAAATTTAGCAGTTACAACAATCGTTGGCTCTGTTGACTCCACCTTACTATAAACATCATATGTGTCGATTACTCCACTAGTACCCGCTATCTCAGGAGTTTTTGGTTGCAACTTCACCTCAAATTAAACACCGTTCAAATCCGTATGAACATTGCTTAAATCACTCATAGCCAAAAGTACTGGAGACTCGTCAAATGTAACTTCTCTGTTGACAATATGTAAATTTAATTCCGAACACTACAACCAATAGCCCCGCTCACTTTGTGTAGAACTTAGGAACATGCACTTTCTTGCCCTTCCATTGAGCTAATCATCACTAACTCGAGCATAACATGAATAATCAAATATTCTAATAACAAAATAATCAGTAACGTTACTTGACCAATCGCAGTCAATGAGGATCTATTCTTCATATAGCTTGCCATATCAAGCGCATCTGCTAGAAACTTCTAGTCATACCAACACTAGAGAGCATTTTATAAGCCATCTCTAATAATGTTCTGCTTTTCAACTTTGCAACATGTTGTGGTTTAATAGCACTAGTGCAGTGTTCTGCTATGCCTTCATTCATATAGAATTCATTTAACAGCACCAAGCAAACTCCATAAAATTGTCAGTCCGCACTTGCTTAATCGTCTTACCAGTCTCCTTTTCGATCAAAGCTTTTAATTGCCTAATCCTGACAACAGCATCAAACTTGTACTTTAGCACAAGCACCGACGTCTTTCTTGAGTAATCATCTACAACTATTAGCATAAATCTAGTACTCTTCCTCGAAAGAAATCGTGACAACCTGTGAACTTCTAGGTGAATTAATTCTGCAATATCCGTGGTTTCTCTAACAATCACAGTGAGCTGCACTTTTCTCTGTTGATTTAAATCATAGCACCTACATATTTTCAATTCATTAGCAACATAACCACATAACAAATTCGTTTCACTTAGAACCTTCAAGCTTTTTTTCATTAATATGCCCCAAACGCATATGCCACAATTCAGACTATCGACCAGATGCATCCGACGTCTCCACAGCGAATTCCATAGCTATCTCACCTTAAAGCTCATATAGGTCACTGTGCTTGATTTCTTTCATTATCACCAATGTACCTCGAACAATTTTCAAAACTCTACATTCTTAAAAATACCGACACCCAGCAGAATCTAAGGCATTTAAGAAAATTAGATTTTTCTTCAACTCTGGGAACATGCCTCACTCTAATCAATGTCCTCATAGTACCATCATGCATTTTGATTCTAACATCACTAACACCTATAATATCGCACTCAGCGTTGTTCCCCAACTGGACTTTACTATTATCCATGCACTAATAAATAGTAAACCAGTTTCTATTTGGTGTAGCATGAAAAGAACAATGGTGTAGCATGAAAAGAACAACCAGAATCCATAATTCATCCATCAAACGACGAATCATCAGTGACAGATAAGACAAAATCAGCACTATCCGAATTACCATAAGCTACAACTGTAACATCATCCATAGACTCAACTCTAATTCCCTTATCGTTGTCATTTTTCAACTTAAAGTAGTCCCTTCTAAGACACCCCCTTGCCACAACTTCAACATACAACACCATCAGTCCTAGATTGACTACGTTTATTCGAGTTTATACCAATTTTGCAAATACATGTACTGGTTTTTCCTCTACTTTCACCTACTAAAGCAGCAGATATATGTGCACCAAATTCTCTTCTACGAATGTTCTCACTCAGAATTAAATCTCGAACACTATCAAATGTCAAACTTGTTAACCTAGAGGAATTATTAACAGCAGTAACCGTAGTAATCCAACTATCAGGCAATGAGGATAATCACAGCACATACCTCATCTTCAAAGTCAATATCAACTGAACTTAATTGACTAATGATCACATTAAATTTATTGATATGATCAGCAATTGATGCATCTTTGCTCATCTACAAGTTAAATAAACGTCACATGAAATAGACCTTGTTGATCCCATAGGGCTTCTCGTCCATGTCTGACAGGCTTCCATCAAACCCGTAGTAGTCTTATCTTTCACGATGTTAAACGCGATGTTACGAGGCAATGTCAACTGAATTACACTCAAAGCTTGTCTATCCAACAATTCCCAGTCAGCTTACTTTATCTGCTCAGGGTTCTCCCTAGATAGGGGCAAGTACAATTTCTTCTTATATAGATGATCCTCAATCTGCATTTTTCAGAAATCAAAATCCTTCCCATCAAATTTGTTGATTTTCACTTTTCCTTCTTCTGTCGCCATCGATTCACTTCAACTTAAGCAAGCTTTGCTCTGATACCTATTGTTGCAGAAGCAAGCAATCGCACAATAAAATAGACAAAAAAAGAAAATAAATCGAACATCATGTGACATTCCGAATTTTGACCCACTTTTGGAATTTATAAAACGTGTAATTCGTTAGTGCGCTTATAATAGAATCTCGCTCGGGAGCTGATTACTCTCGGGTTCTTATTTTTCAAATAGAGATTTTGCTAGAATCGCACTCGATCGAATTTGGCTGTTATTTAGACCTCAAACTTGGCAGTCGATTTTCGAGAGTTTCGAGGCGAAATAAATTGGACGGTGTCGATATTATTGTAGTCGGTGTCGAGATTATTAGGAATAGTGAGAAAGTGGATTTTTGACCGGATACGAATTCGGACTAGTAGACTTTCCTCGTAGTGTGTTTTGAGTTATTTTATTTTAGCCCTTTGTCCTATACTATTGTTTGGGATTTTTCGTGAACTGTTAGATCTTTTTCCGAATTTGAATCGTGACCGTTAAATCGATTTTTAGTTTGAACCGTGTCTGTTGGATCGCGCTCGACGACTAAATTTAGCTTTTTTTCCTTTTTCTCTCTCTCCTCTCTCCTCTACGCTGCGCCACCCACTTCCGTGCAACGTCCCGTTTGCCCCGTCTACCCCGTTTACCTCTCTCTCTCTCTCTCTCTCTCTCTCTCCTCTCTCTTTTCTTTCCCTCTCTCTTTCCCCCTCTCCCGTGCACGTCTCCCCCATGCAGCGTCCCTTTAGCCACGCCCATGCAGACCTATCCCCCTGACACACTCTCTCTCCTCTCTCCTTCTTTTCCCTTCTTCTTTTTCTTCTTCTTCTTCTTCTTCTTCCTTCGCCCGTCTGCTCCTACTCCTGCTTCTGCTCGCCTGAGGCTCATCGTCGCTCAACCAATCACCACCGACCGCCGAGCTCATTTGTCCCGTGCTGCTTGCCGTGCCTACTGACATCCGCGCCGCCACCACAAAAGCCCCCTACTCTCCTCCTCCTCTGCTCTCCTCTCGGTCACCGCTATGACTGCGCCACCCGTCGTCACACCGATCACACTTTTGCAGCTGCTAGCCACCGTTGGCCACTCGGCCGGTGCCATCGCCCTTGACCACCACACGTCTGCCGGCCACCGCGATCATTACTCTCCTCTCTCTACGTCCTCCAGCGCGCGCGGCTCTAGCTCGCCACGCCCGTCGCGCGCGCCGCCCGTGGCTCGGCTTCGTGCCGAGGGCTTGTTTCGCTACAGCGAAATTTTCAATTCCTACCAGAGCCCCACTCCACCCCTGCACCTCTCTCTCTCTCTCTCTCTCTCTCTCTCTCTCTCTCTCACACCTCACCGGTGACCTCTCCTTCACTGATGCTGACTATATCCCCGCCATGGCCTCGCCGCCAATCTCTATCCAGCCATCCCGCCAAGGCCCCAAAGACCCTCGACGCCCGAGCATCACCGCCGCCATCGACGCTTGTACCAAGACCCCCACCTTAGCCACCTTCTTCCTCTTCCTCCGCTCCCGCCACACGAGAGTAGCTCCCCGCCGCTGGGTATTTTATTGACTTGTCTTGGGTTTAGAACGGCTAGGGTGTGTTTTTAATTTAATTATATTATGTTATAATTGTGCTATTTGAGTGGGATTAAATATTATGCTTGATTGTATAATTGTGCGTGGCCGACTTGAACGTCGGGTTTGTGGATTGAGGTGGCGAAGTGTGAATTGGACTGAGTTGTGAACATAGGTTGTTTGATGTAAATGGCTTGTGCTTGTCTGTCGGTTTTAAGTCCGGATTGATCGGAGGGCTACAGACTTGGGACGTGTTAACGGTGGTCCATGTGAAGGCATGAATGGCCGATGTGCCAATTGGATGCGGGCTTGAGACGTGTTGACGGTGGCTCGTTAAAGGTGTGTTGGATCTGGACGTGTTTACGTCGGTCATTGGAATTGCTTGAATAGTGTGGCTTGGGACGTGTTGACGGCAGTCACTAGAATTGATTAAATGGTATGGCTTGGGACGTGTTAACGGCGGCCATTAAAATTGATCGAATTGTGAGGCTTGTGTGCCTGTGAGACCGGACTTGAGACGTGTTGATAGTGGTCCGTGAGAGGAAAGTTGGTTGGACATGTGTGTGCGATGTGATTGATTTGGATTGGTTAAATGTATGTGTGGTTGCTTGGTTGGATTGGTTGAACGTGAGTGAGAATGCGTGTGCTTGGTGACTACGATATGGTGATGAACTATTCTTGCATTGTCATGTTTGGACTAATATGCAGGGTTGACTTGTGATTCGAGGTGAGGTAAGCTTGTCGTGTGAAATTGGTTATGTTGTCTGGTGGTTCGCATGTTAGACTTGTCTGGGTACGCATTAGCCTAGGTGGGGTATAGGATGTTGCTTATCGAGACTCATTCTCATGGTTATTATATAACCACTTTCATATCCGCGACCGTGATTGATTCAGAGATACCGCCATAGTACCACGGTGATTGAATGATGGATCAAATTACCCTATCTTTTGAGTACCTTTTTGTAGAGGAGATAAGCTTGTCAACCACCGCCTCCTTTTGAAATCTGTGGTTTTGAAATTGGTAGCTTAGGCTACCATTTTATATAGTGACTATTTTAAGAAGTTATGCATTTATGGTTCCGTTCTATCCCTTTGTCATATTTTATTGTCTGGGTTGTTTCTATTTGTTTTCGCGCGTGCTAAATCTTTGATGTTTGGATTGGGTCGGCGACGTGCCTGGGACGTCGCGTGCATTACGACTGTCGAAGGGGATGTCGCGAGCCTGTTAGGGTTCAGGGCGTGACATGCCCCGGTTGATTTGGTATCAGAGCAAGGTCAGCTCGATCTAAGATCATCGAAATCTGGAGTGATAAGGAGCGATGACTTTGGGGTAGCCAATTAGGGATGTGACGCCCCCTACCTCGGGGTCATATAAACGTGACGTCCCATTCATTATTATCTTTCGTTATACACAAGCGGAAGCATATCTCGGGACAATCACATTAAAAACAAATCAACAGCGGGATTAAGGAAAACATCATGAGCAAACCTTATGTTTACAAAACATGCAAACATATTTAAACAAGCTCTTCTCTTGGGTCATAGCAAACAACACATATAATTTACAAGCCTACTCCAAAGGCTTTTCTAATTACAGGCCGCCGTGGCTTGGGTTTTCCTATCCCCACTATGACTTCTCGTTCCTCGCTTTCCCCGAACTTCAACATGGCTCGAACTCCTCTTGACGCCGCCGTCCGTTCGACCATCCTATGAACCTGAGGGTGGGAAAATTGGGGGGGAGGGTGAGTCGGGGAGACTCAGCAAGTAAATCTACTAATACCAAGCGAGGACGAGGGGATCGCCGTTAGCACAAGTCGGCCCTTACCGCACTCACATCAATGGCAGATCAATAGCAAAGTTCATACAAGGGAACATCAAACATGACTATAACATGTGCACTTTATCAGTCAAATCTCGATTCTACCTCTGAAACAAACTTCAAACACGAAACATGAGTAAATCGAGAAATGAACCAACCACAATCAACCAAATGACCGAGAAATGGTCCAAGCAAACTGTGTCACAACACATCACAACTTCCTTTCCCGATATTAGGAAGTTTACTTACCCAACATCAAACAAAACTTAGAGAACGGGGGTCGATACGGGTGAGCTCGGGAAATTTCGAGCTTGAACACGAACACTCGGGCCTCGGACGTAGCTTCCTCACTTGATCGAACAACAAAAGAGAGACGGGCTCGCCGGTAAGCTTTTCTCTCTTTCTTTCTTTCTATTTTTCTCTTATTTGATCATGACTACAAAGTAAGAAATAAGAAAGAGGGTTGGCCGGAGCTCTCGGGGCATGGAAATGGCGTGAGGGAGAGGAAGGGGGGGCTTCACGTGAGGTTCTCCCTCTCTCTCTTTCTCGGCTTCTCTCTCTCTCTCTCTCTCTCTCTCTCTCTCTCTCTCTATTTCTCTCTCCCCTTGGCCAAATGGCCTTTCTCTATTTATAGGGAGGGGAAACTTGGGGCCAAAGTTTGATGAGGTAAGCACTTATGTCATCGAGACAATGAGGTATGCGCTTACCTCACAAGCCATCATGAAGGGTCATCAAAGTCAAGAATAATAATGGCCAATTAATGCATGTCATTAATTAAGCTTCTTGAACAAGCTTCACTCTTGGCTATTTATTTCCAAATTTCATTTTCCCCTGGTCCGACCTCCGATCAAGGCATAAAATATCTCATTTGAAAGCTTGGAACGTGTACGTTAAATCACCAGAAGACACCAAGTCCAAATTCCAACTTTCTCATATAGAAAATGCTAAATCTTTGAAATCTAGAAAAATCGAACAGTTTTGCACTGTTCACGAAATCGGACTTAAAATCATAGTAAATGAACTCCGAAAATTCTCAAATTCGGATATGTCATAAACAAGACCTTAATAAACATTTTTCGTGAAGAACACAAAATCTAAATCTCTCTGTAAATACCATTTTCGGTCACTCAAAAACAGACTAAAAATAGTTCACTAGAACAGCATTTTTGTTTCTCAAAATAAGCTCTGTCCAGCATGAAAATCATCTCAGAAAATTCCAAAATTTGTACACGTTATAGAAAAAGAAGTTCTCAACAACTTTCATGAAGGAAACTTTTCTAAAATCAGCCTAGAAAAGCTTGTAGAAAATCAAGACGGTGTAAACATCACCGAAATTCCCATTCCGGGCAGATCACACAGTCTGAAAATCAGGCCATCGTACTACTCATATTAACTCCAAAAATTTTGAAATTAAATCACGTAAAACTTCAAAATGTTTGGAACAACTTTCTAGAAGAAATCGTTTGGAATTTCGGATCACAAATGTCTCCCCAAAAATAACAAAACGAAAGGGTACAAATGATCTGAAAACTAGGTTTTCCAAAACAAGAGAAAACAGTTTAGTTCTGATTGAAAAACCGCCAAACTTAAATCATAGCCATTTCCTAGGGACTGAAATTGAGGATATTACAATTTACCTGCGGCTTCCCAAGCCCAAAAATCGGGATGTGACAAGGGAGACTCGTGTGCTATGCGTACCCCAGACAGTGTGATTGTGATTGCTGTTTGAAATTATGCAATAATATATGAGGTGCAGGTGCGTCAGGACTTGAGGTAAGTGCACGAAACCCTGTTGGTTGTGATTGAGTGATGTTGTAATTGGCTGCCTATTTAGTGAATTGTATTGCGATGCACTGCCTAGGCCTTAGATTGGTATAGTTGGCCTAGGTTTCTAATTCCTGCATAGAGTTTAGCAGGTGAGCATTTGTAAGAATCAGTAAGATGAGTGGTCAAGGTCGAGGTAGAGGTCGAGGTTGAGGTCGTGTAGCCCCGCAAGCTGGAGTAGTGGGGGATCCTAGGTTGGATGAAATGTGGAGGGTGCTTGAAGAAGGTGATTATTATCGGGCAGATGCATCGGGAAAAGGAGCACTTTTGCCGTCTGCTGCGATTGCCCGATGAGATCATTGGGAATAATGGGAATCAGGAGAATAATGTGATTGGTGGAGATCCGGGTGTGATGCGAGTAAATATGATCAGGCCGATGTCCAAGCTAGTAAAACAGTTCCTGAGGCTAAAACCCTCGAAGTTTGATGGGGGAGGTGACCCCGAGACTGCACTAAGATGGGTAGAGGAGCTAGAGAAAGCTTTTGAGGTGCTGGGGTGTACTGAGGAAGAGAAGGTAATGCTAGCAATCTACCAGCTTATCGACCCTAATGCAAGTGATCGGGGTCCACCTGAGGGCCACCGTGGGGTCAAGTGTTCCCCACTGGTGCTGCTCCGAATTGAGCTGTCTTCGCTGAGACCTTCAATGGTAAATACTTCTCGGAAAGCGCTCGAGAGCAGAAACTGGTAGAGTTTATGAGACTTGACAGGGTCAGTCGTCAGTGGATCAGTATGAGGCCGAGTTTGCCAGATTGTCCAAATTTGCCCCTAGGATGGTGGAGGATCTAATGGACAAGGCTATGAGATTCCGGGATGGGCTGAAGTCGGACCTTCGTAGTCAGATGATTTCCTTGAACTTGAGAAGCTATAACGAAATATATGAAAGGGCTCAGGCAATCGAACAAGATCAAGACGGATAGGACTGCCGCTTCTGGATCACGGTATATCTCGGCTAGGGACAACCGTCAATTTGGGAAAAGACCCATGACGGGAAATAGTCCCTTCGTTCCGCCAACTCGGAGGAATATTGGGAAGCCAAACCATTATCAGAACGCCCCATGTAGGTTATGTGGAGGACGGCACGGAAATAGACCTTGCCCGAATAGGGGCGGAGCATGTTTTATGTGTAGTGGGAGGGGCCATCAAATGAAGGACTGCCCTAACAGTAGACAAGCTGGACCGCCTGCACTGCCGCCGCCGCCGCCTCATAATGGAAATCAATTTAGAGCTATCCAGCCGGCAAATCAGAGTAGGCCACCGGCCCAAGGACGGGTGTATGCAATGGCAAGAAGGGAAGCGCAGGATGCACCTGGCATGATCACAGGTACGGTCTCTCTCTGTGATCATCTTGCATATGCCTTGTTTGATTCGGGGGCGTCGCATTCATTTATTTCTGAGCAATTCGTTGAATTATCCGGGGTTGAGCCAAAATTGCTTGATGTTATGCTGTGTGTTACTACTCCGCTGAATGATAAAGTGCTGATTGTGTTTGGATGTCCCGATTGTAAGTTAATGATTGGCGATTGGGAAGAGAGGATAGATTTGGCAGTATTACGTATGCATGACTTTGATGTGATTATCGGTATGGACTGGCTAGTCAAATAGAAAGTTGTTATAGACTGTAGTAGCAGGGTGATCCAATTTAACTCGGTTGAATATCCTAGATTTGAGTTTGTGGGAAACCGAGGAGGAACCTTGATCCCTTGGATTTCGTCGCTCGAGGTATCGAAGCTGTTAGATGAGGGATGCCAAGGATTTCTGGCAAATGTAGTCAATTCAACGGCTGGAGAGTCGAGGCTAGAGGACATAGCCGTGATGTGTAATTTTCCTAATGTCTTTCCTAAAGAATTGCCGGGACTGTCACCTAATAGAGAAGTGGAGTTCGCAATTGAGTTAGCCCCAGGGACGAAATCGATCTCGAAGCACCTTATAAGATGTCATTGTCGAAATTGAAAGAATTGAAAGTCCAAATGCAAGAGTTATTGGATAAAGGCTTCATTCATCCTAGTGCGTCTCCATAGGGAGCGCTAATATTATTCATAAGGAAAAAGGACAGATCATTGAGATTGTGCATTGACTATAGACAACTGAACTAGGTGACCATTAAGAATAAGTACCCATTGCCAAGGATTGATGACCTATTTGACCAGTTGCAAGGGGCGTCAGTGTTTTCTAAGATCGAATTTGAGGATCGGCTATCATCAATTGAGGATCAAGAAGGAGAGCGTGCCGAAGATGGCATTTAGGATAAGGTATGGACACTATGAGTTTACGGTGATGCCATTTGGACTGACGAACGCCCCTGCAGCCTTTATAGATTTAATGAATTGGGTATTCAAGGAATTTTTGGACCAGTTTGTGATCATGTTTATAGATGATATTTTGGTGTGCTTGAAGAGTTCCGCAGAGCACGAGGTACATTTGGAAAAGGTTCTACAGACCCTAAGGGAACATACGCTCTATGCTAAGCTCAATAAGTGTGAATTCTGGCTTCACCGAGTGGCATTCCTAGGACATGTGATATTCGGAGAAGGAATTGTAGTGAACCCGACGAAAATTGAAGCCGTCGTGAATTAGCCAAGGCCGACAACAGTAACCGAGGTTCGGAGCTTTTTGGGTTTAACAGGGTATTACAGACGCTTTGTGGAGAAATTTTCGGCATTAGCGACGCCGTTGACGCAATTATTAAAGAATGAGATGAGGTTTGAATGGACAGATAAGTGCGAAAGGAGTTTCCAAGAATTAAAACAGAGATTGACGATCACGCCAGTGTTAACGATTCCGTCAGGTCTGTGAGGATATGAGATTTACAGTGACGTGTCGTTAAGGGTATTGGGGTGCGTGTTAATGCAACACGGAAAAGTAATAGCTTACGCATCGCGGCAATTGAGGTCACATGAGCAGAACTATCCGACGCATGACTGGGAGTTGGCCGCAATTATTTTCGCTCTTAAGATTTAGAGACACTACCCGTGTGAGGAGAAATTTCAGATTTATACGAACCATCAAAGTTTAAGGTACTTGTTCTCTCAAAAGGAATTAAATATAAGACAACGTCGTTGGATAGAACTTCTTAAAAACTACGATTGCGATATTATGTATCGCCCTGGAAAAGCTAATAAGGTAGCGGATGCACTGAGCTGGAAATCAAGCATCGCGCATATGATGGTCAAGGAGTAGACTCTGTTGGAGGGAGTCTGGGACTCGAAATTTAAGTTGGAAGTAAGTCAGGTCTCTAGTCTGCTTGCCGCATTGAGGATTGAACCAGAAATACAGACTAAGATTAAGGCTCTACAGTTGATGGACCCGGAGATTCAGAAGATTTTGAGTATGGATGCCACAAAAAGGAAGTCAGATTTTCAGGTATCCAAGGATGGGATTCTAAAGTTCTGTGGACGGTTATATGTACCCAATGATGCAGAATTGAAGGAAGAGTTTTGTCCGAAGCACACCGTAGCACTTATAGTATTCACCCGAGAAGTACGAAAATATATCAGAATTTACGGCAGCATTACTGGTGGAACGGCATGAAAGTAGACGTGGCTAAGCATGTGGCTAAGTGTTTAACGTGCCAACAAGTGAAGGCGCAACATTGCAAGCCGGGTGGAATGTTGCAGCCATTGGAAATTCCCGAGTGGAAATGGGAACATATCACGATGGACTTTGTAATGGGATTACCGAGAAGTTAAAGGGGTCATGATTCGATTTGGGTGATAGTTGATCGGTTGACAAAGTCAGTATATTTTCTACCGGTGCGAAAGGATTTCGCCTAGGAAAGGTATGCCGATTTGTATGTGCGACATATAGTCCGTCTCCATGGAGTACCAGTGACGATCACTTCGGATTGTGATCCTAAATTTACTGCCGTCTTTTGGAAAAGTCTACATACGGCATTAGGAATGAAGTTATAGTTTAGCACGGCCTATCATTCCCAGACGGATGGCCAATCTGAAAGAACGATTCAAACTTTAGAGGACATGCTGCGAGCATGTGTTTTGGATTTTAAGAGTAGCTGGGAAGAACAGTTGCATTTGGTTGAATTCGCCTACAACAATAGCTACCAGCAGAGTATCAGAATGGCACCATTTGAAGCCTTGTACGGCAGAGCCTACAGAACACTGGTTTGTTGGGATGAAGTTGGTGAGAGGAGCATTTCGGGTCCAGAGTTAGTGCAACAGTCAATTGAGACAGTCAAGGTTATCCGGGACAGACTCAAAATCGCGCAGAGCCGCCAAAAGAATTATGCAGACCAGAGACGTAGGCCTTTGGAGTTTCAAGTAGGGGACCACGTATTCCTCAAGGTGTCACTGATGAGAGGATTGTCACCGATGGTAAGAAAGGAAAGTTGAGCCCAAGGTACGTGGGTCCATTCGAGGTCTTAGAGAGAATAGACACCTTGGCTTATCGACTTGCGCTACCGCCAAATTTATCTCATGTTCATAATGTGTTTCACGTGTCTATGTTGAGGAAGTACGAACCGGACCCGACCCACGTGCTAAACTATGAAGAAATAGAAGTAGACGCCAGAGTGTCGTACGTGAAAAAGTTAGTTTGGATCGAGGACAGAATAGAAAGAATATTTCGAAACAAGAAAATTTCGATGGTCAAAGTAATTTGGGAGCATCATGGGACCGAAGGTGCGACATGGGAAAGTGAGGAGTTGATGCGACACCAGTACCCCCATTTATTTGGATAGTTGGGTTAGATTGTAAATTTCGAGGATGAAATTTTTGTAAGGGGGGAAGAGTTGTGACATTCCGAATTTTGATCAATTTTTGGGATTTATAAAATGTGTAATATGTCAGTGCGCTTATAATAGAATCTAGCCTAGGAACTGATCACTCTCGGGTTCTTGTTTTTAAAATAGAGATTTTGCTAGAATTGTACTTGATCGAATTTGACCGTTATTTAGACCCCAAACTTGGCAATTGATTTTTGGGAGTTTCGAGCCGAAATAAATTGGACGGTATCGATGTTATTGTAGCCAACGTCAAGATTATCAAGAATAGTGATAAAGTGAATTTTTGACTAGGTGCGAATTCGGACTAGTAGACTTCCCTCGTAGTGTGTTTTGAGTTATTTTATTTTGGCCCTTTGTCCTATACTATTGTTTGGGATTTTTCATGAATTGTTAGATCTTTTTCCGGATTTGAATCGTGAACGTTAAATCGATTTTTAGTTTGAACCGTGTCCGTTGGATCGCGCTCGACGACTAAATTTAGCTTTTTTTTTCTTTTTCTCTCTCTCCTCTCTCCTCTCTGTTGCGCCAATTTAGTCTTTTTTTCTCTTTTCTCTCTCTCTCTCTCTCTCTCTCTCTCTCTCTCTCCCTCTCTCTTTCTTTCCCCTCTCTTTCCCCCTTTGCCGCACACGTCTCCCCCATGCAATGTCCCCTCAGCCACGCCCATGCAAACCTACCCCCCTGATACACTCTCTCTCCTCTCTCCTTCTTTTCCCTTCTTCTTCTTCTTCTTCTTCTTCTTCTTCTTCTCCCTCTCTTGCTCACATACTCTCTTTGAGCTCATCTCTCCCTCTAGTCACCACTCGAGCTCTCTTTCCCTCTCTCCTCCTCCAGCGGCTCCTCCTTTGCCGCTCTCGCCTCCCCATGCAACCATTGTCTCTCTCTCTATCTTCCGTCCCTTGGCTCTAGCATGCCCGGGGCCCGGCACGGATCCTCTCGGCCTCTTTACCCCCTCCCTTCTCTCTCTCTCTCTCTCTCTCTCTCTCTCTCTCTCTCTCTCTTCTATCAACCCTATATAGTATTTTGGGTATTTTATTGACTTGTCTTGAGTTTAGAATGGCTAGGGCGTGTTTTAATTTAATTATGTTATGTTATAATTGTGCTATTTGAGTGGGATTAAATATTATGCTTGATTGGATAATTGTGCGTGACCGACTTGAACGTCGGGTTTGTGGATTGAGGTGGCAAAGTGTGAATTGGATTGAGTTGTGAACATGGGTTGTTTGATATAAATGGCGTGTGCTTGTCTGTTGATTTTAAGCCCGGATTGATCGGAGGGTTACGGACTTGGGACGTGTTGACGGCAATCCGTGTGAAGGCATGAATGGCCGATGTGCCAATTGGATGCGGGCTTGAGACGTGTTGACGGTGACCCGTTAAAGGTGTGTTGGACCTGAACTTGTTTACGTCGGTCATTGGAATTGCTTGAATAGTGTGGCTTGGGACGTGTTGACGGCGGCCATTGGAATTGATCGAATTGTGAGGCTCGTGTGCCTGTGAGACCGGACTTGAGACGTGTTGACGGTGGTCCGTGATAAGAAAGTTGGTTGGACACGTGTGTGCGATGTGATTGATTTGGATTGGTTAAATGTACGTGTGGTTGCTTGGTTGAATTGGTTGAACGTGAGTGAGAATACGTGTGCTCGGTGATTGCGATATGGTGATGAACTATTCTTGTATTGTCATGTTTGGACTAATATGCAGGGTTGACTCGTGATTCGAGGCGAGGTAAGCTTGTCGTGTGAAATTGGTTATGTTGTCTGGTGGTTCGCATGTTAGACTTGTCTGGCTACGTATTAGCCTAGGTGGGGTATAGGGTGTTACTTATTGAGACTCATTCTCACGGTTATTATATAACCACTTTCAGATCCGCGACCGTGATTGATTCAAAGATACCGCCAGAGTACCACGGGGGTTGAATGATGGATCAAATTACCCTGTCTTTTGATTACCTTTTTGTAAAGGAGATAAGCTTGTCAGCCGCCGCCTCCTTTTGAAAACTGTGATTTTGAAATTAGTAGTCTGGGCTACCGTTTTGTAATAGTGACAGTTTTAAGAAGTTATGCATTTATGGTTCCGTTCTATCCCTTTGTCATATTTTATTGTCTGGATTGTTTCTATTTGTTTCTGCGCGTGCTAAATCTTTGATGTTTAGGTTGGGTCGGCGACGTGCTTGGGACGTCGCGTTCATTATGACTGTCGAAGGGGATGTCGCGAGCCCGTTGGGATTAGGGGCGTGACACATCAGATTTATGTTGTTCGGTCGTAGTGACCTACGTCCATGGGGAGATCAACAATGAATTCCACAATAAATTAAGCGACACAACGGAGATTACAACAACACTCGAGTCACTCCGACACTCTCAGTGTTTCTCAAGCTCCAATTACACCCAATAACTCATGTAGTGTTTAGCCCCAATTACTCACAAAATAATCTCTCATCTCATGAAGAAATTATACAAAAATCTTGCTACAAGATTTAATCGCTATAAACACTCGGATATGTTTAGAGTGTAATTCACTATCAAAAGCTTTTCTTTGATGATATTCACCAATAACATACCCTTCTTATTTTTAGGCAAGAATTGAATCCAAATTAGGAAACCTCTTTTTACGAAACCTTCTCCAATCTCTAACTTAGAAACCATTCAATTAGGAAACCTATTCAAAATAGGAGACCTACTTGAATTAGGAAATTTTTTTTTTCGGGCTTAAAATTGAGACATATTTTTAACAAAATGTATGAAAATCGATGAGTGATAATTAAGCATTAGGACCCTCTAAAATTAGGGGAGAAGTTTGCAACTGTCCTCATTCGGTGATAAATTTACACACAAAAATCTAGAACCCGAAAACCCTATGTATCTCCCCATCCTCACGGCTTGTGATCTTGTGATCTGCTCGTGGGCCAAGAAGAGACGGATAGAGAGTCCTAAGAGGGGTAAAATGGGAAAATTTGGAAAGGGGAAAGGGTGGAAAAGATAATAAAAAAGAAGAGTAAAGTTGTGAATTTTTATGGGGTATTGAATGGACCCAATAATGAGGTATTGGCTTCTCAAGGGGGTAACTTAGAATGTAAAGTTAGTCCTAAAATTTAGAGGATCCCAATCTAATTACTGAATATATTTTGAATTGCACTTTGGCACCATGTCAAAGGATTTCTTTAACCAAGCCACAAGCGTTGGCTTTTTTTTTTTTTTGGTCGGTAGAAGGGTTGGGTTTTGGGTTTTAAGTGTATACATGTCTATTCACACATGTACACAAAACGTGCAAAGGTCAAGTAGTGTCGTGGCAAACTTTTTGCGTGATGAACTAAGTCTAACTTCCTAATTCTGTTGAAGGCAAATCATGCATCCACAATAGGACTATAGGATTGCAAGAAAATTTCTAGAGCCAGAACCGCAAGAAAAACAATATTTTGGGCGCAAAATTCTTATCGCCGTACTGCTTGACCAACCCTTTTGGGGTCGGATCAACACAAATTACTTGCACGTATAAACATATGAACAATTTAGGGTTGGTTGACAAAAAACCTCTATTGTACTAAAGGTTTTACAATTGGCCAAACAAATAAAAGGTTAACAAACGAAGACTTTCATATCGACAACGGAGGATACTCATGTTGAGTCATTGAGATTTTATGTTCTCATTGGTATTAAATGTAGTTAAAGTATAATTGCACGTTAAAACATGCCTACGACCGGTTGTCACGTCAAATGGCAATTACAATTTGACAAAATGATTCATCACATTTGCCATATTCCACTCTCCATTCAACGTCATCATAAATGTAAGTTTCTCTATGGCTTGTTCTCGGATTAATAAAAAGTTTCTCTACCAAAAAGTTTGTGTGGAATTTTTTATTCATTAGGGAAATGACTAGAGCTTTGGCTTAATATCACAGAAAATCTTAAACTATGCCCACCATGACACAAATACATTGAGACTTTTTTTAAATCACTAAAAACCCTAAATTTGTCCATTGAGATACAAATACCCTAAACTTTTATAAGTCACATAAAAAACCCCAAACTTATGCCAGTGTGACAAATATACCCTAGATGGAACTAAAATAGAAGGTATATATGTCACGCGTGTATAAATTTGGTTTTTTCATGACACAAAAAAAGTTGATATTATTTATATCACAATGGGCAAGTTTAAAGTTTTTTATGACAAAAAAGTTTGGGGTATTTGTGTCATAGTGGGTATAGCAAAAGGTTTTTTGTGGTACTTTCCCTAGAGTTTTTGACAAATGAAACCATCTAATGCGGACGTGTTAAGTAGCATGGGCATGTATATACAATAATAGGATCCGTTTGTTTCTCAAAAAATCAATGATTTGTAAAATATTTTCCTAAGAATGATTGATTGTATAACTTAATATAATTAGTCAATAAAAGATGCTCTCATTATTAACAACAATCAATATCTAAATATTTTTGTGTGCGATGAAAAATATTCTCGTTCATTAGTTTTGTAAAAGATACTAGCGATTATTTTTTGAAAAATATATTTTGAATCATTCATTTTTTACGAAACAAAAACACCTTACATATATAGATGATAAAAACATCGTAGAGCGCACATCCTTTAACAGTTAAGAGTAAAACTCTAATTATGTCCACGTCTCTTTTTGTTTGATATGCACATGCAAGCATTTTATCCCATGCAAGTCTCCTTTTGGCTTTATTTTCTCAAACGGCTCTATGGAGATCCCTTGATCGTACCCAAGAACTTTTATCTTTATATGATAGCGATTTAATTTTTTTTAAACGTGTTGACACCTAAAAATTATGAAATTATATATTAATAATTTTGAGAAAGACACTGGCCTTGATAAATTGACGTGGGACTTGTTTAGTGAATTCCATGTCAACAATGTATAAGTGCCAGCTCTACCCCGACAACAAGCCAAATTCAACAGCGATGAGACACAACAGCTTGCCAATTGGGAGAAACTGTAAGGGCAAACGCTAGAAGCCACTCCTCGCCAAGATGCTTCCTTGGACGATACCCCTGCCCCCAAAGAAAACCACCAAACAACTACGGTTTCGGCCAAGTGAAGAAGAACATCCGGTGTCTGGAATATATTCCGGCTCGAGATCAATAATGGTGTCAAGAAGGCCGTTTGAACGATGTGTGGTGGTGTATTAAAAGGCGAATGGTCAAGTGGGGTGTGCCATTTGAGGAGGCACATGTGTCGGCTCGAAGAAGAGAAGTCTAGGGCAGGGTTTGAGTTCTTCAAGTACAATGGCACATACAAGATGCCCGTTCAAGCACAACCAGACATGAAATCAGCAGGATGTTGCATATTATTATCTTGCCACGAAGCAACCCTTCAGCTTTACCAGAGATTCCCGCTTTGTCCACTACAGGCACACAACTCTATAGTGTTAGTTCAAACCCATTTCGCGAGGGACAAACACTAGAAGCTGCAAATCACTATATAAGAGAAAAGGGCATTGTTAGCTCTCTTTTACTTTAGTTTTACAAACTAGCCCTACAAATTACGCGTACTGAGTCTTCCCTGGCCATTTGGTCAATGAGAAACATGAATTATGTAACTCAGTTCATAAATTTTAAAAAGTCAATAGCCTCGCATGATTCCCAACATGTGGCTGTCAAAGAAATGAGAGTTGTCATTGAGTTTGATATCTCTGATATAATCTTCATCATTACACTAAATAATGTCAACGTTTGAACACCTCCCTAATCCGGATTCTGGTACGACAAGCTTTCATACGCAAGCATGCGCCACTGCATTAACTTGTATGTGCAAGATAGTCTATACCAGTTTTGCGGATTCGTTGGCCAACATACATGGGTGAGTCCAATACACTAGAATCGCTACACTTAGGCTTCAACAGTTGGAGAACCTGTACATGGCATAGGGAATACAAGCTGAAAAATTTCCTTTTGATATTAGAACGAGGTGGAATTCAACGTACAATATGTTGAAGAACGGATGCAAGGAGATGGGTGTGTTGATGCTCTATTCCATCACTCATAACAAAAGTGCCAATTCCGCCGTTGACATAACAAGATTGGACGGTTTTTGAAGTCTTTAGGGACTTCTTTACCTTTTCAACAATGTGATGGATGCTTTGAGCACCGGAAATTATCCATGAAATAATTGAGCCTTTTTAGTTTCTATACATGATGTTCATTGAATTGGAAAAAAAAAAAAAAAAAAGGGTGGTCCTTTCATTAGGGAAGCATCATTGGCCATGAAGGGGAAATTTCTCAAATAACACAATGACATTTCGCCTATTTTTTTGTGCATGCCATCTTGGATTTGAGGTTTAAGTTCGAGGGGCAAGTGAGAAGGTCTGTATGGAGTAGATATTGGTGATGGTGATGAATTGGCTCCGAGATATGTATGCTGCATATGCCAGTCAAGTCGATATAACAAACTGGAGTGTTAAACTGGCAATTCCGTAAAATGACATCCAAACCATAAATACCATAACTGTTGGAAGTCTTTTGCACGAACTTTTCACAATCGAACTCCGCCTTCTTAATTTTCTTAACAGGAAGGAAATATCGGCTGACTACGCTTCTAGTGTCGCGATTTTGTATGAGCATTTGAACTCCACTTGATTGAAGAAGGCGTGGAAGGTATTCAGATAAGCTTCCAACATACCATTTAATTAGACCTAGTAAAAACAAACTTGGACCCGATAATCCACCCAAACCCGCTCTGAAAAACAAGGTATGGGTGGATTTTTTTTTAGCATGCAAAACTCCTAAGTCAACCTGCCATGACCTGTAAATTTCCAGGTTTGGTCGGGTCAACCTGTTCTAACCTTGTTTGACCTAGCATGAGAGTAAGCTTCTTTATCTTTGTTTTGTTTGAAATTTTGAAATGGTCAAATTTACACAATATGCAATCTTGTTAGTCATGATTTGACCACAAAAAAAAATCGTGATTGTCATGAAATGAAATGGCTAATATCCTGAATAAGTATAAAATTTCTATCATTCCTTACTTTAAATTCGGTGAACAAAAATAATTTGACATCACGCAGACATACTAAGATTCGTGTCCTAAATTGTTTATGACAAATTGGTTACGTGCTTAAAGGGCCACCGATTTAAATAATCACTTGCAAAGTGTTGCATCACTTAATAAACGGCAAAAGGACACTATAAGTTGCATAAGTTGTGTACGGTACTCATTTTAGTGCCAATAGTTTTCGCCAGCTCACTTAAATGCCAAATCGGAGGAAAAAAGATCACTTAAGTGCCAAAAGTTTTTTTTGGATCACTTAAGTGCTAAAATTTTTGAAAAACGACCACTTAAGTGCTAAAATTTTTGAAAAATGATAATTTAAGTACTAAATTTTTTTAAAAACGATCACTTAAGTGCCAATCTTTGGCGAGCCACATCAGCTTCAAAATTAATAAAAAAAAATGCCATGTCGGATTTTCGGGCAAAAAGTTGTGTACGGCACTAGAGTTGGCACTTAAGTGATTGTTTTTCAAAAATTTTAACACTTAAGTGATCGTTTTTTATCACTTGGGTTAGGTGAACCATGTTTAAGCTGACTTGACCCAACATATGATGAAATTTATTTTTTCTTTTTGCTTGAATCATCATAATCACAGTTGAGAATTGGGAATAGTTGTATTTATACAATGTTCATTCTTGTTAGCTAAGATATATATATGTAATGTCCTAAAAAGATACATGTTAGATAATGTCATAGGAGCATCATGTGAGATAATGTCAAAGGAGCGTCACTTTTTCTGTCGAAAGCTAAAATCGGATACCATCGTGCCAAATGTAGGAGCTTTATTTACATAAATGTGTTTTTTTTTCTTGTTTTTCTTTATTGGTTAAAAAATACTTGGCACAATGTTTTCTTTCTAAGGTACTCTTGACGAGATTAGCTTTATTATGATATCTAGACATTCTTTTCTTCAATTTGATAACCAATTTGATCATAGTAATTAGAGAATTTGCAAAGTTCTGTTTACTTGTTATTACGATGTATCGAGCAAACTAATTCTGCGGTAATTAAAAAGCTATTATACATTTGCAACCAATACACAGATTTTCTATTTATTCATTTGTCGGAGATATTTTTCTTGGAAATATTTTCGCATGAACAATATGACCCATTTTCGAAGAAAAATAATAGGGTAAAAAGAGGTTTGCCTTTGTTTGATTAGGGCCGTGTACGGATTGATCAAATCTCAACCTATTTCGAACTATCGGTTTTATAACCTGGACCCGGACCCAAACCGCATAAACCCATATCCTAGATCTACGTTTAAGCACAAAACCTAAAACATAAGAGAATATCTTTGAAACCGTAGTAAAACCAATAATAACTTCAATGGAATGAAAATCTGTGGTACGGCAAAATCAGAGCGTCCGGACTTTGATTCGAACATGTACGTGTGGACCTTACAAATCGATGAATCAACAAACAGGATTCCAAAATCTAGGGCAACCTCAAAAGCCTTTCTCCGTTCTTCCGAGTCAATAGCATCTGGTCGGAAGTGTGACATCCTAAAAATTTGTCCATTTGAAATTTATAAAATACTGAGTTTTATAAATGTACTCGTGGTTAATTCTCGCTCAGAACTGATCATTCCTGGGATACTAACCATTGGGAAAGGGTTAATAAGAGATTTAAATTCATGCAATTAAGAGAAAATTCGCTCGTGAATTGATTTTCGACCATAAAATCGTTGAGGTGACATTTTAGGCCACTGTAGGCCGATCCAAAGATAGTCAGGGGTCAGTTCGCCACTGTCATAGTAGTGGATTACGGGTGATTCTGCCGGACCACGAAATGAATTGACGAAGAATCTTGAACCTATATCGAACGATCGTACCCCTCGGATCTAGTGATTGATCCTCGCAATTTAAATGAGAATCGAAGTCATCACGAATCGAATGAACTTGTACGTGACTTGATTTAGTATCACTCATGGGTCGAATATGCGAATTTCCCCAACAAGCCACCTATTAGTCTAAGAAACGCTCGAGTTGCGTTTAATAAAATTTAATTATTTAATTGAGCCAAAATTGGACATCGGAAAAATTCGGAAGTCACAACGGGACATTAGGACGACGTTGCGGTTGGAACGTGCAATT
This sequence comes from Syzygium grande, assembly GCA_024733475.1. Classification (NCBI taxonomy): domain Eukaryota; kingdom Viridiplantae; phylum Streptophyta; class Magnoliopsida; order Myrtales; family Myrtaceae; genus Syzygium; species Syzygium grande. The sequence continues at coordinate 11,883,958 of JAMXDD010000002.1, read as the reverse complement.
TTGGGTTATCCCGAATCTTTCAGAAAAATTTAATTTCGATGAGAAATGAGGAAAGTGACCATTTTACCCCTAAGAATTTATAAAGGGCAAGTTATATGAGGGAGGGGCATTTTGGTCATTTTGCCCTAACTTTTTGATTGGACATTTTTGCCCTTGGAATTTTATGAAATTCCCAAAATACCCTTGGATATTTTTGGGTAAGATTCGATCTCGGCCATCGGTTTCAAGATAAGATCGAATCTAGGCCGTTGATTAAAAAGATTAGACAAGGGCAAGATTGTAATTTGCCATTTTGGTCCAAATTCCACTATTTGAGTCAAGATCTCTCTCTCCCCTCACTCTCTCTCCCCCAAGACTCTCGGCCCATCTCTCTCTTTCTCTCTTGATCGCCCCTCCCCTCGCCGATCATCACCGCCACCCGGACCACCGTCCCTTTCTTGGTACATCGTCCATATGCCGGTGAGCCATACCATCGCCACCACCGTCCCACGCCATCCATCTCTCTCTCCCCCTCTCTTCCCCATGTGGCCGTGAGCCACGGTCGAGAAGACCAAGGCCGTCGCTGCCGTCGCCACCGCCATGCCGCCACTCGCCGCCATCCCCGCCAATCGCCGCTGCTTTCCACTCTAGCCGCATTAGTCTAGAGTCTGGTAAGTTGCGCTCTAAACCTTAGTTAGGACGTCGGGTATCGACAGAAAATTTTCGGGTGAAATTGGGTTTATTTGGGTGAAATCGGGTTTATTCGAGTGCGGAATTGTGTAGTTTAGGAATGATATTGATTAGCGGGCCTAGGATTGAATTTGCGAAGTTTTGATGAAAATTTTGAGGTAGGAAGTGGGCTGTGGATGACTGATTAGTGGGCTGTGATATTTGGTTTGGTTCATAAATTGGACATTTAGAACCGGTAATTAATTGTGGAAAAGTGTCGTGAAGGGCCGGAATTGATTTGCCGTCGTTTGGATGGGGGAAGATGGCAATTTCTGTGTTCTATGTGTATTTGAACTATGAATGAGTTGTGATGGTGAAATTGAGTGCGTGATTGTGCAATTGATTGATTGAAATATGCCTATTGTGTGCACACTTGGGCCAGATTGAATTAATTATTAAATTGGCCATATCAAATGCTTATTGAACACGAAAAATGCGTGTGAATTGTTGCATGCACGGGCCACGTATGACTGGCCAGTTGAGTGGCAAGTGATTGTTGAGCATGAGAATGAACGAGAAATTATGTGTGGAATGGCATATGTGATCGTGGAAATTGTGCCATCCTGAGACGTGTACTTCAACGCGGGACGATGCCCGGTATTACCGGAAGACTGTCAACCTAAGGCATGTACTTCAACGCGGGTTGTGATGTAGGTGGTAGATGTTGAGCCTGAGGCGTGTACTGTAACGCAGTTAAGAAACATGGCCTGAGGCGTGTACTATAACACGGGCCCTGGAGTATTGTGATAAGTTGGTCGCAGTGGACCTGAGGCGTGTACTGTAACACGGGTCACTGGTAAGAGTTGTGGAAAAGATGTGTTTTGACCGGAATGAATGCGTGAAACGAGGTTTGAATGTGCATGTGAATGATTATGATATGCCTGCTGTGTAATGCTGGAGTAAGTGATTGTGTTTGTGATTGTATGGAGGTACGTGATAGCTTAAGTGGAGTTTAGGGGCGTACTTACTGAGATATAGTCTCACGGTTGTCTCAACCAAAAATTTCAGAACCTCGGCAGGAGCAATGAATCCCCCACCGCTGCCACCTAAGCATTTTGGAGTACCCGTACATACTGAACAGGAAGTTTTAGAGTTTCCAATGGCTAATAATATGACTTGAATTAAGCATACCACCACAGTTTTTCTAGACGTAGGATTACCGTTGTGGGAGCACCATACATATATCGCCTAGTTCTTCCGAGATAGGGTAGATGAGTTTGGGTCCATCCGAGAATTTGATGTCCCTTTCAATTTAGTTGGGGACTGGGACCCGACTACCGTACCCCCTCCTTGACGACGAATTGACTAGTGTGGAAACTAGTCTGGCGTAATCGGGACTACATCCAACGCATGTGGTACAGGGATCTTCAGGGGCTGAGAACGAGCCGAAACCAGAAGGGTCTTCAGCGGGAGACAATCCGATGAATGTGGATCTTGAGCCGATCCCAGAGGAGGGGCCGGAAGAGGAGGAACTCGAGGCGGAACTTGAGGATGATCCTGCTGAGTCCGCAGAGCCTGAGGAGGAACCGGAGTATATACTTCCATATGAGCAGTGGATAGACCCTAATTTTGTGCCCGAGTTTAATTTCTTTGAGGAGCTGGCTGAAGAGGAGCAGGCCGAAGTTCCAGCGGAGTCGAGTGACATCAAGAATTCGATCGAAATTGAGGCTGAGCCAGAATCCTCATAGGATGAGATTGTTCAGAGAGACCTAGATTCGAAGGATGATGATGAGTCAGATTCAGAGTGGACGCTGAGCAAAGGGCATAGGGGCTAGCTTAGGGGGTGGATTTTAGACCTTTTTGGAGAATACCATTTTTGAGGGATAGAATATCTAGGTCATCGATCTTTTTTGTATGTCAGTGGTTGTAATATGGTGTACATGTGCATATTGGTGGTTTTGTAAGTTGTGAATATTATGGTGTAAGTTTAATGAGAAATGGTTATGTACATTCTCTCTATTCTCCCCAGTTTTAATTGTCTGGGCATTTGTGGTTTCTGCTGAGAGATTTACGTGACGCCCCCACCTCGGGGTCATTAACATGACATCCCGTTCATTATTATCTTTCGTTATACACAAGCGGAAGCATATCTCGGGACAATCACATTCAAAACAACGGCGGGATTAAGACAAACAGCATCATGAGCAAACCTTGTATTCATAGGACATGCAAACATATTTTACAAGCCAACTTAGTCGATTTTAGCCATTTACACAAGAAACGTTATGGCTTGGGTGTCCTAAGCCCACTACTTCGGATTCACAGCTCATCGCTTTCCCCAAACTCTAACATGGCTCAACCTTCCCCTGTTACCGCCATCCGTTCGACCATCCTATAGACTTGAGAGGGAAAAACGGGGGATAAGTCAAGGAGACTCAGTAAGTAAACCTACTAATATCAAACGAGGACGAGGGGATCGCCATTAGCATAAGTCGGCCCTTACCGCAACTGCATCAATGGCAAATCAATAGCAAAGTTCATACAAGAGAACATCAAGCATGGCTATAACATATGCACTTTACCAGTCAAATCTCGATTCTACCTCTAAAACAAACTTCAAACACGAAACATGATTAAATCAAGAAATGAACCAACTACGACCAACCAAACAACCGAGAAATGGTCCAAGCAAACCGTGTCACAACACATCACAACTTCCTTTCCCAATATTAGGAAGTTTACTTACACTAAACGAAACCAAAACTAGAGAGTAGAAAATGGATGGGAAAGATGAGAGCCTCGGGATCTCGGCAACTCACGGTGTCGAGCCGTTTCTTTTCTTTCCCTTGGCTTTCTCTCTCTCAGTTTTCTCTCTCTTTCTCTTTCTCTCTCTCTCTCTCTCTATCTCGGCACTCTCTCTCTCTCTCTTGGCCGGTTTATGTGTGTGGAACTAAAGGAGGACTAAGCCTATTTATAGGCAAGCCAAACTTGCTCACCAAGTTTAGGAGTCCAATGAGGTAAGCGTGCATGTCATCGGGTGTGTGAGGTAAGCGCACGTGTCATTGGGGGTATGAGATATGCGATGACCTCATTAGGTCATGATGATGGTGCCTCCAAAGTCCAACTTCCATTAATGCGAGTCATGATGAATGGCCCTAAAGTCTAAGCATTAATTACAAGCAATAATGAAGGGGATAAGGTTTGACTTTATCAACTTTCTAGGATTTTTTACTAATTTCCAGACCATGGACTCCCTCGAGTCTTCTGGATTTATTGAATTCTCACGCAAATGACTCGGGCCAATCGGGTCACACAAAATATACCAATTGGCACAAAAATCAGAACCCGTGCCATACTTAATCACAAGACTTTCTGAAAGTTTTCCGCGATAAACACGCATAAAAATCTCATTCAACCCGAGGTTCGGTGTGGGAATGTCCTCAAATATCACCAAAAGACCTCAAGTCAAGATTCCAATGTTCTCATAAAGGAATTTATAAATCTTTGAAATCTGACAAAACCGAACAGCTTTGCACTGTTCACGAAATTGGACTTGAAAATATAGTAAATGGACTCCGAAAATTCTCAAATTTAGATATGTCATAAACAAGCCCTTAATAAACATTTTTCATGAAGAACGCAAAATCTAATTCTCTCTGTAAATACCATTTTCAATCACTCAAAAATAGACTAAAAACAGTTCGCTAGAACAGAATATTTGCTTCTCAAAGTAAGCTCTTTTCAGAATCCAAATCATCTCAGAAAATTCCCAAATTTATGTACGTTATAGAAAAGGAAGTTCTCAACAACTTTCATGAAGGAATCTTTTCCAAAATCGGTCCAGAAAAGCTTGTAGAAAATAAAGACGGTGTGAACATCACCGAAAAACCCATTCTGGGCAGTTTCACACGGTCCGAAAATCAGGCCATCGTACCACTCATATCAACTCCAAAAATTCTGAAATTAAATCATGTAAAACTTCATGATGTTTGGAACAACTTTCAAGAAGAAAGTATTTGGAAATTCGGACCACAAAATTCTCCCCAAAAATAACAAAACGAAGGGATACAAATGATCCAAAATTAGGTTTTCCAAAACAAAAGAAAACAATTTAGTTCTGATTGGAAAACTACCAAATTTAACCCATAGCCATTTCTCATGGACTAAAATTGAGGATGACACAATTTACCTGCGGCTTCCCAGGCCCAAAATCGGGATGTGACAATTTAATTCTCTGATGTTTATAAATGAGGTCGACGATAACCTGGGATGTCGCCACTATTCGATCAAAGAAGGGTATCGCGTGCTCGATAGGGTTTAGGGCGTGACAGGAAGCTTATTTGTGCCAATGGAGAACAGCGACGGCCTTGAGAACGCGAACAAACAAACGTAATCATCATATTTGAGAGGGGTGTGCATGGTCCAGGTGGGCAGTTCCCACGCCGGAACCGTGGACCGCCCGCTACAGGACCGGTTCCAAAAATTGGAACTGAGAACCGCCCGTCGGTTCCATGGACCCGCCGGAGAACTGGACCGCTGGTCCGGTCCGGTTCTTGGGTGGGTCCATGGAACCGGTCCCTACAAGTTTTTCTCGACAAATAAAAAGAAAAATCTGTGGACCAATATCGAATCAACATAACAATGACGACAAAATTTGCCACAAAGTTCAATTACACAACAATAACAACAAGATTTGTCAGAAAGTTCATAATTTCACAAGCTTCACATCAAATACATCCATCTGTAACCTACATTATATATCACACGTGAGAGTTTGCCACAAGTTCACAATAATTAGCAAACAAACAAAACAACTCTCCTATTCTCAGGAATAAAAAGAGCAAGTAACTTCTCAAGTTTTAAGAGCTCTTTAACTTCATGTTCCAACATCCTGAAAACAAAACAACAATATGTATAGATTATCACTCAATATTAATTTGAAATTAAATTACTAGAAATTGAACTCAAACAATTATTGAAAAATCTCATATTCCTTCTACTTCAAATTTACAATCTATGTAGAGTTAATCTCAGCATTAACATGATCCATATCTAACAAAAAAGAAAGATATTAAATAAATCATTCACTCATTATATATACGAAAGAATTACATGATGAAAAGATATGACTTACCCAACTCAAACTTTTCCGTATTCTCAATGCACTCTTCAACATTAATCGGCTCAAGAACCACTCTCAACCAATCTTGAGTGCAAATCAAAACTTCTACGACTCTAGAGTTAAAGAACTTCGAAAGCCATTGAGAACACGACCACAAGTACTGAAAGTTGACTCTAGAGCAACGGTAGTTACAAGAATAGATAAAATATCTCAAGCCATCAAAGATAGGATTCTAAACTTTTGGCTGACATTGCTCCACCACATCAAAATGTCAAGATCACGAGCTTCTTCAAGTTCAGCTTTAAGATACCGATCGAGCTAAGATAAAGAGCCCTCGGACTTCTTTTTCTCCTCGATAAGAAAGGCTTCATACGATGGCTCTTGCACATAAAAATGCAAACCGCAATCTATCCCTTGGTTTCCCTCGTCGTAATGAGGATCACAACTACTACCGGTACTAGTAGAACTCACAAGTTCATTTCCCCAATTTTTGTCACAAGAACCAAGAGAAGTTTTCTCGTAAAATTCAAACAAACTTTCTAGGGAAAACTTCACTGTATCAAACATCTCATCAGCTTTCGCACTATTATCATAAATGAGTCTACAACAATATCTCACATAATTCATCTTTTTTCTAGGATCCAATGTCACCGTAATTAACACCATCAAATTTACTTTTTCGAAACTCCCATAATATTTATCAAACTTGTCCTTCATTTTCACACCCATAACTCTCACCCTAGAATCCAAAGCCTTTGCCGCTTCTTTCAGATAATTATACAAAGAAGCTATCCCCTCAAAATAGTCACTTGAAGTGACATATAAAGTCTTGGACATCTTATTGGTGGCATCATAAAACTTCTTCAAAAATTGGGAAAGAATAATGGCATTTTCCCAATCAACACTATTTGGAGTGTCGAAGTTAAGCTCAGTTGAGAAAGAAATATCCTCTTTATCCATCCTTTCAAAAGCTTTTCTAAGCTTTATAGCAGCGTCTAACATTAGATAAGTGGAGTTTCACCTAGTGGAGACATTAAGACAAACTGAACCTTTATAAGTAATCCTTGAACTCTCAATGCAATCTTTAAATGTTTTTGCTCTCATGTGAGAACTCCTCACATACCTAATCACGTTTCGGATACATGCAATAGAGTCACGTACCTCAGCCAAATCATGCCTCAAAATCAAGTTTAATATATGAGCTGTGCACCTCATGTGTAGAACTTTGCCATCTAAGATCAATAGCATATCTCTCGAGAAATTTTCTTTCAAATAACCAATAGCAACATCATTCGAACTAGCATTATCCACAGTGATTGTGGACACTTTTTTTTTTCTATTCCCCACTCATAGAGGCATTTCTCAATCAGTTTCCCAATATCTCTGCCCTTATGACTAGGTAGCACTACAAAATTGATGATGCTTTTGTGCAATTTCCAGTTTTCATCAATAAAGTGTGCAGTGAGACATAAGTAGTTCAAATTCTGAATGGAACTCCATATATCAGTCGTGAGTGCGATCATAGAATTAAGCTTACGAAGCCTTCAAACTTTTTTTTTCACAAAAGATAACTTCATGGAATCTCTAGCCACCGTAAATCGCAACATACGCTTGAAGAGAGGTTGTAATTGATTGATATAATTACGAAATCCGACACGCTCAACCAATGAAAATGGTTGTTCATCAATTATAATCATTTGAACAAGCATTTGCCTACATTTCTCCTAATCAAACTTCCATGTTGTTAAAACACTAGCACTCCTAGTACTAGTATTTCCCCCCTGTCATTTGAGTCCCATCTACTCTATTTGAAGCAAACAATTTTTGCTTCTTATCTATATTGCGAGGATATTTACCACACTTTCTCAAGTGCTTCAACATATTTGAAGTACCATTATCAACACTGTACGAATACTTTACTCCACAATAATTGCAAAGAACTTGAAGTTTCCCATTCGCATTAGTCATGCCTCTACAAAAATGAAGCCAGGCCGCTGATTTTCGCTTACTAGGAGGAGGAAAAGAACCAGATACTTTATTTGTGTTAGATGCCTCTTCCAAATCATCTTCACTGTCTCCATGTTCTGGTGATTTTGATTCTATTATTGGCGTTATCGCATCATAAGAGTTCTCTAGTTCCATCGACATATTAGTAGATCACCTGCTCAAATCAAGCAACACGTCATCAACAGATAAAAGTTTTAGACAAAGAATAACAAACAAAGATCAGATTATTTGAGACCCATGCCTATAGACTATGCACTTGTAAGGGATCAGATTCATCCCATCTCTCACTGCATAATGCAACATTCTGCTGAAGCATAATAAGCGCTCTTCTTAGTCAATCAAAATTATCGATTTGTAGCCCAGGAAACTGAACATTTCGTTTATTTGTTCTCGTCGTATTCCAGTATGAAGTGTCATAAGCAATAAGATGATAAATCCTTTGTGATTTTACAAAGGTTCTCTTCTTCTCAAGGTCTATGATAGCAATCTTTGTTGGGGTGCTTAAATAAACTCTGTCAATCTAAGAATATATAAACCAGTAAATCTTCCAAACACATACAAAGGTTTAGTAAATTAACACAAATGTTGATTGAGAAAGATCAATAATATGCAGGTAATAAAACACATGTAACATGGGAAGCACAACTCAAGAATCAACTTAAATCCTGTAGGCATCCTAATCAGATTGGGATGAAAAGAGTATGTTTTTTGGGGACGAAGTTTAACATGTCCTTAATGAAACGAGTCTGAAATAACAATTTGTATTGAAGAATATGAACTTACGCACGATAGCTTGTGACACAGAGCATAGTGGTAGCATAGCAGAAAAACGCACATCTACCTACTAGGTAGATGGCCGAGACTTGTCAAGAGGCAAAAACAGTTATAGCTTGTGTATGCTAGTATACTTCTTGAAATATTAGAGAAATTGTGGATCTAAGTCCTAGTGGTCAGTAAACAAACAACTTAAGAGACATAGGGATTTAGCGAGTAGATTAAAAATTAGGGATTCAAATTTACAGCAGTTAGCCGTTGAGGTGACTGAGATGGCGCGGCCGTGTGGGAGTCCACAGTTGAGGCCGTGAGTTGAGGCCGAGATGGAGTGCTGTGAACGGAGCATCGGAGATGGAGCATCGTGAACGGAGTGTCGGAGACGGAGACGATGCGAGTGAGCGTCGGAGATGGAGACGATGGGAGTGAGATGGTGAGAGACTGAGAGTCTGAGGTAAGAAGAGTGAGAGAGTGAAGCCGTGAGTTGAGGCCGAGATGGAGCGTCGGAGTGGAGATGATGAGAGTGTGAGAGTATCGATTGAAATCCTAGAAGAGTGAGAGAGTGTTGAACTATTGATCAAGATTCCAGAAGAGCGAGAGTGAGGGTATTGAGCATTTACTGATTTAGGGTTTCTATCTTTTTTGTAATTAAAAATTAAATAAATATATAATATATTATAATATTACCGGTCCGGACCAGGTGGGCTGCACCTGGAACCAGGAACTGGACCGATTCCCTTAGGAACCACTGGTTCCGGGCCGGTCCAGTCCGGTCCGGTTTCGAGCGGTCCGGGCAGTTTCCGGTTTTTTTGCACACTCCTAATATTTGATTAGGTATGCGGGCAAGTAGACGCATGATTCTATATATATGATTTGTCTAGGCATGATCCATTTGCTTTGATTTTGATTTCAGCTTCTAACAAAATGCAGAAAGAATAAACATTTGTAATCTCGCTATGACAATGGACACCGTCGTTCTTTAGGATCGAAGGACCCTCCATCGCAAGTTTCCTAAACGGCGAACAAGAAATCTTCTCCTCACCTCCATGGGATACAGTCATATAGGTTGCTGATAACATTGTTTTTCATGAACGAGCAAGCACATTGAAAGTGATTGTCTGTTTGCTCGTCGTAACCTTATATTCATCCTATTTTTACTCATGGGATTAAACTGCGGACATCTTTACCGAAGCCCGTCATTCAGAACACTTTCGCAGCTTCATTTATTCTATTATCTCAGGGTCTATATGAGATCGTCATTGTGTGTTAGTGTTATGAACTACACAATGATACAACTGACCTTCATATTGCTTGTCTTATGCTATCCGGGCAAATTGCATGGTTTGAGCGATGAATCTCGAAGAAGAATAATGCGAAATTTTAGTGAGAGCCCTATTTTTATTGACAAAATTCGGCTCTAATCACACCGGTACTGCCTAATTCGAGTTACAAATAACTTAAAGAGTTAATAATTAAGTGGTTATATGACCACCTTTCTTGTTGGGAGCAAAGGTGCTGGAGATACTTTTGGGGTTATATGAAACTTTTTAGAAACTTAAGGAGACATTTCAGAATGAAACATTTTACCGGAGGAAAAAATAGATTACAAATGTTTTTCGTGGGGCAAATAGGAATTTCTCAAGTGACTAGTCTATCAATTGCGTTAGGCATCAGTATTATTGTTTTTCTAAATTAGGGTAAAAGCCACCAAAAATCCTAAATTATACGCACTGTAATACATTTGCTCTAAACTTTTTTCTGTAACATAAAAAATCCCAAACTTGTACCTGTATGACACATTTACCCTCTGTCAAAGATCTGTCAATAGGAACCATTGAAAATCTACATACATAGGCACTAAAAAGTAAACAGTGTTGACATTGTGTCTACGTTATTTAAGTGAAATAAAAACGAGATTGTTTTGGCTAAAAAATATCTAATGGAACCTTGACAATGGGTAAATGTGTTGCATAGGTACAAATTTGTGATTTTTTTATGTCACAAGAAAAAAAAATTAGGATAAATGTGTCATAATGGGCATAGTTTGGGATTTTTGATGTCATGAAAAAAGGTTCAAGTTAACTGTCACGCCCCGAAACCCAACGGGCTCGCGACACCCCTTCGACGGACGTATTGAACGCGAAGTCCTAGGACGTGTTGCCGACCTAAATGAAACACCCAAAATCGTATGCAAGCGGAAGCAAAATTTAAACAATCCAGACAAGAAACATTCAAGGAGGGGTAGCCGAAAGGCACGTACTCAAAACAAGAATACATTTAATATAACTTACAACCTTCACATTTACATCACCTTAAATCAGTCTACTAACATCGAACCATATTCATCAAAAGGGCGGTGGTTGGGTAGCCTAACTTCACTATTAAAAAGGGGCATCTTAAAAGGGGGTGAAGCATCAATGTCCAAAACCACTTCCGGTCTCCGAATCGCGTGTAATGACTATTCGTCACTCCAAGCCTGAAAATGTTTAATAACGAAAATGATATAAATCTCAATAAGCAGACAATCTAAACCCCACCTAGGCCAATGCGTACCCAGACAAGTTTCAACATGCAATCTAACCATCAACAAATCAAAATACACATAGACATACTTACCTCACCTCAAATCACACGTCAACTCTGCATATTCGTCAATTCACATTAATGCAATAACATCTCATGTACATATCACAATCACTCAAGCATTATACACATGTACGTTCACCCATTTCCATCAAGTACATTACACATGCGCATCCATCCAACTTTCTCACGACCTGGGTTAACACCCCACAGGTCCTTTCTCTCCACCACGTTGACATGCTCTAGGTTGGTAGCCCTCTGATCCATCTATGTGACGCCCCATACCCCAGGGCCATTAACGCGACGTCCCGTTCGTTATTATCTTTATTTACACACACGGAAGCATACTCGGGACGATCACAACAAAAGAACAATCAACGGAAATAAGACAAGCATTATGAGCAACTTTATGTTTACAAAACATGCAAACATATTTAAACAGCTCTTTTTGTGGGTCATGGCAAACATCACACATATTCCACAAGCCTATTCCGTAGACTTTTCTATTTACAGGCCGACGTAGCTTGGGCTTTCCTATCCCCACTACGGCTTCTCGCTCCTCGCTTCTTCACCTCCACCCCGGTCCCGTTCGCCTGGCCATCTCACATCCCACCCGTGGCTCTATCCCGAAGCCGGCCCGCCCTGAGGCACCAAGTCCATTAGGTCCTCATTATCAGCGTCGTCTCGGTTTCACGGGATTGCTAACGCGGGCTGGGGGAGATGCCATCCCTATGGACCTGAAAAAGGGGAAACAACGGGGGATGAGTCGAGAAGACTCAGTAAGTAAAACTTTACTAACAAGCGATGACATGTCAATCATCGTTACACGAGACATTCTTACCGTACCGGCCTCCGTGGCCGATCAAACAACAACGGGCATAGAAAGCACAAAACAAGGAGCCCAAGCATGGCTAAGTCACGGTTTACCTCACGTATCGCGCCTCGGTTTCTATTTTGAATTAGATAATATGCAAAGAAAACACGAAACAAGGCAAACTCGTTATCGAGAACAAACATCGGAACACCAAAAGCCGAGAACGGGGGAAAGCTCATGATACGACACATTTCAACGTCATTTCCCGGTAGTAAAATCTCACTTACTCTTTTATAAAACAAGAACTAAAGAGAGAATGGGCGGAAAAGACAACGGTCTCGAGTCTCGCAACGTACGACGTCAGGCTTTTCTCTCCCTCGGCTTTCTTTCTCTCCCTCTCACGGTTCTCTCTCTCTCCCTCACGGTTCTCTCTCTCTTTCTCTTTCTCTTGGTCGATTGTGTCTTGTGCAAAAGTGAGACAAAATTCCTAATGGCTTCTATTTATAGGGAAAATAAAGTGGCTTAGGTGACACGTGCGCATATGTCATCAAGGGCATGAGGTATGCGCATGTGTCATCAAAATGATGAGGTAAACGCATACCTCACCCCTCATAAATGATCTCATGCCAAAAGTCCAAAGAAATGATGAAAATTAGCCAACAAGTTTTCATTTCTCTCTCTTCATCAAGTTGGCCGTGAATCCTCTCCTCCCCCCTTACTGCCGTGACTCCATCTTCCTCTCCTTGGGTCAATACTTGAAGAGCAAGTCTCGTTAAGCTTCATAAATGGCCATTAAAGCTTGTAGAAAAAGATGACCCATGCCATTAATGCAAGAAATGATGATGATGATAAGGTTTGACTAAGTCAAACCTTCTAGGACTCTCTCAAATGAGTTGAATTAAATCCCAATTTGTTCGGACCAAACCACTCTCGCGCAAATACGCACGTAACGTGCAAAACGAACTCCACATCGTAATAAATCTCAACTTTTCCCGAGGTTTTTCCGCAACAAATACATTTGAAAATCTCATTCAACCCGAGATTCGGCACGAGAAACCTTTAAATATGTCTCAAATATCACCAAAAGACCTTAAGTCGAGATTCCAACGTTTTTCATATAACGATTTGATAAATCTTTGAAATTTGACAAAATCAGACAGCTTTGCACTGTTCACGAAATTGGACTTGAAAATATAGCAAATGAACTCCGAAAATTCTCAAATTCGGATATGTCATAAACAAGACCTTAACAAACATTTCTCGTGAAGAACACAAAATCTAATTCTCTCTGTAAATACCATTTTCAGTCACTCAAAGACAGACTAAAAACAGCTTACTAGAACAGCATTTTTATTTCTCAAAATAAGCTCTTTCTAGTATGCAAATCATCTCAGAAAATTCCCAAATTTGCACACGTTATAGAAAGAGAAGTTCTCAACAACTTTCATGAAGGAAACTTTTCCAAAATCTGCCCAGAAAAGCTTGTAGAAAATAAAGACGGTGTAAACATCATTGAAATACCCATTCTGGACAGTTTCACACGGTCCGAAAATTAAACCATCGTACCACTCATATCAATTCCAAAAATTCTAAAATTAAATCATGTAAAACTTCAAGATATTTGGAATAACTTTCCAGAAGAAAGCATTTGGAATTTCGAATCACAAAAGTCTCCCCAAAAATAACAAAACGAAGGGGTACCAAGGATTCGAAATACGGTTTTCCAAAACGAAAGTAGAAATTTTTGTTCCAATTGGAAAACCATCAAACTTAAACCATAAACATTTCCCAGGGAATGAAATTGAGGATGTGACAATCTAGGCTTTGTCCCGTGTCAACATACCTCAGGACCTTTCTCACGACTCAAGTTAACACCCCATAGGTCATTTCTCACTTTCTCACGACCCACGTAAACACGTCTCAGGTCATCTCTCTGATCAATCCAGGCTTTATCTCATGTCAACACATCTCAGGACCTTTCTCATGACCTAGGTCAACACCCCACAGATCCTTTCTCACTTTCTCATGACCTGTGTAAATACACCTCAGGTCAAACCCTATGATCAATCCGGGATTTATCCCACGTCAACACGCCTCAGGACCATTTTCATGACCCAGGTTAACACCCCACAGGTCCTTTCTCACTTTCTCATGACCTGCATAAACATGCCTCAGGTCAGCCCTCCGATCAATCTGGGTTTTGTCTCGCGTCAACATGCCTCAGGACCTTTCTCACAAACTGGGTCAACACCCCACAGGTCTTTTCTTACAACTCGGGTCAATACCTTATAGGTTGCAGCCCTCCGATTAATCCGGGCTTATTCAAGCAAATACACATGCCACTTAATTCAATCAATTCCCACGTCATTCACATAATCAAACCACGCCATAATATACTCAATCGCCACTCATTCCAATCAATCCATGCGAGTATCAAATTCGTTTTTTAAGGCATCACAAGTTTGCTACATTACACAACTATCATTCTAACACATTTCAAGTGCCCAATTCCAAGTCATAAACTCACCACAATAGCCCACAATCCCGGGATTCCAGCCAAACATTACCGCCCACAACCCAACACGAATTTGGCCACCCTCGAGTACCAAGATTCACTCACAAACTTCACAATAAATCAACCACAAACAGCCACCAAATTACCTCAAACATCATCACAATTTAGTCTAAAACCTAGCCACAAACAATCCTCAAACCGATCCACTAACTTATCCAACAAACCGGCACTAAACAAACCCTAAACAAGTTTATATAATACCTAAAGTACTAAGTAGGGTTTAGGGAGTCACTTACCTAGGTTTGGCCTGGAGAAAACCGGCTAAGGGGAAAAATGGCCTGGTCGAGGTAGCGGCGCGGCTCAACAAGCAAAGCACGGGCACAAAAGGGGGCGCTGGGCGGGCAAGGCTCGACACAAACCTCAGCCATAGCCCGGGGCTCTCGGCCACGGCCGGGCGAGCGGCCAAGGCCGATGGGCAATGGCTGGACATGACGGCAAGCAGTTGGGCAACGACAAAGCGAGGAGTCATCTGCTTGGCCACGGGCCGATGAATTCCATGCTCCCAAATGACGCGATGATGGCGCGGTTGTCGGACGACGAGCTCGGGCTAGGTGAGCTTGAGAGCAGCCGGGCGAAATGAGGAGCAAATGACGACGATGCAAGGAAAAAGTGGCGTGATTTGGTGGGCTAGTAGCTCCAAGAAAGACCGGCCACAAAGAACCGTAGTAGAGATCTTGCTACTCACGTGTGAAAGGGAGGGGAAAGAGGGAGAAGGGCAGTCGGCCCAAGGGTGAGCAGTGGGACGGACAGCAGCCCTGGTGGCTAGGCGTGCAGCGGTGCAAGGCAGACGGCCGGTGACGGTTGGGCATCGGCGAGCGACGGTCAGCAAAGGGGAGTAGGAGCAACAGCGAGGGAAGAGAGAAGAAGAAGAAGGAAGAAGAAGAAAAGAAGAAAGAAGAAGAAGAAGAAAAAGAAAAGGAGGAGAGAGAGTGTGTCTGCTTGGGGTAGGGGGAGGGGATGTACGCGCAAGGGGGGACGTGACCGGGGAGAGAGAGAGAGAGAGAGAGAGAGAGAGAGAGAGAAGTCAAATAAATCGAGTGCGATCTTATGGTCCACGTTCAAACTCGGAGTCGATTCGACGGCCCACGAAATATCCTAATTATAAATTAGAATCAGGCAAAAAGATACTAAATAAAATATGCTAAGAGGGAGGTCTACTAGTTCAAATCCGTTCTCGGTCTAAATTTCACTTTTTATCAATTCTGGGCAATATCGACGCTGGCCACAATAATATTGACACCGTCCAATTAAATTTGTCACGACACTCCGAGAAACTCGATACCAAAATTCAGGCTCTAAATAACGACCAAATTCAATCGAGTGCAATTCTAGTGAAATCTCAAATTTAAAAATAACCCAAGAGTGATCAGTTCCAGATGAGATTTTACTTATGCACATTGACAAAATACACGCTTTATAAATTCCAAAAATAAATTGAAATTCAGAATATCAGAGTAACTATGTCAAAGTGAGCATAGTTTGAGTTTTTTTTTTATAGCTTTTTCCCTCCAAATTATCTATCATTTTATTAATTTTCAATATATTCATTCCTTTTTACGATGTAAACTTCTTTAGTCAAAGTATAAATCCACTCTACACACCAATTTTTGACCATGTTCAGGCCTGTTTGATAACCGGCCAAACAGTGTTTGATTATATTCTTTTATTTCCGGGAACAAAAAAAGTAATAGAAATGTGTTTGGTAAATTTTTTGTTCATAGAAACAAATTTATTTTCAGGAATAGTTTTGGAATAAAATCAAGAATAAAAAAAAAGTTGATTCTTGATTTTGGGAATAAAAATCATAAACGGGAGAGAATTTTTTTTTTCTTCTTCTTCTTTCTTGGCCTAGGTTGCCAATGGCCGGCAAGGGCTAGACCCTTGTGGCCTAGGGCCGCCCTCGCCCAATCTGGCGAGCCGGCTGGATCCTCGTGGCCTAGGCAAGGGTTGCCCTTGTTGGCCCCTCGCTGGCTCGCTAGATTTGACGAGGGCGGCCCTTGCCCAAGCCGCAAGGGTTCGACCTACACCAATGCCAGCGAGGGCCGAAGAAGAAGAAAAAAATAAAAAAATAAAAGCGAAAAAAAGAGAAAAATATATCCAAAAATTCAAAATATTATTAATAAAAAAAGAAATTTTGTACAGTTACTAAACACATTTTTATTCTTTTTCTATTTTAGGAATATAAATATTGAGCAGTTATCAAATGATTTCAATTGCTTATAAATTGGTTCCGGGGACAGAATAAAAAAAAATCATTTTTGGGCAGAAATTATTTTTGGAAACAGAATGGTTACCAAGCACACTCGTATTCACCTATAATTCTAAGGATGAATGCAATTTGAGGAGAACATCAGAGAGGTGAAGAGACAAGTGTTTGAATCAAGCCAGCAACTGATAGTGCCCATTATACTAAAATAGTTTTAAGAATATCTGATTAGCGGCTTCATTTTGGAACGTTCATGTAAAAGCAAAGTGATTGGCTAACTGTCACTATAAGATACTGCAGTACAGAGATTTTATGCGATTGGACTATATTCTGTAATGAAAAATTTCTTATTTCAATAATAGCATGACAAATTTAAGTAAGTTCATCGTCAAAACAATACTCCAATGACTGAATTATCCCAATTGGATGACTTAGTATGGCTTTCATGTCTAGATACATGAAATTTAAAGAATTGAAGAGTTTGATATTAAATAAGTGAAATCTCAAAAATTAAAATAAAAGATATCGCATTTTTTAAAGACAAATGGTAATTGAAGCAACAAGGTAATGTTTTTAGCTATGGAAATGCTGTTATTTTGTTAAGCACACAAATGTGTACAGCCCCATCAATGTGATGCATAAATTCTTGTCAAATTGAGATAGCAAAAGAAAACCTTATCAGTCCATTTAACTAATGCTAAGCAATGTAGATAGCTACGCAATATACTCGTGAAGCAACTCAAACTGCAATTTTTTGTGATATGCATTCCTTCCTCAACAAACAGTAAGCACTCAGCATAACACTTCTCTTTCTTCACAGAAGAACGGTACTTCCAATAACAAAAACGACTGACCTTAACAAGGTCAACAAATACCTCAGTTCGATCAGGACAAAGGGGATGGGCAACAAGAGTCTCTAATGCAATGAAGTCTCATATATCTCAAAGGACACTAATGGATCTCATGAAACAAGAAAGTTACTCTGCTAATTATTTGAGACAGTATATCAATCCTTTATACAGTCGTCAAATCGCGCTTTTGTTATTTTGCCAAAAAAGTAAATGATTACAAAGAGATTGTGGACGATCAAGGTACCGCTCTTTTGGATAATCAAAACGAGCTATTTTTGAGATGAGTACAGCCAATATCACAGCTATGCATTCATGTAAAGACAATATTCCGTTAATTAAACTAATAACTTACACCAGATATTTTGGAAAAAAAATTCGTAAGAAAAGAGAGATGCTGCAAGATGCTTATTGCAATAAACAAGAGGATAAACTTGGCATCTCCTGTTGTTGACCTAAAACTTGGTGTTTTGACTTAAGATCTATTAGGGGTTCATCCCATGGATGGTACTGACATTCTATTCTCCAATGATTCCTTTCATGGTAATTTTTACTCTAGTTGATTTTGGCTCATTTGGAAAAGTTCTACTATATAAGGCACCTAGAAGATTGGCTAGAACCTCCTATCCTGCATGGTAATTACCTTTCTCAAAGGCTTTGTGGCCAAAGATGTCTCTTGTTCTCCATCTTTCTTGATGAGCCTGAATTTGAGAAAACCTTTCCCATATCCTTGTAGCACTTTCTAAGAGGATATTCTAGCCTATACTTGAAGAGAATTTATCTCATTGTATTGGCAGAGTTTTTGGGTTGAAAAAATAAAAGAGAAAAACAGGAAAGAACTCGTTATCTAATTTCAGTTGTGGAGTAGAATTAGTTTTTAGGGCATGGACCTATGTTAGGATGTACGAGAATATTGGTTTGTGTATGTTTCTCATGCCTTTTTTTCTTTTTTTTTGGTTTGGAAATTGGAAGTAGCAAATCTCTAGCATGCTCTGCCAATAGCCAATACGTGCATTATGTACTTCTTGACGAAATTACTTGCTGCTCAATGTTGGGATCTGTATCACAACTATTAGCAAAATAATGTAACCCTTAAAGTCATCTTAATATTGTGTAATTCAGATAATATATATAAACCTCTCTCTAGTGAGAGCAGATGCTTTACTGCTAAGCCTCTTGATTTCAGGATACTACATTCAAGAAACAGAAGCGAGGAATCCTCTTATCATGGCACAAATATAAAGAGCTAAACATGTTGAGCAGATTGCTTAGAAAGGTGACTCTTACATGCTTATGTACGGCTAACCAATAGGGACAGGAATATTCTGCAGATGCTAAAATATCCATTAAGTCATGCAATTTAAATTTTTTTGTAGAGAAAAAATCTGAAGAGTGCAGTGCTGGCACTCAAAAAGCGCAATGTATATTGTAGAATTTGACTATTGTATTAGTTGGAACATTATCTCTCCATCTCAATGAAGATCAGACTCAAGTAGCAATTTATTAGCATCTAAAATTTGGACTGTAAACTGATAGTGCAAAGTCCAGGTGTATACAAGGTGCTCGTATATTTGGTGGCTCAGAGATCAATGTTGTGTCCGCAATTCCAGTTGATGGAGATCAATTGATTTCTGAGGTTGCTATTGCCGATGATGCAGAAAGTGCAACATTAAACATCTCCACTTGGCGTGCCCGTTTTGATGGGCAGGGGTACAAGCAGGTAAAACTAATTTTGGCGCCTTGAGCATTCATCTCTGGAATGACTTGTGGAGGAATCCATTAGAATTTTTATTCAAGTTCTTCTTCACGGCTTTTTCTGAAACTTGGCACGACGGATAGACATAGTGGAGCTATATGTTGCTAAGGAGTGTTTGGAATTATTGCTTTTGATCAGGTATGCAGGCAAGCAGATGTATGGGGAGATGGAGTCGTGCCAGAAGTATCGGCTCATTTAGATGGGGTTTATCATTCGCCTGTCGGGTCCGACGACGTATCCAGACCATGGTATAATTCTCCAGCTATTGTTGAAAAATGGATAGAGCGCCTCCTCAATTGAATTTTATCCAATCAATTGAGCAAACTAGGCAAAGAAAGCCTCCACATTAATTTCGGAAAAAACTTCTCTAAGATATGATTTATTATTGAAGTCGATTGATCGCTTGGATCAGATAATTTCTGCGACAACTGCAGGTGTGTTATTCTTGTTGAATTGGGGCAACTCCCATATGCTCAGTTGTCGTCTCAGTGATTCTTTTGTCAACCTATTTGTTGTCGGTTAGAATCCTAATCAAGCCGAAACTGGCATTTCCAAGGAAGCAGTTCCTGTTTCCAGGAAATCGCTATCAAAGATGCGTGAAACGCTGCCTTCACGAAGCTTGGTTTCGTGGCTTGTCTTACCAGGTCTTTTGGAGTTGATATGATAGGTTTGTCGTTGCCTATTGTGTGATTATGTTTACTTCATAAATAACCAAAAAGTAAGAAGAAAAACAAAGAGGAGCGAAAATTTAAAAAACACTTGTCGAGAAAACCTTTGGATATCAAGTTTGAGTTGGGAGTCGATGCATTTGCATTAATATTAGTTTCGGTTTCTATCAAAAAGCAGAAAAAATAAACATTCGTGATCTCGCTATGACAATGGAGACCTTCATTCTTTAGGATTCAAGACGCCTACACATCTTCATTTCCAAGCTTCAGTGGTGTTATTGTAACCATCCTCAGATTAAGGGGGGGATGTTCGCTGATATTAGAGTTGAATGTTGCCATCTTGAGGATTCACATGATTTACCGAGTCAGACAGATATTAATTCAGAATATTGTGTAGGTCTTTTATATAGCCCATTATCTTATCTTAAGGCTCATGATGTTGCATAGCTTTCGCTATTATCTTAAGGGTCTCTATAGGATCATCCTTGTGTATTATGAACTACGTGATACAACAGATCTTCATATTACTTCTCATATGCTATCGGGGCAAATTGAATCTAGAAACAGAGAATAATGTCAGCTCGATTCTGGTCAGTACTACCTAATTCCAGTTACAAAGAACTTAAAGAGTTAGGGCACATGGTAACATTTCTATTTCAGAAATCAACTTCTGGCAAGAAATAGATTTTTCTATTTTTATTCCGTGGATAAGTTTCTGAGCAAAAATGCGCATTTGATAACAACACAAAATTTTTGTTTTCGAAATAGAAATTCGTTTGATAACGATACAAAACTTCTCCCTTCCTGGTGACCGACGGAGGATGGCGGAGGATGGTGGTCGACGGTGGGAGGTGGCCAGCAAGTCGTGGCGGATGACAGTGGCCGGTGGTGGGAGGCGATTGGTGCCAGGTGGAGGATGGCATTGGGTGGTGGAGAAGAGCGGCCAATAGCGGATAATGGTGACAGCGACTGGCAGTGAAGGGCAATTGAAGTCAGGTGGTGGAGCACAATAGCTGGCGCCGGCGGACGGCAATCGATGGTGTGTGGCCGGCGGCAGGAGGCAACTGACGGGGCGTTGGAGTATGGCAGTCGGCGGCGAAGGACGGCGACTGATGGCGGGTGGTGGCCGATGGCAGGTGGCAGCCAGCATTGAGCGGCGGAGGACGGTGGTCGGCGGGCGGGAGGTGGCCGGCGAGCGTGGTGGGAGGCGGTCGGCAAGTGGCAGTAAAGTACGCGGGAGGCAGCGGTGGTTGGGTTGCGGCTAGCGGGCTTACGGCGAAGGACGCCAGCGCAAGACCACCGGCCAGCCGGAGGAGCGAACGGCAAGAGGTGGTTGACAGTAGGTTGCCTACGGCGGGAGACGGCCGACGGTGGCGAGAGGCGATCAGCAACAATAGTGAGCGGCAAGTGGATGGTCGGCTAGTAGCGAGGGCAAGCGATAAGATAAGTTTTATTTCTTATTTCTGTTCTAGAAATAGAAAAGTAAATTTTTGTTACTTTTGATTTCTGTTCCAAACCTATTTCTGGAATAGAAATTTGTTCCAGAAACAGAAAAATGAAATTGCATTACCAAACGGATTTCTATTTCAAAATTGTTCCTAGAAACAAAAAAATAGAAAAATAGAGAAACATAAATGATTTCATGTGCGCCCATAATGATTAAGTGGTTATCTGATCGCATTTCTTGCTGGAAGCAAAGCCGTTGTTGATACTTTTGTTGTAATATGAAACTTTTCGAAAACTTGAGGAGCCATTTTGGGATGGGACATTTTCTCGGGGGCAAAATTAAAATTTTTTCACAATGACTACTCCATCAATTGGGTACGGCTTCGATTTACTGTTTTCACTCTTGATTGCTTACTTTTTTTTTCCTCACCAATGTGGTCTAATGTATCGAAAGATTAGTCTGGAAATGGAACTTCACTACTCACACTATACCTACATATTTCGTCTCGTCTTAAGTTGGACAGTTGGATCAAATTAACAGGAAGTAACCGGTGCATAAAACAAAGAAAGGAGGACATGAACTAACAGAGAAAAGCAGTGCACAATGTTCATTATATTCACAATTTATTTTTCTCTAAGAACATGAAGATTGACTGAATTTGGGCATGTACAATAATCCAAAGTTTCAACAAGAACTCAACGAGTTTCTTCATATCTAACATAGTCAAAGTAGTCACAAAACTCATGGGGAGCAAAACTATGAAATGAAGCTCATTTATCTAAGTATCTAACTGCCAACAGCATAGTGGGCATGATATAAATCTGTGCGGAAAATGATCGTTCTACGAAGATCTGTGAATTACGAATTGCTGACCTCGACTCCCAATCGAACCTATGATTGGTAATCTCAGTATGAACGCGACTTGTTGACCAACTTGTGTCAACCAATCCACGCTATAACGCCATGAACAAGAGAATTCGCGATTTTGCTCGATAAGTTGAATTCGATCGCCACAAGGGAGCCTTGATAAGATCTAATCCTCAAGAGAACTCAAAAAGATTCTATATAAAATTCTACCTTTTCTTAGAAACCTATAAGCAACCTTATATATGGTACTAACCCTAATCCTAATCCTACTAGGATTAAAATTACAAAATTAACCTTAATTATTAAAAATTCGTCCAAAAATAGAAAAAGGCCTAAAAATTCATCTAAACGACTCAAAATCACTAAAAAAATGTCATTATTTACTATTAAAATAGTCAGTATTAATCAGTGGCCCGTTTCCAAGCGTCCATCCAAATTTGAGCCAATTTGGAGTTATCAATTCTAAGCTCCCTCAAAATTCGTTGGACCAAAAGTAATCATACTGTGCCAAGGAACTTTAGAATCTTCAAGTTTCGAATCAAGATTATCTCTATTCCAAATATCTTGAACCATGATGTCGACAGCTTGTTTGAATTCCTTCACTCTCGCTCGATTGATTGGGCCTAACAGATAGAACAACGGGTCCCTAGCACCTCCTCCTCGATAGGGTTCGATGTCCACATCATTTCCTCCCCCGTGCAAAGGATTTGCCCTCAAATCAGAGTCTGCATCAAAAAGAGTCAAATCAGAAACATTGAAAGTAACACTATTACCATACTCACCTGGAAGGTCAAGTTTGTAAGCATTATCGTTAACTCTTTCCAACACCATAAATGATCCATCCCCTCGCGGTAGCAATTTAGAGTATCGCTGTTTGGGGAAATGCTCTGTACGCATATGAACCCAAACCCAATTGCCGGGCTTAAACGCTACTTTCTTACGCCCTTTGTTAGCTGGCTTTGCATACTGCTCTGTCTTAAGCTCAATATTCAGCCGCGTCTTCTCATGTAAAGTCTTCACAAATTCAGCTTTCTTAGCACCATCTAAATTCATATGCTCAGCAATAGATAAATGAGTTAAATCTAACGGAGTTAAGGGATTAAAACCATAGACAACCTCAAATGGTATGAATTTAGTGGCAGAATGCATGCTCCTATTATAAGCAAACTCAACATGCGGTAAATAATTTTTCCAAGACTTAATGTTCTTTTTAATGATAGCATGCAACAATGTCCCTAAAGTCCTATTAACTACTTCAGTTTGACCATCAGTTTGAGGATGACAAATAATAGAGAATAAAAGTTATGTACTTAACTTTTTCCATAATGTCTTCCAAAAGTAGCTTAGAAATTTTGTATCTTGATCAGAAACAATAGACCTAGACATGCCATGCAAACACACAACCTCACGAAAGAACAATTCAACAACATTCGATGCATCATCAGATTTATGACAATATATAAAATGAGCCATCTTTGAAAATCGATCAACAACCGCAAAAATAAAATCCTTGCCATATTTAGACCTAGGCAATCCTAACACAAAATCCATAAAGATATCAACCTAAGGATGCGTCAGGATAAGCAAAGGTGTATACAAATCATATAGTTTAATCGTAGACTTAGCCTATTTACAGGCGATACATCTTTTGCAAACTCATGTGATATCTCGTTTCATGTGTGGCTAAAAAAAATATTCATAAAGTACTTCATAAGTCTTATTGATTCCAAAATGCCCCATTAAACCACTATTATGTGCCTCTTACACTAACAACTCGCGCAAAAAGCATCTAGGCAAACACAACTTATTTTCACGAAAGAGATATCCATCATACCTATAAAACTTTTCAAACGCAGCATGCTCACAAGCTTCAAATACTCTTCCAAAATCATCATCGTCAGCGTATAAACCTTTGATATGCTCGAAACCTAGACACTTTACTCCTAGAGTAGTTAGAATTGCGTATCTTCCGAGAAAGTCCATCAGCTACCATATTTTTCTTACCTTTTTTGTACTTGATTACATATGGAAAAGTCTCAATGAACTCCATCCATTTGGCATGTCTTTTGTTCAATTTTTGCTGCCCCCCTCAAGTACTTTAAGGTCTCGTGGTCGATGTAGATCACAAACTCCTTTGGTCACAAGTAATATTGCTAATTCTTCAAAGTTTGCACCAAAGCATACATCTCATTATCGTAAGTCGAATAATTCAATGTTGCTCCGCTTAACTTCTCGCTAAAATACACTATGGGACATCCTCCTTGCATCAACACGGCTCCAATTCCTGTATCAGAAGCATCGCATTCTATCTCAAAAGTAGTACTGAAATTCGGTAAAAATAACAAAGCAGCATTAGTCAACTTATCTTTTAACAGATTGAATGCTTTCTCTTGCTTCTCCCCACGTGAAACTCACGTGCTTCTTGATAATCTCAGTTAAAAGTGCGGCAATGGTGCTAAAATCTTTTACAAATCTACGATAAAAACTGGCTAAACCATGAAAGCTGTGCACCTCTCCTATTGTCTTAGGTGTTGGCTATTCACGGATTGCTTTCACCTTTTCTTCATCAACCTGTATTCCATTAGCACAAACAACAAAACCCAGAAATACTAATTTGTCAGTTATAAAATAGCACTTCTTTAGGTTAGTATATAATTGTTCAGCCCTTAAAACCTATAAAATAGCTCGCACATGCTCAATATGGTTATCAAGGTTTCGACTATATATCAGGATATCATCAAAATAGACAACTACAAATCAACCAATAAAAGCACGCAGAACATGATTCATAAGTTGCATGAAAGTACTAGGTGCATTAGTCAAACCAAATAGCATGACTAACCACTCATATAATCCGTACTTGGTCTTAAATGTAGTTTTCCATTTATTTCTCTCTTTCATCCTAATTTGATGATAACCACTTTTTAGATCAATTTTAGTAAATATGCAAGCTCCATGCAATTCATCCAACATGTCATCTAGCTTAGGAATAAGATGTCGATACTTTAACGTTATGTTATTAATTGCTCGGCAGTCAACACACATTTGCCACAACCCATCCTTCTTTGGCACCAACAAAACAGGAACAGCACACGGGTTAAGAGACTCTCTCACATATCCTTACTTTAGTAATTCACTAACTTGCTGCTGAAGTTCCTTTGTCTCTTTAGGATTGCTTCAATATACGGGTCGGTTAGGTAATGGTACACCAGGAATTAAATCGATTTGATGCTCTATACCTCGAATCGGTGGTAAACCTCCAGGAAGTTCATCAGGAAAGACATCTTCAAATTCCTACAATAAAGACATGACAGAACTTGGCAAATTCGGGTCAAGTTTGTTAGTAGTAAATAATGCCTCTTTGTACAAAAGTACAAGTATCGATTGGTCCAGAATTAAAGCTTTCCTCAATTCATTCGATTTTGCATAGAAATTCTTTTCTCTCTTTTCTTTTCTCTCTTCTTTTCCCTCGGTTTTTACCACTTTACTCTTATCTTCCTTTCCTTTTACTTGTGTCTCAGAGTTTCCATGTAGACCCTTAGTTTTATCACTTTTTCTCTCTCTCTCAGCCTCATGTTGTAGTTTCAATTGATCTTCATACACCTCAATAGGTGTCATTGGCACCAATGTGCATGTCTTCTGATTCATCATCAATGAATATCGATTAGTGTACCTGTTATGATGTACCTTTCGATCATACTGCCATGGCCTACCAAGCAAAAGATGCCCTGCTTGCATAGGTATAACATCACACATCATCTCATCCTTATATCGCCCTATCTCAAATAGAACTCAGACTTGCTTCGATACTTTTACTTCACCACTATCATTTAACTACTGCAATTTATATGGTCTTGAATGCTTTGTAGTTTTCAATCCCAACCTCTCCATCATGATACAACTTGCTACATTTGTACAACTACCTCCATCAACAATCAAGCTACAAATCTTAGCATTCACCAAGCATCTTGTATGGAACAAGTTATCACGTTGCTGGTTATGCTCCTTCTATTTGACTTGAACACTAAGAGAACACCTAACCACCATCAATTCACCCTTTGCTGGCATCTCAACATCATTACAATCCTCCAATAGTGGCATATCATCATCCTCTTCCTCCCTCTCACTTTCTGATTCAACATCATTATGTCTAGTCATGACCATTACTCTCCTATTAGGGCACTAATTTGCCATATGACCCCTGCCCAAACACTTGAAATATTTAATATCACGAGTCTTAATGTTAGGGTTTTTAGTTTTACCTGAAGCCGGATTTGAAACAACTTTGCTATCCTTCTCCTTCTCCTTCAAAGTTTCAGTCTTGATATTATTTCCCTTCCAATTCGGCTTCTCGTCTCTCTTCCAATTAGACTTCCAATTCGAGCTTGAACCTCCACCACTCTTGTAATTTCGATCCAACTTCAATTGCCGCTCAACTTTGATGGCTTTGTTCATTAATTCCTTCTATTTAACGTAGTGTTACAGCTCTACCACCCTTGCTATATCTCGACTCAAACCACACAAAAATCGTGATATTGTGGCCTCACGGTCTTCCACCACATTAGCACGGATCATAGCAATTCCATCTCTTTATGGTGTTCTTCCACATTCCTATTACCTTGTGTGAGATTTTGGAGCTTATGGAACAAGTTTTTGTGGTAATGACTAGGTATAAAGCGCCTCCTCATCACTGCTTTCATCGCATCCCATGTTTCTATTGGTCTTTCACCATTGCATCTCCTACTAGTCATAAGTTGATCCCATCAAATTATAGCGTAATCAGTGAATTCAACAGCTGTAATTTTTACCTTTTTGAGCTCCGAATATCGCTAGCAATCAAATACCATCTCCATCCGTTTCTCCCATTCTAGATACGCATCAGGATCATTCTTTCCTTAGAAAGATGGAATCTTTGTATTGATGTTGCCAAGTTCATCGTCTTCTTGATGTCTAAATCCTCGACGTCCATTTCTCCTTTCAAACTTGCTATCTTGATTATCTTCTGTATCGGACACATATGCATCATCGAATTGCCGTTGCCATCTAGGTTGTCTTAGGCTCCTCTCGCTGATTTTGTAGCCTCCCTCGCGGTGGCTCTCTGTCATCTTCAAGTCTCGTCTCACATCTTACAACTCAGTTGCTAAGTGTTTCAATTTGTAAACTCAATTGCTAGATGCCTGCTAGAATCGCATCATCCCTTGGATAAGTGCGATCCTCCCTTTGATTCACACTTCTCTGACCTAAGCTTGACATTTTTTTTTAAACCTACAAGAAAATGTTAGAGATAAATTGTAACAGCCCGATTTTGATGTAATTTCCGGGATCAATAAAACTGATATTAATTCGCATTTCATTTTAGTCAGTCTCGCCCAGAACTGATCACTCTCGGGATACTAACCAATGAGGGTATGGCTAACTAGAAAATGATACGTGGACCGGGGCCCCTATCGTGAAACGGACACCAATCACGAGAGACGCTGAGAGAATATTCTGGGCCAACGTGGGCCGATCGTAAGGAAGGGGAACGGATTGGGTTTGGCCAAGGCCAACGTGTATAATAGGGACGCAGGTGATTCTGCAAGACCGAAAGTACACGTGGCCAACCAGTCCTGAACCTGAACCTAACGATTGTGACCCCTGGAACTAGTAATAATTTCTCATTCTCTCAATGATCGAGACCATTACGACACGGATAGCCCTAGGTCGATACGTGTAACTTCTAAACAGCCGTCCGTTAGTGAGAGACCCTAAAATTGAAAGTTTAGCGGGTTTTATTCACGAAATTGGGCTCGGATTTCGATGTCGATTTTCGAAGGCTTAAGAGACGATTTTTGGAAATCTGACGTTATATTACGCTGGCCACGTATATTTGGGGTTAGTACGAGTAAAAATTGGAATTTTGGTCCGGGGGTGAAAAATTGCGATTTTGCCCCTATGGGTGTCGGTATTTAATTCTGAGGCCGTTTGAGGTTATTTTCGAGGCCGACACCATTTTTGAGTGGCCACGCATACCGGGAG
Source organism: Syzygium grande (assembly GCA_024733475.1). NCBI lineage: Eukaryota > Viridiplantae > Streptophyta > Magnoliopsida > Myrtales > Myrtaceae > Syzygium > Syzygium grande. Next base: position 11,855,628 of record JAMXDD010000002.1, on the reverse strand, counting down.
CCATTTCGGACAAAAAGTGGAATTTCGACAAAAATTAGAAAAATAATATTATTTTATTCCCGGAACTTCGCAGTCAATTTTCGAGGGCTTAAAAAGTGAATTTTTCGATTCTGACGCCATATTAGGTTAGCCACGCATATATGGAATGTGTATGTGCGAAAATTGGAATTTCGCCCCGGGATCGGAAAATTACGAAAATGCCCCTAGGCCATTTTTAATTAATTCTGAAATTTGGATTAAATTTTGGGATTAACCAAGGTTAGTTAAGATTAAACCAGGTCTGGTCAACCATGGTTAAGGGAAAAAGACCAATTTACCCCTAAATTATTGGATTTGGATGAATATTGGCCTTTGGATTAGGGGCAAAAATGTCCAATGCCTTGGATTAATGACACTTGGACTCCACCAAGATTAACTTTGACCCTTTGACCATATATCTCTCTCTCATCAGCCTCACGTACAGAGCATACAGTCAGCATTTTCTAGTTTTTCCTCTTCTTCTCTTCCGTTTTCTTTTTCTACGGCGCCATCCCGGAATTCCGCGTTGCACCTGTTCATTAGTGATCGGCCGCCATTTCCCGTCGTCGTGACCCTTGATTAGGTGAGTAAAATTCCTAAACTTGGATTAAGACTGATAATGCGTTTTTCTGGACTAGCTTAGATAGTATCAGTGTGGATTTTAGACTGGATTGAGGATTGACTGATAGAAATTATTGTTGGGAAAATAGTGCTAAATCATTGAGGAATTATTGGGATGAGAAATTGAATTAATTGATCAATTTATGAGCCGTTAGAAAATTACCGGGTGAGTCCGGGTTGATTGGTTGTACGTACATTGTGCTTGGTTGTGATTGAATTTCATTGGTGCTCATAGTGCATTGCATCGCATAACATAGACACGCATTATGTATGCCTAAAGTGTGGCATCTGGTGAAATTGTGCGAGAATGCGTGCCTGCCATGAGTGTGTGATCACCTAAATTACCCTAAAGCGTTATACGCTGGGTCCAGATAATAATGAATCGTGTGATCACCTAAGGACCTACGGGTCGTGACCTTCGGGTCGATACCGTCCTCATGCACTTTGAAGCAGGACGATGCCCGGTACGTCCGGAAGGCGACCATCCTCATGCACTTTGAAGCAGACTCTGGTTCGCAAGGAGAACAGTGTTGCACCTCATGCACTTTGAAGCAGGCTAGACGCACCGGGCCGTGAAAAATTGATGACTCGAGTCGTAATAATAATAAATTGGGCAGTGTGCAAGTGTGCGAGTGTGGGCCAGTGGGCCGGGAATTACACGTGTCAAGTCCATGACATTTGCATACATGAACATACATAGACTGGCATGCGAGAATGTGAAAATCAGTGCATAAGCATGTGATTGGCATATATGTAATTATGAGTGCCACGTATGTACTGTGATTATTATATATTGATCTGTCTAACCTGCAGGGTCTAAGAATGATTTGGTTATTGTTAAATTGCGATTTGAATATCTATTTTTCCGGTCAGGAGATTGCATGTTAGCCTAGCCTAGGTTTAGGGGTTGAACTCACTGAGATTTATCTCACGGTTGTGTAAACCGAAACATTTTCAAACCCCCAGTAGTAGGATGCCGAGGTCACCATCTCTTTTTGGAATACCATATGTTATCCAACAGTCGTCGAGCATGCACCCCGGTGTAGACGGAGCAAAGTGGAGAAGTGGCTGTTTGGTTATTACCAACTGTTGGTGTTTCCTTTTTGGTTGTAGTGAACATTGTAAAAACATTTTCGTTGGTAATACCAATGTATATATATTTTTTTTGAGGTGCTTGATTGCTATTTGGTTGTTCTACCTTGGTCTCATGTATTAAATTGTACGGGTGTATATATTTATTTATATACGTTGCTTCCGCATGTGTTTGATCTCTGTATAGGCGTGGGTCGGCGACGCTTCCTAGGAGCGTTGCTCCATAATTGACCGTGACGGGATGTTGTGTTCCAGTGGGGTACGGGGCGTGACATAAATGAAATCTCACTAGTCACTCCCTCATGTTTTCCGCTCAAAGTGTTTGTCACCCCTCTCGTGTTTAATTCAATTTCGGCTTTTCTTCCCTCAATTAAACTCACACACTCTTGCCTTTTACCTCTCGTTTCCTTCTAACAGGCTCTTTTTTTTCAGACTTGAATCCAATCTTACAAGCTCCTCATAACAATCGATAAACCACCAAGCAATATCAAATTCAGCAATATACCGCTCAACTCAGCAATTCAGCAAATTTTCGCAAGATTTGGATTCATATTCAATTTCTACTACCAAAATCTTTTTTTTTCTATACGGTCAAACTATCAATGATAAAAAAAAAATGAGTCGTCCTCTTGAATTTTTTTTTCTTTGCTTTTATTTTTGCCTCTTTTTTTTGCTTTTTTTGCCTTTTTTTGTCTCTTTTTTTTTCTTTGCTTTTTTTTTATGAACTCAAGTACAATATATAAAGAAAAAAAATAACTAGGACCGAAAACCCTAAATCAAAATTGAAATCACAGAAGAACAAATTCAGAACCCTAATTTGATTAATAACGAAACCCTAATTCTATAAATCCTAGATTGATGAATGAAAAGCAGTAAAAGTAGGATAACTAGACCTTGTAGAACCATCTCTGATATCAGATGATATGAATCTGTGCGGAAGATGATCGTTCTACGAAGATCTGTGAGTTACGAATTGCTAACCTTGACCCCCAATCGAACCTGTGATTGGTAATCGTGGTATGAATGCGACCTGTTGACAAACTTGTGTCAACCAATCCACGCTATAACGCCACGAACAAGAGAATTCGCGATCTTGCTCGATAAATTGAATTCGATCGCCACAAGGGAGCCTTGATAAAATCTAGTTCTCAAGAGAACTCAAGAAGAAAACTTTTCTATATAAAATTCTGCCTCTTCTTAGAAACTTATAAGCAAGGTGCTAACTCTAATCCTAATCCTGCTAGGATTAAAATTACAAAAATAACCTTAATTATTTAAAATTCGTCCAAAAATAGGAAAAGGCCTAAAAGTTCATCCAACCAACTCCAAATCGCTAAAAAAGGTCATCATTCACTACTAAAGTAGTGAGTATTCATCAGCGGCCCATTTCCAAGTATCCATCCAAATTTGAGCCAATTCGGAGTTCGTCAATTCTAAGCTCCTTCGGAATTCGCTGAATCAAAAGTAATCATGTTGCGCCAAGGAGTTTTAGAATCTTTAAGTTTCGAATCCAGATTATCTCCATTCCAAATATCTTGAACTATAATGCCGACAACTTGTTTGAATTCCTTCGCTCTCGCTTAAGTAATCGGGCCTAGCGGATAGAACAACGGGTCCCTAGCACCTCCTCCTTAATAGGGTTCGATGTCCACATCAGGGCAAGAGTTACTACTCTCTAAGCACTGAATGATGCACAGGCAGTGGAATACATGGGAACAAGGGAGTTCCGTGACCTTTTCCGCCCTATGAAATTCTTCCAGAAAAATCGAACAACACTCTGTCTTCGGCAGCATAAACCTTCTCCTTCAACCCAAGAATGACTGACTTTGCCGTACCCCTCGTGACATGACCCGATTCCGAGTCAAGTCGGTCCATCACCTCATGCATAACCAAATCCTCCACTTCCAAGATTTCTAAGATCGTCAAGTCTAGAATCGCCGTCATACGGACTGGACAAACCACGGGCAGCTCTCAAATCCGCGTTGCGAAGGAGGACTGGTTCCGGCCGATCAACACCGAGACAAGCGAGAACATATTCAATGTAGACGTGGCTATCCACCGGCAATTGGAAAAAAGCTGGTGGAAGGACAATCGAGGTTCTTGCTTCCTTAATGGGGTACCCATATGTCATCGTGCCACTCTCGATTTTGCGGAACACTAATTTCCGTCTAATAATCATATTAAGGACACCCAAGAATTGGGGGTCGTGGCTGGTCTGAGTTGTCCCGCTCAGGCCTAAACTCCAAAAACCATGCACGGAAGGCATGATTGCCAAACCAAAGGATGAAATTCTCTAATCAGATAAGAGGAAGAAACAAGGACATGCAAAACTTCAGTTTCGGTGGAGGGCGAGAATGTTGTGCGCTTAAAAGTAGCCGTTGAGTTTGTTTTAGTACTGTCGGTCTTTGTTTACGGTTCGGTACAGCCGAATTTACGAAATAACAAAAAAATAATAATAACAATTCTAAATGAGGAAACAAATCATCTTTTTTTTTTAAAATTTGGAGAGCAGAAGCGAGGTTTCCTTTTTTGCATTGCCAAATTCGCGTGTTTTCTAGAACCTTCTCGATTTGCACGGCCACGCTTTTACTAGGGAATTTTTATAGTTGCCCTAGCTTCTGGATTTTCATGGGTTTAATTGAGGAAAATTGGGTTTCGTAAATTGGTGCAAATAGATAAATTGCTGAATTGGGCTGTCTCGATTCGCACGGCGAGGCGACCCTCACCGGCAGAGAGAAGAAAAGAAAAAAAAACAGAAAAAGGAAAAAGACGAAAAATTGCCATGGCCAAAGTATTGTGGGTAAATGTGTTACAAGTGACATAGCTTGGGTTTTTCGTATCACAAAAAAAAGCTCAGGGTAAATTTATCGCAAGTGACATAGTTTAGGGTTTTTTTATGGTATTTTCCCTACTTTTATTACCCTTCAATATATTCATTCCTTTTTACGGTGCAAAACTTCTCTAGTAAGAGTACAAATCCACTCTGCACTCAAACCATGTATTCGCCTATAATTCTAGTAATGAATGCATCCTACAAAAGGAATTGGCGCTGTCATCGATCAATGCGTTGAAATCTGTATTATCTCTGCTTTGTAAGAAGAAGAAGAATCTACAGCCTTCTGCTAAGTTTCATCTACCGATGAGTTAAAGACGTACTTGAGAACAACTTACTCCATATACATTGATAGAGTTGGCGAATGCAACGATGACGTTTGGAAATGGTCGAAGAGGAAAGCCACTAGTATTTTGCTTCTTTCCACCATCGCACATGAGTTATTGGGCCAAGCGGCGTCTACCGTACCATCAGAGGCCACTTTTGGTGTTAGCCAAGGGTCTCTGAAGACAATTTTAGCAAAAAAAAAGGGTCTCCTAAGATACCAAATTTGTTATTGCAGCGCATGATTTGTTTTTATAATCGACTCTGTCGCGACCGAACTCCCGAGCCCTGGTTTTGGACAACATGCAAAAACAGGGGGGCTCGCTTGGTACGTGCTAAGTCTAGGTTCAGGACTTAACTCGGGCTCTCCCAAGCCCATACCATATCACGACTTAGGGTTTAAGTTTTTAACATGTAAGTGATTTACATGCAGGAGTCGCCACTAATCGATTTGGGGTAGGTCGATTAGAAACCCAAATAGGATGACGGGAGGCTCACCCTATTCCTACGAACCAGAGATTAACTGAATTCGGGGACTTGGTTACACTAGTTGAATAACTAATGCCCTTCCGGTACCATTTTACCCTGTTCATTTTTTTTGAAAACATTTATCAGGCAATTGGATTGATTTTAGGACCTTTCTCCTAACATGTGAGGTGATCAAGCGAGTGCGTAATCAGAAGCGATTAGCAGTCAAAGAACACAACAAGTCATGCAGTCTAAGGTTCTAACCTTAACTAAGTCAGATGACATTCAGAAACAAAACAGTTCATGCGATTGTATTAAAAAAAACATGCATATTGACCCCTCAATGGTAATAATAAAACATGAAACATATTACCGTGCGATTTCATACTTATTTAATTTAAATAAAACAACAGCATGCATAATTATAAAGGATTAGAACACCCAGATAAGGCATGCAAAAAAAAATTTCTTTTTTTTTCGGAAAAAAAAAATCGAGATAATAAAAACGAAATGAGAAGATAAAAAGAAACTTTTTTATAATTTTTATAATTTATAATTTTAATTTTTTTAATTTTTTTTCGTAAAAAATCGAAATAAGAAATTAAAAAGGATATATATATTTTAAAGAAATTTTTAATTTTTAAGTTTTTTTTAATTAATTTTTTTTTTTAAAATTTTTTTCGAAAAAAAAAGAAATTAAAAAACAGAAACGAAAATATTATTATTATATTTTTTGAATTTTTTTGAAATTTTTTTAAAGAAAATTAATTAAAAAAAGAAAAGGAAAAGGAAAAGAAAAACTCTTCTTCTTCTTTTTTTTTTAATTTTTTTAAAATTTTTTAAAATATTTTTTATAAATAAAATAAAATAAAAATAAAAATAAAAATCGGTCGGGTCGGGTCGGATCCGGACCGGGCAGGACCGACCCGGGTCAACGGATCCGATCCGAGCGTTAACCGGGTCGGATCCATCAATCCGGGTCGGTCGGGACCGACCCGAGTCAACGGATCCGACCCGGGCGTTGACCCGGTCGGATCAGTTGATTCGGGTCAGATTTGACCCGACCATACAGACCCTCGGGGAACGCCGGCGAACGCCAAAATTGGCCGATCGCTGGCCGACCCAGACCTGCACCGCCACCGACCAAACCCCTGGGACCATCATCGAGTCTTGCCACCCACCAAGGTCACCCTCCGACCGCCGTTCGCCGGCCGGCGACGAATACCAAAAACCGGCCTCATTGAGGCTTTTTATCGAACAGGTGGGGGGCGCGACAAAAACCGAGGTATTTCGACCTCTTCAGCGAACCTGGCCACTCCAGCACCTTTGGTGAAGAGCGTATGCAGCGGTGGAGGGGCCAGCGGTATGGGCGGGAATCGCGTGGTCGGCGGCGCGAAGTCCGGCGAATGATGCAAAAGCGGGGAGAAGCAGAGAATTACTTCGGCGAGGCTCGCGGTCGGCAATGCGGTACAGGCATCTTCTGGCGGGTCGCGGCGGCAGCGGCAGCCCCTAGCTGGTTCTTCTTTAGCTCGGCGGACGGACTCTACCGTTACTCTCCCTCTCTCTCTCTGTCTCTCTGTCTCTATCTCTCTCTCCGTCTCTCTGTCTCTATTTTTGGAAATGGCCGGCCGGTGTTTCGAGGGTTGCAGTCGGCTTGCTCGGGGAGCCAGCCGAGACCCGGGCCGGGCAGCCCAGCGAGGAAGACGCTCTCGGAGCTTCTACTCTCCTCTCTACCATTTCGCTCTCTTTCTCTCCTTGTGCTCTCTCTCTCTGTTTTTTGGAAAAATGGCCGACCGGCCTCTCTCTCTCTCTTTGGCCTTTTATATTCAAGATCGATGATACAGGCTCTCCCCACGCCGGTCGACGACGGCTTGCACTGCCCATGCCCCGCGGCCAGGCCTGCAGAGGGGGGAGGCCACCGCGGGCGCAGAGGCGTAACAGAGGGATCGGGAGGAGGAGAGGATAAGGAGGCCGGAAACGGGAAAGACAGATCGGCATTAATTGCCAAATTTATTGGCGTGCCTTTTCGCCCTCGGCTCGCCGGATAGCGACGGCGAGGAGGAGGGCGCTGCTGCTGCGGGGCCATGCTCGTCACATGGGGAGAACAGAGCAGGGACAACACGGGCGAAGGGAGAAGGAGAAAGAGGGGGTCACGGGCTGAGCCCCGACGGGGAGAGAGAAGGAAAGGAGAAGTAGGTCAATGGGCTGGGGGGAAGAGAAAGAAAAAAGAAAAGAAAAGGGGGGAATGGGCCGGAGGAGGGAGAAGGCCCACGCTGGGAAAAAAGAAAGAAAGGGCCGAGGCACGCCACGGGGGGGAAGAGAAAGAAAAGAAAAACGGGCCGGTTCGGTTCGGCCCTGATCCGGCCCGACTATTTCTTTCTTTTTTTTTATCTATTCATTTGTTTATTTATTATCATTTTTTCATTCTTTTTTCATTTTTCATTTTTTCATTTTTTTTTGAAATTTTAAATTCAATTTTTTTAAAAGCCCTAATAGACCCTATTAATGCAAAATATGCCCAATTTCTATATGCAATGCACTTAAATAGAAATATTTTTTTGTTTTAGTAATTAAAAAATTAATTCCTAAATTTTGCATAATTAATTTTGGGCAAATTAAAAATAGGTGTCAACAGCTGCCCCTCTTTGAAGGTGAGCTCGCAGAGATTGAGCTTGTAGAGGTTACATTCAAAGATAAAATGACACCTAAATCTGGCCTATGCATGTTCGATGAATGTTATTTTTGGCGAGACCTTGAGTCTCATTTTTATAATGCAATAAGATGATGCATGCTAAAGCAAATAAAAACATACCTGGGGCTACTTACCTTGCCGAAGGGTAGAGTAATTCCAGATAATTGATATTGTGTGTCGAGGACCCGAACCTTTCTTCGGTCGCCTTGACGGGAAAATGATTTGTCTAGGACCCGAACCTTTCTTCGGTCGCCTTGACCGACTGGATTTTGTTTGTCTAGGACCTGAACCTTTCTTCGGTCGCCTTGACTGGGGATTGTTTTGCCAAAGTACCTGGGGGTCCTTGCCCAATGATTTGATGATTTGCCTGGTGGGTCCTCGCCATCAGGTCTTGGAAAGCTCAAACGATGAGCACCTCGAGGTCCTCGCCCGAGGATTTGATTTGCCTGGTGGGTCCTCGCCATCAGGTCTTGGAAAGCTCAAACGATGAGCACCTCGGGGTCTTCGCCCGGGGATTTGGTTTGCCTGGTGGGTCCTCGCCAGTAAGTTTTGGAAAGCTCAAACGATGAGCATCTCGGGGTCCTCGCCCGGGGATTTGGTTTGCCTGGTGGGTCATCGCCAGCAGGTCTTGAAAGCTCAAACGATGAGCACCTTGGGGTCCTCGCCCGGGGATTTGGTTTGCCTGGTGGGTCCTCGCCAGCAGGTCTTGGAAAGCTCAAACGATGAGCACCTCGGGGTCCTCGCCCGGGGATTTGGTTTGCGTGGTGGGTCCTCGCCAGTAAGTCTTGGAAAGCTCAAACGATGAGTACCTCGGGGTCCTCGCCCGGAGATTTGGTTTGAACAGAGGGAATCAGGTCCGTGCTCAGAAGGGTTAACAGAGGGGTTAGTCCAATGTTCAAAAGGTACCATAGCAATTGTAGGTACATGAATTTTTGGAACCAGGCATGGGTAGAATATACTTACCTGGATATGTTCCTACCTCTTAAGGGCATGTCTCCTGTCAGACAAGTTTTTCTTTGTGCAAACACATAAGCATTCATTGGAGGAATAGACAACCGAGGCTATTCTTGAATATTGTACGAAATATCTTGACCAGCTAGTCAAGATGCATTTCATTTTCAAAGAAACACCCAGTTTACCTTCTGGGTAGTTTGAAAAGAAATTTGATGATTTTGGGATCGGGTAAGGGCAGAATGTACTTACCTGGGTACGTTCCCGGAGGTTTGATAACGAGGTCTGCTGAATAACCAACCTTTTTCGGGGCATCTCTCTTGGAATGATAATGAGGGCCTTTCTGGTGCCCGAATTTTTGTACTCTATCACTGGGGATTAAAACTCTGAACTGTCAAAAATGATTAGCACAAATATGCATGCATTCATCAGGGATAGACAAGCTGGGCTGTTCCAGAGTGTGCATTTGAGGGTTCATGCATGATGATTTTACCATATTTACATCACCAAAAATCCACCGAGGTTAATCAAGACAATTTTTTGCAAGGTGGACTTTCTCGAGATGATGAACGAGTGACTTTCAGTCAGAGAGGACTTTCCACTCGCTCTCATTGAAAAGGGCTATTTGTCCCGTCCATTAATGCAGGAGCATCGAAAACACTCAATCTGACCGCTATCACATCAACAAGGGTCTGAGTTTTCTCGCAAGCGGTACGACACTGCCAATCTAAGAAGCTTTCTTCAGGGTCGTAATGTAGGCTTGGTCAATGGCTTAACAAAGGTGACTGTTCAAGTCAAGGCCATGAAAGAAAATATTCTGCAATTATCTCCGGGTTTACAAGTCAAGAACCCTGCAAAACAAGATAAAAATAGTCTTGCTCGCACTTCCTCGAGCGTTATTTATAACCATTTGAAATCCCGCGTTAATTCAAATACCCCAGTCAAAAGAGACTTCATGAGGGATGTAACGTAGGTTTGGTTTATGGGATGAGAAACGAAATGATCGTTAGACTCAAAAATGTGTGTAAGGGTAAGAATTGGTGATCCTCTTGGCATTGTCACCAGTCTTCTTCTCCACCATCAGGATCCTTCTGGAAGATTCCCCGAATAATCTTGTGTTTTAGCATCTTTAACAACTTTTCCTCAGGGAGCTTCTGTGTCAAGCATTTTTCGGGACACCATTTTATCAGTCATGTAACAGATCTTTGCCAAGACAGAGTTCCTAAAGTAGGAATTTGTGTCAAAAGAGAACTTAGGTCCAGACCTTTTGGGGTTGTCCATTATCCATCACTTAACAACTTTGAGATATTTGGGAGCACATTATCCAAAAAATAAGAACTCTTTTCTTCTCATCTTTTTCATCGTTTTTCTTCTTCTCCTTTTCTTCTTCTTCTTCTTTTCTTCTTCTTTTCTTTTTTTTTTTCATGGGCATTGGCCTTGCTTTTACCAGGCACACTGCTTTTTCATGCCCTAATTTTTCAGCATTTTTTTATTCTCTTGGCGTTGTCAGGATTAGCCTAAACAAGATTGAACAGAACTATGTTTTTAGGCTCTTGGAGTCTTCATCTTCATTCGGTACTTGAGACCGTGATACTCAAACTGTGGTGACTTTTGCCTTGCCCCGGTGTGGAGGATGATCACCAACTGGGTTCGTATGAAATGAAATTGATGGCTCAATTGGGCTAGCAAAGGATATGGGTGTATGGGATGGAGAAAAATTGCTCTTCATCATCCTGGGGCACTTAAATTATCGCGAGAGTTCATCTGCAATAAAAACACTCAAAGGTTAAAGCAAGTGAAAGCAAGAAAATTTCTATACATCTTTTTGCCTTGTGCGAGCTGTTGCAGCAAATGATCATAGAAAATTTTAGATATTACAAACTCTTCATCCTTCTTGTCTTGCTCAATGAAAACATCAACAAGTATCAATAATATCATTGGCATTACGGGCAAGCATTAGTTTGTCTGCTTCTCTCTCGACAAAGCCCTCTTAGTCTCATTGTCCGGCCGTCGATGATGTGCTTGTCTTGGAGGACTCACGAGGACCACGGGTTCCATGAAAATAGCGAGGTCAAAGCCATGAGGGCAGTGACCGAAAGGGAAGGGATATTTTTCCTGATTCCTCTGAGTTTGAATCCATCCTGTGAGGCTAATTTACCTCAAGTTGCCCCAATGTGGGGTGGTTCTTGACAGAGGTAATTTGAAAGGAATCTCTGAGTGTATGGGCTCAAAAATGATCAAGCAAAGGATCAATGGTAGTGTATGGGGCAGGGAAATGAACCGCCTCTCGTTATTTTGGCTACCGTACCTTATACGAGAAATCTCTTTACCTTGTAGAAATGAGACTCTTTCACTCATCTTGCAAGAGTTTGGTAGGTGAGAATGTGTATAGACCAAGGGTTGCCTCTCCTCATCTCGATACACCTCGTTCAATACACCAGAGTAGTTCGACACTATTCGTCAAATTGTCAAAATTTTCACGGGGAATTGGTGAATTAAACAGGTAAAATTACTATACAAGAGTCCTTTCCATGTAATGCACTTGAAGAAGAAAATAGTATCCATTTTTTAATTATTTCTTCCTTCTTGTTTCTTTCTACTCTTATGAGAAAAGTTTATTTAGGGAAAGGATACTTACCTATGCTGGGACAACGGGGCATACCTGCAAAGTAATAAGAAAGATCGCGTTAATGAATGGACTTTTTAAAGGGAAGGAATTGGAAACGATACAACATTACCCTTCGTGATTCCCTTCATTGGAGATTTGACTAACAACTCCTTGAGTTTTCTCGGATGTCAGTGATTCCATTCTGACAAAAACATGAGCTTATGTTAGAAGTGAGATGATTGAGGGTAAATTGAGAACGATACAGATTACCCTTCTTCTATTTTGCCTTCAAAGCTAGTAGAGTCTTTTCTCCTCTTTACTTTGTTCAGCCTTCTCTGTCTCAGTCTGCTCCTCCCTAAACTTGGTCTTGAAGCTCAAATGAGATCCTCTATAATTAGGGGTGCCTCCAACTAGAAAGTCTTATTGTTGGCGCATGTTGTGCCAACGTGGTTCTAGCATGGCTGAGGAGTTTCTTGTAAATGCTTTGATTCCCGACATGCATAGGGTATGTGCAATTGCTTGCATGGGGATCTTCGCAGCAAAGCTAATCTTTACTTTAAAGGTCTTTGATCGATGTAGGCATGACTGACGTCAAGACCTCCATGATTGGTGGGACTAGGATTGACTCTATCTTGTCATATGCAAAGTCCTTTCCAGTTGCTTGCACAGAATCTTTACTCTAATTTGTCCGGGGGATTGCATGCCCCCTAGTCTACTTTCCCAATTAAGCATTTCTTTGACTCTATGGGGCTGATGTCACCCACTGGCAGTAATGAGATTTGCTCCATGTTTCATTTGAAGATTGAATGATTTTTGCTCGGACTGCCCCTATCAGATTAGTTGGTCCGCTAGCCTCACCAGGGTCTGATGTACTCTTCAGTTTGTGTCATTTTCAAATGTCCCTTTTGTAATAACAAATCAAAAAGGAGTATGCTCCGAAACATAAAGTGAGCGAGTTAAAAAAACAAACAAGGCTATGAGCATGCATGCTTTTCCAACACTATTTTTGTCCTTTTGAAAAATGACAAATCGTTTGTTTTATTTTCAAAGGTTTTAGAAATAAGGAAGCATGAGGAAGCCCGGGCCTCAGAATACCTCCCTTTTCGTGGCTGGATATCATTAACGGGCCCGGTTTGGGATACTTCCTCAGGCCCTCAAAACAAAACATTTGTAATTATTTTGAATAATTCAAGCGAATTACATTTGTTAGAATGGAAATTACAATACTGAAATTCCAAGCATAATCACAAATTCAGAAAACTGAAATCTTAGAAAACAGTTGAGACTTTAGAAAGCAAGAAAAGCTCCCACATGAGAGTATTCAAACTATTAAATATGCCTTTATTCTAAGAGAGGAAAATTAAGTCCTCAGTTTACTCAATGATGACATCTACACCTCCTGCTTGCTTGGATGGTGCATTGCGAAATGAAAACATCTTCGCATCCAATAATTTCTGGACCTTATTTTTCAGGACCACACAGTCATCGACGGAATGTCCCGTTTCACCCAAATGATAATCACATGCCTTGGAAGGATCGTAGTTGGAGAAACGCTCGGGATTTTCACACTTTAGCTCTTTGGCAAGCAATCTCTTTTCCAGGAGAACAGGCAGGATCTGAGACATAGGCAAAGGGAGTGGCGTGAACTGCTTTTTGTCATTTCGCCTTTGGGGCGGCCTGCGGCCTGAGGCCGGTTGCTGTCCACTGCTCTTCTGAACCATTGGGAAAGGACGAACAGTTTGGGTGTACGCAACATCCGCATCTGTCAGGGGTTCTTTCTCCTTCTTCATGTCAAGTTTCTTGGAAACAGGGTCTATGAACCACCCTTCACGCAATCCCATCTCGATTCGTTCGCCCACAGGAACAAGACGATTAAGGGATTCAGCAGTGGCACCCACGAGGCGGTGTCTGTATTCATACGGAAGAGACTTGATGAACAACTTCACTTGTTCATGATCAGTGAGTTGTGAGGTAACTTGGGCGGCCAAGTTTCTCCATCTGGTGGTGTACTCCTTAAAGGACTCACTCTTCTTCTTCTCAGCGCGCTCCAGATCGTCACGAGTGAAAGTGACGTCGAGGTTAAATTGATAGTGCTTGAGAAATGCATTAGCGACATCATCCCAGGACTTAAAAGCATCCATATCTTTCGATATATACCATGTCAGGGCTGGACCCGTCAAACTCGCTTGAAAGGTCTGAATCATGAGGGATTCATTGTCAACATACTGAGTCATCCACACATGATACATGTGCAAATGGTGTTTGGGGCATGAAGTACCATCATACTTCTCAAATTCCGGCATCTTGAAATTTTCTGGTATTTTGACCCGTTCATATATTGACAGGTCAGGTGGGACAGCATGCTGTGGGGCTTGTAACTGTTTCAAAATTTCCTCGACTTTTGCAAGGCGTTTATCATGCTCTGTTATTGGTGCAGCTTCAAGTTCAGGCTCCCTGACAGCAAAGGGAAGCAGATCGCCCTCTAGCAGGGGCATGTTACTGTTGCTGGCGGAGGCTTTGTCTTTTCTAGTAGATAGTGGTGGTAACACAACTTCAACTGCTGCAGGCGTGGGCGTGAGCTTGTCCTGAATGGATTCCACCTGCTTTGTGAGATTTTGGATCGCGTTGAGGACCATCTTCATTTCGTCCTCCATAGCATTGAGACGGACGTTTTCTTCGGCCATTTTTTATAACCACTTGGGAAAACGTTCAAATAAATAAGTATAATGCCCAATAAAGAAGCATTTTATGACTTAGTCATAATATTATTACATATTTTCTTTATTTGCAAAGAAAAAATAAGCAAAAAAGGGTTTTTATTAATATCAACATTACAAGCGGCGTCCCGGGGTTCGAACCCCGGTTGCCTCGGACCGTTACGCTTCACCCCGGATACCACTGGGCCAAAGGCCGCGGTGGTGTCATGGAAGCGCAAAAAAATTTATTTATAGAATAAAAATTGGTCCGAGTTATATTAACCCAAAAATACTTTTAACGATGAAAATCAAAACCCCTGAGCATAAATACTAAGGAAATATACAAAATAGGGCTTTTAACAAAAAGGGCGCCCTTCTCAGATGCTCATGCCATAGACAATGGAGAATCTACAGTTTCTTGGAGTTGCTTATTTTCATGGACAAGTTCCATAATAAACGTATTCCTTGTCTATAGACTGCAATCAACGAGTGGTTTAACAGTAACAAATCAATTGAATTAGTAGGCTGCATAATGAAATGAGTAGGGATAGAATATATACCTTTCCTTGAACCATGGCAATCACAACGACATACACATGAGGAGTGAGGCTCGATTTCTATCTAGACTGGTTTGACAAAGTGAAATCAAAAGGGTGCCTGACCATCGCAGTCTCGCGTTGGTGTCAAGTCCTTTTAACCTCGGCCGAATCGAAAGAAATATCTTATAGTCACGTGAATAGCGGCTAAAGATATTTCTTTACGATTTTTAGAAATAAATTTCGGAGAAAAGAAAGGCAACCTCTACATCGCGGACTCGCGTTCGAGGTCGTATCTTTCTTAACACCATCCTAAAATATCCTATTGCGGCCCAGGTCCGGCAACGTGGTTGTGTGTGCAACGGTGTAGTGCTAAATCATTAAAGCATGCACAACAATTTATAAACAACCAATTCGAACCTGCAAGAACAAATAACACCTTACTATCAGGGTCATACCTGGAGTCCTTGCTGCCAAATAAAAATTATTTTGAAGAGGGTAAAAATTTGGCTTAAGTCCACTTTAAAAACGCAAGTCCCCAGTGGAGTCGCCAGTCTGTCGCGACCGAACTCCCGAGCCCTGGTTTTGGACAACATGCAAAAATAGGGGGGCTCGCTTGGTACGTGCTAAGTCTAGGTTCAGGACTTAACTCGGGCTCTCCCAAGCCCATACCATATCGCGACTTAAGGTTTAAGTTTTTAACATGTAAGTGATTTACATGCAGGAGTCGCCACTAATCGATTTGGGGTAGGTTGATTAGAAACCCAAATAGGATGACGGGAGGCTCACCCTATTCCTCTGAACCAGATTAACTGAATTGGGGACTTGGTTACACTAGTTGAATAACTAATGCCCTTTCGGTACCATTTTACCCTGTTCATTTTTTTAAAAAACATTTATCAGGCAATTGGATTGATTTTAGGACCTTTCTCCTAACATGTGAGGTGATCAAGCGAGTGCGTAATCAGAAGTGATTAGCAGTCAAAGAACACAACAAGTCATGCAGTCTAAGGTTCTAACCTTAACTAAGTCAGATGACATTCAGAAACACAACAGTTCATGCGATTGTATTAAAAAAACATGCATACTGACCCCTCAATGGTAATAATAAAACATGAAACATATTACCGTGCAATTTCATACTTATTTAATTTAAATAAAACAATAACATGCATAATTATAAAGGATTAGAACACCCAGATAAGGCATGCAAAAAAAAATTTATTTTTTTTTCGGAAAAAAAATCGAGATAAAAAAAAGGAAATGAAAAGATAAAAAGAAACTTTTTTATAATTTTTATAATTTATAATTTTAATTTTTTTTAATTTTTTTTTTTTTTAAAAAAAAAAATAAGAAATTAAAAAGGATATATATATTTTAAAGAAATTTTTAATTTTTAAGTTTTTTTTTAATTAATTTTTTTTAAAAAAAAATTTCGAAAAAATAAAGAAATTAAAAAACAGAAACGAAAATATTATTATTATATTTTTTTGAAAAAAAAATTTTTGAAATTTTTTTTAAAAAGAAATTTAATTAAAAAAGAAAAGAAAAAGGAAAAGAAAAACTCTTCTTCTTTTTTTTTTAAAAAAATAAAATAAAAAAAATAAATAAAAATAAAAACCGGTCGAGAGTCGGGCCTGATCCGGACCGGGCAGACCGACCCGGGTCAATGGATCCGATCCGGGCGTTGACCGGGTCGGATCCATCGATCCGGGTCGGTCGGGACCGACCCGAGTCAACGGATCCGACGGTGCCGACCCGGGTTGGATCTTGATTCGGTCGACGGACCCGACCATACTGGACCCATGGGAACGCCGTGAATGCCAAAATTGGCCGATCGTAGGCCGACCTGCATCAAGACCACCACCGACCAAACCCCGACCATCATCGAGTCTCAACACCCACCAAGGTCACCCTCAGGCCGCGCGGATTCATGCGACGGCGGTGACGAACACCAAAAGAGCCTCGTGAGGCTTTTATCGAAGCAATTGGGCGGCGCGAGTCGACCAGTGCACAAAAATAGGAAAAGCGGACTTATCTGCGGGGAAGTGCTCTGCGTCGGCAAATTTGGGTGTAGCCTCATCTCTGCGTGGGTGGTGGCGAGGCTGTTGACTCTGCTCCGTCGAACTCACGGCCACGCGCTCTCTCTCTCTCTCTTCTCTGTGTCTCTCCCTCTCTCTGTTCTCAGTTTCTCCTTCTCAATTGGCCCGGCCAGGAGGGTGCTCCCGGGAGTCCGGTCGACTCTTTGGAGACAAAAGGGCAGCCGGGACTCCAGGCCCCTCTCTCTTCTCAATTTCCCTCTCGGTCTCTCTCTGTGTCTCTCTCTTTCTGTCTTCTCTCTATTTTTCTCAAAAATAGCCGACTTTGATTTCCTCACTCTCTCCTGGGTTATATATTCAAGACGATGATATCAAGCTCTCCCCACGCCGGGCCGACGACGGGCTTGCACTGCCAATGCCCCCGCGCCATAGGCCGGGTGCAGGGGGGAGGGCCACCGCGTTCCGGCGCAGAGGGCAGAATTTCAGGATCGGGAGGGAGGAGAGGATAAGGAAGGCCGGAAATCTGGAGACAGGATCGCATTAATTGCTGGCCCCATTGGCGTGTTTGGTTCGCCCTCGGCCCGCCGATATAGCGACAAGGAGCGACGCCTGCCATGCTTCCGGGTCACAGCATAGGGGTGAGAACAGAGGTGACGCTTACTTGGCCAAGGAGAAGGAGAAAGAGGGTCACGGGCCGAGCTCCGTACGCTGAAGGGGGGGAGAGAGAAGGAAAGGAGAAGTGGGCCAATGTGGGGGAAGAGAAAGAAAAAAGAAAAGAAAAGGGGGGAATGGGCTGGAGGAGGAGAAGGCCCACGTGGGGAAAAAAAAAAAATGGCTTAGGGCCAGCTTCATGGGGGGGGGGGCAAGAGAAAGAAAAGAAAAACGGGCCGGTTCGGTTCGGCCCCGATCCGGCCCGACTATTTCTTGTTTTTTTTTTATCTATTCATTTGTTTATTTATTATCATTTTTTCATTCATTTTTCATTTTTCATTTTTTCATTTTTTTTTGAAATTTTAAATTCAATTTTTTTTAAAAGCCCTAATAGACCCTATTAATGCAAAATATGCCCAATTTCTATATGCAATGCACTTAAATAGAAATATTTTTTTGTTTTAGTAATTAAAAAATTAATTCCTAAATTTTGCATAATTAATTTCGGGCAAATTAAAAATAGGTGTCAACAGACTCCAAACAAACATGTCCAATAGGATGAAGGGCAAAACGACAACACTGTATCTTCAGAATCACGGTCACCGAAGATACCAAATTTGTTACGCATTTTTTATGGTGTAATTTCTATTGAATCATTATATGTAAATTTTCTTTTCAAATTATTTTACCCTGTGCCTGTGTCAATTTTCTATAATTGAATGAGTGCTTTTCTTATCATTAATTCTCCTAAATTAATCATTTTATTACTTTTTTATATTTGAATTTGAATTTCTTATTAAAAAATTAAATTAATTAAAAACAGGGTACCATGCCCGGCAGATGTGCTGGCTCGGCCCGGTGGCTCCTCATGAATCATTTTTGTGCAAATGAGTAAATAACAGATTATTTTTTGGTGGAAAAAAGTGAAAAGCAAGTTTTCAAAAGCATCGACTCTTTTTTTTGGGTTGGATTTAAAAGCATCGTTTGGAAGCTCCGGCTTTCGACATTAAATAAATTTTAATGGATTAGCCACAAACCCTTTTTATAAAAGAAAACTAGATCAATTAGACATAGTGAGAATGGCGTTCATTTTCATGACAGAATCAAGATCAAATGCGAGGATAATAAGGGCAAAAGAACACTACAAGTGTCATAACAAGTGTACAGCGCTCACTTTAATATCATAACTTTTTTTTTGATCACTTTAGTGCTAAAATTTTTTAAAAACAATCACTTAAGTGCTAAAATTTTTGAAAAACGATCACTTAAGTGCCAACTCCGGTGCCATACATAATTTTTCGCCGGAAATGTGACGTGGCATTTTTTTTATTAATTTCTAAAGCTGACGTGGCTCGCCGGAGTCTCGCTGAAGATTAGCACTTAAATGATCATTTTTCAAAAATTTTAGCACTTAAATGATCGTTTTTCAAAAATTTTAGCATTTAAGTGATCGTTTTTCAAAAATTTTAGCACTGAAGTGATAAAAAAAAAGTTATGACACTTAAGTGATCGTTTTTCCTCCGACTTGGTATCAAAGTGATCCGAAAAAAAGTTATGGCACCAAAGTGAGCGCCGTACACAAGTTATGCCACTTATAGTGTCCTTTTGTCAGATAATAAGGTTTCGTTCTTTTTTTCATCGTTTTCATCCCCTTGATGCTATTATTAGGACACGAGTCTTACGAAGTTTTGCTTAAAATGATAGTATTTCCAAATCCAATATTTCATAAAAAAAAAAACAATGAATTTTCAATTGAAGTCGTTTTCACGTTCAATATAATTAAGTTTTATACTACGAATAATAATTGAGTTCAAGCACAAGTTAAGCCCTTTCACTTTCATTTTATACATAAATAGTCTTTACAAAAAATTAAATTAGAATTGGAAACTTTGATTCATAGACTTGTGTCTAGGGCTGGCAGTTCCTTGGTCAGGAAATAACTCATGCAGCACCTGGCGAGTCAAAGAGAACCCAGGTCAACCTTCACTCTATAGTTGTTCCAAATAACAGCATAGCGAATAGAATTATCAAATCGAATCATATCACGTCCATCTTAGCTCAAACATCCAGTCCCTCGAGCAAGACATGTATAATACTTTGGGTACAACGACTGGTTTCAGCCTGACATCATCAGAAGAGTGGTATCAGCTCCTTATCAGTTTGTGCACAGGAGGCCAATCCCCACCTTTAGAGCTCTTAAGAGTACATTCATTCTAACCTAGAATTCTTAGCACAAATCACCCTAACGCTATTCCTACGAACTAGTTGTATCATCTCCTCTAAATTACTCACTCTTCATCTCGTAGTACCAAGCTTCACTCGCAAGGGTACAGAGCACATGAGAATTATGGTTCGTGACATTCTCCCCCACTCAATTCCGCAACGCTCTCGTTGTGGGCTATTCTGTCACTTCCCTGCATTCTTAACCATTAATGCGCCACTTCGGGTCATAAATTGAATAGTCTTCAACCATTGATGTGCCACTCTGGGTCATGCATCAAATGGCAACACTCGTCTAACTGAATAGGCCACTACACTCCATTGATGGCTTCTTTCGATCAAAGTTGTTTGGGCATCCCCGATCACTTGTGCTTTTCTTGACAATTATGGCATTTTTCGCCAATTGTACCTTTTGGCAGCACCCTCTTTCACCTACTAAGCTTCTCCTGATCTCAACAAACCAATGGAGGTTTCTACCTTTATTGATAACGTCGTAGTAGACCCATCTTGAGATTTGCCAAATTGATCCAAGAACTTTTCCCTATTCAGTAAGGAATCAACTCTTTCCTTCGCTCCTATTGTGAAGGAAATCTGAGCGGAAGTTGATCGTTCTATGAAGATCTAAAAAGTGCGAATCGCAAAACCTCGATCCCCAATCGAACTTGTAATTGGTAACCTCAGTATAAACGTAACCTGTTGATAAACTTGTGTCAACCAATCGACGTTATAGACACCACGAACAAGAGAATTCGCTATCCTGCTCAATTAGTCGAATCGACCATCACAAGAAAAGCCTTAATAAGGTCAAGTCCATAGAGAACTCAAAAAAGAGAGATAAAGCTCTACTGATCTGACGAAACAATGGCTTGCTTCCCCAGATTCATTGCGGCACGCGAACAATCAACCGTAGCGGATGCGAAAACACACCCTTTACGCTAAAAATTTCTCATGTGGGTCGCCCGGGCCAGGCCGTTTCACTGCAATTCGAAAAGGGAAGAAACTCCGACATTCTACCCAAAAACGGGAATCCCAATCTACTACTCCCAACACGGATATATTCGCACAAAAAGCGAGACACACATGTCAGTAGCATCAGATTTGACGATGATGCACTGACTCGGAAAGATTTCGCCGCCTCTTCGCATCTTCTCGTGGCGCTAAATACTCACTTTGCATTCGCGGAAGGAAGTAAAGTAGATGATCCGGGATCCTCCGTTTTGAGCATAATGACGAGGCTCAAGATCGACGGGGTGCTCTCGACCGCTTCGATGGATGGGATGGTTTGTTGTGGACAAAACGGCTCGTGCATTGAGGTTGGGCCATGAATTTTGCAGTGAGGAGACTGGTCGTCCTCCCGTGACCATATATAGGCAGCCACTTCCCGGGGCTTTCGAGGGGCAAAGTTGAATATGACCCCTCAACTTTGTTCTAATATGAAATGTGATTTTTGAATATTTAATTTATTCAATGCGAACATTTTATTTGTTCAACGTGATCTCTGAACTTTTGGTACATATTAAATTTAATCTCCAAAATATATAAAAATGTTTAATGTTGTCATTGAATTTGAATTAATGGAATTGTTCAAGAACTACATTGAGCATGTACCAAAAGACCAGGGGCCACATTGAACAAATTAAAAGTTTGGGGACGAAATTGCACGTTGGACTAAAATTTAGGGACCACATTGAAAAATTAAAAATTCACGAACGACATTGCACGCTAGGCCAAAGTATATGGACCGTTTGTGTCATTTTCCTTTCCCCCCTCCCCCCTTCCCCCCCACCAAAACTAGTGATGCCTAAGCCTAAACCGTACATTTTAAAATCTTATTTCTTATATCGACAATAAATATAATAAAAATCTCATTTCAAAATTGCTAAGTACTTTCCATTTCTATTAGAAATATAGGCTATTGTTACTAGCAAGAAAAATTGCTCGTACTTGTTTTAATTAATTAAGCTCCGCTTGTTTCATAAAAGATGAACGATTTGAAAAATATTTTTTTCTAAAAATGATCGCTTGAAATAATTAGTCAATAAAAAAATTTACATTATTGGTAATAATTTATGTCTAAATATTTTTATGGACGATAATAACATTTTCTGTTTATTAATTTTTGCAGGTGATGCAAACAATTATTTTCAAGATTTTTTTTTTTTCATATTATTCATTTTCCACAAATTCCTCTGTACAAAAGCCTTAATTAAGAAGTTAATTTCTTGGATTCTATCCCATAACATCAACCCTAAGAAATGTTCAAAATCTATTCCATTAGTTAGGCAAACCCAACGGCCACTTTAACCCTAAACTCATATAGAAAATTTTCACAAAAAATCCATGAATATGTTTAAAACAACCTATTTCATATGACCCCATATTCTATAAATGGACAACATTGTATCATATAATTATCAATATGATTGACAAGTACTCGATGGATCTCTTACTCTATAAATTTGAATCCAAAATTTTTGTCAAGTATTCTATAAATCTTTTATCTTTACTTTTACAACTAGAAAAATTATATTAAAAAAGCGGATCAAAATCTCTACATTCTCTTTTATTCTATTTCCAACTTATCTTCGTCGCTATTTCTCTTTATACTTCATTAAATTTCCATATCTGTTTTTGAGATGTATTATATGAGATGGTATCACAAAATTGACAAAAATCATGCTTTAAAATGGTCAATATGATTCTCGAGCAGTGCTACAAATATTTTACTTTCCAAAATTATAGAACTATCTCATTTTGTAATTATTTAAATTTATTTCTTGAACAAAATCGATTGTTTTAAGTTTAACATCACTTAATGAGATAAGGGAGAAAGGGCTTGCTTAGGTGGTTATGCGACAAAATATACAATAGAAATCGAAATCTTACCAATTATATTGCCAAAACCTTCGAATAATACTCACTATTCAAGATTGGGTAACAACTAATAAAGCTTATCATTTAATTTTCATTTATACTCAAACAAAGTTTTATTTTCATTTTGGGTGCTCAGAGATTTCAGGGCTTAATTAACATTCAATACTTAAATGTTCAACACTTATTTTTCAGTGTTATTGGACGAACCCTAAGGCAATGAGAAATAGAATAAAGATTTCTTTCTGGTCCCATTCCTTCTCACCAAACATATTGTTAAATTCTTCAACGTGCAACTGACCCATTTTTAGAAGAATGTTATATAAATATATGGACAAAATTCGACACAATAGTATTGACCCTTTAATAAAGTCTAAAGTCATAGAATAAATACATCATACTTATGTTTAAGGACCAGGTGGTCCAGTTCCCGATCCCAGAAATTGGGAATCAGTCCTACTGGTCAAGTTTCTGGGTGAGATCAGATTGGACCGGACCGAGAGTTTATCACCTCCGTATGGCGACGTGGGTAAAAATAAAAATCAGCGGGTTGTGTCTAAAAAAGAAAAGGATAACCTCTCATGAACTCCGAAATTGGTTGTGCTATTCAAGTAACTAAAGTGAAAGTATCCGGTACATTTTATTATTGTATCCCTATCGCTGAGGAGGACGAGTGACGAAGCCAACAAGTCTCGATACGAGCCCGACCCTCGAATCTCCGATCAGCCTCGGGCCGGATAGTGAACCTATCGATCCCTACTCGGAAATCACCGGATAGTTAATTCAAGTCTATAAAATTAAGTAAATAAATACGTTGCAACATAATAGGAAAAGATTAAAATAAAATTAAAAAAAAAAAACAAGAAAAGACAGAGAGCGAAGCGAAACCCCATGCTCAAGTGAAGAACAAAACAAAGAAGAAGTACAGATTTAGATAATCACGTGCGGCTATTGGCCAGTAAAATTTCCCATGCACCCGTTGCTGTGATACCTTCGCCCCACCTGAAAGTCCATTTAGTCGGAGTAAACATTATGTATGCCTGCCTTGCCTTGGCCCATCAATACACTGTCCTTTATATGCACGAGAGCTTGTTCAGCAGACCTTGTTCTTCACGAGAGCTTTACAATAAGAAAGGACACATGGAGAGAGAGAGCCCAGAAGAAGATGGGATGCCAACAAGCTCTCTGCTTGTGGGTAACTCTGGCGACTCCATGTCTTCAAGTGATCCCTCGGTCACGCCACTCATTGTTTTCAGCACTCTCGTTGCCGTTTGCGGCTCTTTCGCCACAGGGTGCGCCGTGAGTATTGTTGCGTCAACTTTTCGTTGATTGCTTGCATGTAGTTTGATCACTTAGAACCCGGCTCTGTTTTCTGTTGAGCAGTCTTGCTTTCCTTTGTTTTTCTTTTCTTGCTTGCATTTCCTTCACAGTTTCTTTCAAATTCGAGCGAATGTTTCGTCAGAGAAAGAAAGAGCGAGAAAACTGTTTCGCGGTCGATGTTTGTCTTTTCATAACTTTCATTTTTTTCAACAAGGTGAGGTTCTTGTTTTGGCATTCGTGTAATGTTGCAACAGTATCTGTGTCTGCAATTCTTGTTGAATGTCTGGTTGCTTTTTGACTTTTATTGGGGGGGTTGGTGGGGGCGTGTGAGAAGCGAAAGTGAATAATGTTGCAGAAGCACCTGCTCGGCATGTTGTGGATCACATAGTTCAATATACCCAAGATATTATGCTGACCTTGATTTTAAGAATGTCATTATTTGGACAACGTTAAAAGACTCGAGTTGCTTCTCTAGGATCAGTTCAGTTTTTTTATGGATACTCAATTTAGCAAAGAGACATGAAATTATCACATTTCACTACTTGGATTGAATTTTTGAGAAAAAATACTTCTGAAAAACCAAATTTAAGGTAATTTATTCTTTTATTTTATGTCTTGTATCTGGAATGTGATCTCCAGGCCACTGCTCTGTTTGGGCTGTAGTTTCTCATGAGGTTACTCTCCACCAATTAGAAGTCACCATAACCAGTGGCATATTTCTCTAGTGCGGTCTGTTTATTCATCGCCCGCTGAGTCTGGAATAATGGAGGATTTGTTGCCCTCTACGGCAGCGGTGAGTCCGATCATGCATACATGCTACATGTCCTCAGTGCATTGCTAGAACGCACGATGAATTTCAGTCTGTTTCAGCCAATTCATTGTTCAGTGAGATTGTGAGCAGAAAATAACTTCTTTATCTGTGACATCATTATAATAAGGGAATTTTTGAGTCATGATTCGGGTTCTCCAATATTGGCATTCCCGATTCTTCCTGTTACAGTATTCACTTTTTGGTTCAACATTAACAATTGGAGCGTTACTAGGAGCTTTGGTCAATGGGTGGATGACAGATATGATGGGTCGCAGACGTGTAAGTCATTCTCTAGCCTTTCCGGCTATTCTTGAATTTGAAAATCATATATCTTCGGTGAAGAACCTGGAAAAATCTTACAGAATTCTTGACTGGTGTGTTGTGACACAGACAATGGAGATTGCACAAATAATTTTCATTGCAGGATGGCTTTTTATAGCATTTGCCGAGGTTTGTGCACTGTCTATTTGGCTCTTCAGAACATTGTTTGATAGATCGTCCATGACTTGACCCACAAAACTTCAATTCCATTTCCTGCTCTCAAATCTACCAGATTATACATAAGTGCTCAGAAGAATATCTTGACAGGAAAGGGGTTCGAATAGTGGACTACGGGAGTGTTTCTGTGATTTTTCACTTCATTTCTAATATCTGATGGGTCACATGCTCCCCGTGACAAATCGTCTTTCAAACTATCCCACCATCTGGTCAAGGGGTCACCCTTGAAAAAGACAAAAAACTAATTTTTCCTGCTAAAGTTTTAAGATTAATCAATCATACTTTATCTTTGTGCATTGTGTATTCTCTGAAAAGGCCGTGAAGTAGTTAATGGTGTATTTCATCTTACCTTGCAGAATGCTTGGTGGCTCAATATAGGAAGACTGTTAAATGGAGTTGGCTATGGGATTATATGTTACGTGGTAAATGCAGAAAACACACAGATTTCTTATCCTGATTAATTTCTACAAGACGATGGTAATAATCTTATGGCCAAACAGGTACCTGTGTACATTGCCAAAAAACACCCAAAAGTACCCGGGGATCATTCACAGCATTAAATCAGGTGAACTTTTTGGGCCACTGTAAAATGTTAATGGTGTCAACTCGATGCAGTGCTCATCAACCTTTGCTTGGTCTTGTTGCAGTTTTTGTTATGCTGTGGCATTTCGTTGATATTCTTTCTAGGAACTATTGTTTCCCGGCGTGTCTTGGCTTTGATAGGTACTGTCTCAGTTCTCGTCTGCTTTATTTTGTTCGATTTATCTTGGGAAACGTCAAAAGGTCACCGTCCATGATTTCATTTTCAGGTGGTAGCCCAGCGTACTTCAAATTTTTGGTTTATTCCTTATCCCGGAGTCTCCTGGATGACTGGTAAGTTGTTTATGGAGTGTATCAGGTACTCTTGAGGAGCCTCGCAATGTCGTGATCATTATCATTCTTATTTGAAACTATAATTTCGATTGTGGCCATCACTTTTTACTCTATGCGGCTTCATTCAATGGTAATGATTTCATGTGTGTTATGTCCAAATTCGTTATTCAATGGAGACAATTTGAGGGTCGAGTAACCACGACATAATGGAACTTGGATGATTCGTTCATGGGGCAATCTAAATAGCACAAGTAGCATGATGCATGCCATTGAAGAGTATTTTGTAGCACGCCGCAACGTATCACATGGCGTGGAAATCAATTTGAATTGAGCCTGTGCGAAACACATTTGTCACGCCCCGAACTCCCGTCGAGCCCGCGACATCCCGCCTCCGGTCGAACAGTTGCGACGTCCCAGGTTATCGCCGACCTCAACTAAACATCAGAGATTTAATCGCGCAAACGGAAACCATAAAACACCCGGACAAACTTAAACTGGGGAGAATTAGGAAAATATACATTTCCATTTCTTGTTCAACTTGTTCCACCATATATATAATAAAACAAACCTCTGACTACCAGTGCACACTTTACTGAAACTACCAAAATCAAAAAGGAGTCGATGACCTGACGTTCAACCTCAAAAATGGTTCTCATCCAAGGCAAGCTTTCCCACTTCTACAAACACGGTCGTCGTGTATCTTATCCAGGTCATCCCGTCACCCATCGGAAACTCAACTACCTCATACTCCGTATGCACTGGTATTCCAAAACATACTGGTGGCGGTGGTGGAGGGTTCATCGCTCAGGTCGGGATTTTGAAAATTGTTGGTTTACACAACCATGAGATTATATCTCAGCAAGTACACCCTTAAACCCAACCTAGGCTATCACGTACCTCCGGACAATTACGCAATCACACACATTCACGTACATCAAGTAATCACAAAGCAGGCACATCAATTAATATGGTTAGGCTCAATCATGCGCACACCCGCACTCAATCACAATTACATCATATGCAAACACGCGCATGTACCATTCTCATCCCACTGTTCTTTCCATCCTCATTTCCTCTTTCTCATTCCTTGCCAGTGACCCGCATTGAAGTACACGCCTTAGGCACACTGCGATCATTCACCACATCCGGCCTGCGTACTTGTTCACACCTCAGGCCCCAATCGCAACCTGAGCATCACACGCCCCAGGCCCGATCCCAACTCAGCCCGCGCCAAATGCAACAGGCCTACATGATTGGAACCCGAGCTTATGATGCCTCGGTCCAATCCCGATCTCACCCGAGCTGATCGTGCCTCGGACCAATTCTCATACTTGCTTTTTCAAGCCTCAGCCTGTGTCAAATGCAACAGACCTACGTGATTGCTGCCCGAGTTTACAATACCCGGCTTGATCCCATTCTCGCACTATCACACCTTCGCATACTTTCCCATAATCACTTGTCACACCACAACTTCTTCTTACTCATGCATATACTTGATAGGCATTTACCACACACAACTGGCCCATCACACGCGATCCGTGCACGCATTGAGTCACACGCAGACAGAGTTCACTCAACAATTCACTTGGCCAATATCAACAATTAATTCGATATGGCCCACGCGTGCACCAAACAGACATATGTCCACTATCTAAACACACAAATAAGCACTCAATTAAATCAACCCCATCCAAAATAATTCAAACATGCCTAAAACACGTAAATTGCCAATTTTCTCCAACCAAATGGCGTCGGATTAATTCCAATCCTTCACGACACTTTCTCGCCATTAAATAATGGTTCTAAAAATCCAACTTGCGTCCCGAACAAATCATCATAGCCCCCGTGAATAGTAATTTGCAGCTTGTGAATAGTAACTCGCAGCTTATAATTCACCTCAAATTATCCTCCAAAAATCCAAAAATAATCCTCAAGACCTGCCAAACATTTCCAATCATAAACCCCAATATTTCTCACCCGCATATTGTCAATTTCACCCTAAATCAAATTGTCCGTCGATACCCAATATCCTAAATCGGGATTAGAGTATGACTTACAAAGTTCTAGGCTAAAACAGCTAGAACGGGGAGCGGCGGCACATAAACGAACACGGCGGGGACTCACGGCGGCGTCCGGCTTGAGTGGCGGCGGTCCGGCGGCGGCGTGGGTCTTGCACGGCCATGGGTCTTGCCTCCACGGTGAGAAAGAGAGGGAGAGAGAGAAAAACGGTGGCTGGTGGTGGTGGCTTGGGGCTGATACGGTGGCTAGGCAGCGGCTTGAGGGTGGTCCGGGAGTGCGGCGGCAAGCGGCGGTGCCGGCGGTGGAGGGAGGAACGGCCAAAGGGAAGTCACAGTGGGGGAGGGGGCTGTCCACGGCAATTTGGGGAAGAAGAAGAATGAAGGGAGAGAGAAAGATGACATCTTGACTCAAATAGTAACCTTGGACCAAATGTGGAAATGACCAAATTACCCTGTCTCACAATTTTAATCCAACGGTTCCGATTTGATCTTATCTTGATCCGACGGCCGAGATCGATTCTTGCACAAAAATATCCAAGGGCATACTTGTAATTTCCCAAAAATCCAAGGGTAAAATTTTCCAATCAAAATTTTGGAGCAAAATTACCAAAATGCCCTTTGCCCTTAAAGCCTGCCCTTTAATAAATCCTAGGGGTATTTTGGTCAATTCCTCCGTTTCTTGTCCAAATCGAGTTTTTCTGAAGGATTTAAGTGCACCAAAAATTCGCACGTGTCACATGCAACGTCGTCCTAATGTTCCGTCGTGACTTCCTAATTTTTTGGTGTCCAATTTGGGCAAAATTTCAATAATTAAATTTTATTAAACGCAACTCGAGCGTTTCTCGAGCTAACGGGTGGCTTGCTGGGGAAATTCGCAGAATCGACTCATGATTGATACTGAATCGAGTCACGTGCAAGTCCGTTCGGTGTGTGACGACCTCGGTTGTCATTAAAATCGCGAAGATCAATCACTTGATCCGAGGGGTACGATCGTTCGGTATAATTTCAGAATCATTCGTCAAGTCGTTTCATGGTCTAATGGAATCACCCGCGATCCACTACTAGGACAGTGGCGAACTGACCCCTAACTATTCTTAGATCGGCCAACAGTGGCTCAAAATATCACTTCCGTGATTTAACAGTTGAAATCCATTCACGATCAAATTTCCTTTAGTCGCGCGAATTTAATTCCCCTATTAGCATTTCCCTAATGGTTAGCATTCTCAGGAATGGTCAGTTCCGGGCGAGAAATTTACTACGAGCACATTTCATAAAACTCTGTTATTTCATAATTTCCAATTGGCGGAAATTTCGGAATGTCACAACATTACCCTGTTAAAATTTTAGACAAAATAGGAAGTGTATTAACGAATTCAATATTTTACCAAGAATAGCTTTACTCATGACTGAAATTGAAGTCTAGTGGAAAAATGAGAATGGCCAGAGGTATAGACGTTATAATTTCCATGTCGAGTACAATTGGCGTGAATCCTTTTTGCGAGAATTTAGAAATCTCAATTCATAAAATGAAAGTAATGTTGTAGGAATGTTGGAGTGAGGACTCTGCATTTTCCATTACAAGGAAGGTGATTAGCATAGTTATTGACAGGTAAAAGTTGGTCAAGAAAAGGAGTTTAAAGTCATGTTGCAAAGACTCCGAGGCAAAAGTGTCGTCATTTCCCTGGAAGCGGCAGATATCAGAGTAATTTCTTCATTTCCTATGTCAACAAGAGAAAGTGTTGTACCTTTTCCTTGTACTTTTTAATATTTCGGTTCGTATTGTCTTACAGCCTTACAGGACTATATAGAAACCTTTGAATGGCAATCCCGGTCTAGAATTCTTTATTTGTTTCAACGAAGATATGCTCATTCCCTCATAATAAACCTTCCCTACATCGGATTTGGACGGCGAAGGGCCGGCAAGGTTGCCCGACCCAAGCGACGACGGCTAGGGTCGCGCAACCTCAGGACAGCAAATAGGCCCGAAATAAAATCGAGGACTCGCTATCTGGCCCGTTACACGGTCGAGACAGCAAGTCCAGGACTCAACTAAATTCCATCAAATTCATCCCACGAGACACCAAATCTTGACACAACTTTTGTTAAGAGACACAGACCTCGTGAATAACTCGTACATATCATAGATTTAATCAAGTAAACATACTGTAGTATGACAGCATAAGCTATATAATGCAGCTTAACCCCAAGTATAACATGTAGACATTCTCACACCATCAAAATCATAAGTAAACATGACTTGAATACGAGTCAAGTTACGAGTCTCTTGTATTTTTCAAGATTTACTTTCTCATAACTTTTGTACAAGAAAAAATTGGGTTCAAAGATTTTCCAAGGATCTATCCAAGCAAAGGTTGTATTTGATGTCTTGTTCTTCCATGAGTAAAGATTCTTTTTAAAAAAAATTATGTCGAAAATCCATGAGCATAGGGAAACCTTTGTTCTTTAAAATTTCCTTAATTAATTTTGATTTCAAACCCTTTTTCAATCGTCTTAGGCCATTTAGCACTAAGATGAACAACTCAATTTAGAATCAAGAAATCACTAGATTTTCCGAGATAACCCCAAAATCTTGGCTTGATCTTAGCCTAGATTCAAGATAATCAAGTTCTATTAAACTGAGCATTCATTCATGAGAACCCATTTAAATCAAACATGGAGATGGAATCCGCAATTCAGTATAGATGTGTCACGCCCCGAACCCCCATCGAGCTCACGACATCCCGCTTCGGTCGAAATGATTGCGACATCCCAAGAATGTCGCCGACCCAATCCCAAATCATCAGAGCCACATGCAGAAGCGGATATATAAAATAAAACCCCGGACAAAAAGATGACGACAACAGGTAGAACAACAGAACAGACAAACAACAATAACAGCATTTCATACAATATTACTGCACCAAATATACAAACACATATTACAGATATAAATACAGACGAACATCCTCCGCCACCATTTTAACAAAAGTTCAAGGATTTGGTTATCTTAACTTCACTATCGGTTAACCCAATTTACACAACCCCTAAAATACCCGAGGGAAAACCTAAGAATTGCTTTCCGTTTTACTCCTGATTCTTCAGGCTTGAGCCTCCGAACACTCGTCTGCAGTCCTACCGGGTACCAAAAGCGATTCCTCAAACTTCCAAAAAGAAAAGGGGCACTTCCCGGGTTTACGGCTGGGGGTCTAAAATTGTGGATTATACAACTATGAGACGAATCTCAATAAGTGTACAACCCCAAACCCCACGTAGGCACTCACGTACCGCCAGACAGAACACGCATCTCACATAACAATCAATCAATCTAACAATCATATACAAATCTACTTGGAACCCATCATATACGTTCCTACACGTTAGACCATAATACAACCAGCACATCATAACAAGGAATCACAGACGCGCACGTGTCTCAATTATAAGACAAAAATCACTTGGGCACGTCCCATAACATGCCTAGCCATTTCTACCCCATAATTAAGCATCACATCACGTGATACAAACACACTCGCACACTACTCAAATGATGCGTCACTTTCTCAAACCTCGCACCTCAAGCTAATTTCCACTCATTCTCAACTCTTCCATCACTACTGCGCCCGCGTAAAACGCATCAGGCCAACGGTCTTCTGACCTCGTTAGGTATCGCCAACCCGTCGGGCCGGGCATCGTCATCTCGTCAGGGACGGCATCGTCCTGCGTAAATAAACACGCCTCAGGATGGAATCCTACACACACTTTCCTTCTACCGCACCCGCGTAAAACGCATCAGGCCAACGGTCTTCTGACCACGTCAGGCATCGTCACCCCGTCAGGCCGGGCATCGTCACCTCATCAGGGACGACATCGTCCCGCGTAAACGTACATGTCTCAGGACGGATCCTTTCCAACCAATCCCACATTTCCGTATCCTCGTTCCACTCAAACCACACTTACACACGGCCAAACATACACACCTCACACACACATTTCACAATTTCACATTCTCGTCACACGAACACGCCATCCAATCACACATTCTTGACACGCGATTCAATACATATTCACACGACCATGCCCCTACACCTCACGGCCACATACACATGGCGTAGCACCACATCACATTTAGCCCAAGCACAATCCAAATCAGCCCCCAATCACAAATCACACAACCACGTAGACAATTCAATTCATAGCATCAAGGTAAATCTAGGCAGTTTACATAGTGGCCGAAATCCATTTGAAATAAATAGTAAATCAATTCCAAAAATTCTGAAATTTGGATATGTTGTACAAAACATCTCGATGAACATTTTCCATGAAGAACTCAAAACCCAGTTCTAACCGTAAATACCTCGTTTTAACACTCAAAGTCAGACAAAATCCGGTTCGCTCGGACAGCTCCTCAGGCCATCAAAATACAACTCATTCGGTACTCAAATCATTTTGGAAAATCTTGAAATTTTTATATGTTATATCCACAAATGTCCCCAACAATGTTTGTGAAGGAAGTATTTTGAAAATAGGCCTGGAAAAATTTATAAAAATTTGAACAGACCAAAAGGTCGAGTGAACAGTAAATCGGGCAGTTTTATTTCGGTCTAAAGATGGACTTCCGAATGGCCTCAAATGATTTCTAAAAATTCCCAAATTAAAGTATGTTATACTTAAAGATGTTGAGAACAACTTTCATGGAGAACACTTCCTCAAATTCGGGCCACACAAGTCATAGTAAAAATAACAAAATCTGGCGACGTAGCAGCAGCCTAGCCGAAAATCAGTCAACACGCACCACCAAGCAAACCAACCACTAAATTCACCCTAAACCGTGCCCTAAACAAGCCTAACAATACCCGAGGTCCTAGGCGACATTTGGGGAGGTCACTTTCTTTGAAAAGGCGGACTAACGGGCTAGACAAGGGGCTGGAACAGCTGGCCCAGCAGCACCGGCGATGGTGAGCTCACGATCAGCGAAGGGAGAATTGGCAAAGAAGAGAAATTGTGGAGAGAGAGAGGAAGGGGAGTTCTGGTTGGGGGAGTGGCTGAATGAGGAGGTGAAGGGGAGAGAGAGAGTCAATATTGGTCAAAAAAAGTGGGCTGGTGGGGGACACGTGTCGCCAATCCGGGAGATTCGACTAAAACGCCCTTAATCCAACAGTCTTGGTTGATCTTATCCAAATAATTGAGGGGCATTTTGGTCTTTGGCCCCAATAATTGAGCTGAATTATCTAAATAATTATCCCCAAAATTTTTCCAAAATTCGGAACTAAAAATGGCCTAGGGGCAAAATGGTCATTTTTCCGGTCCCAGGGCGAAATTTCAATTTTTGCACATATGGGTTCCATATGTGTGTGGCCAACATAATATGGCGTCGGATTCGTGAAAATTGACTCTTAAGCCCTCGAAAATCGATTGCGAAGTCCTAGGGATTAAAATAATATTATTTTTCACTTCAGAGCCAAAACTCCAATTTTTGACCGAAACGACTCTAAATGTGCATGGTCACCCTAAAATGACATCGACCTCGAAAAATAATCTCATACGGCCTCAGAATCAACATCGGGGTCGATAGGGGCAAAATCGTAATTTTCCCGGTCCCGAACCGAAATCCATTTTTTTGCAGAAATGGGTGGCCCCAAGGTTGGCTAAGCCAAAAACGTCATCGGCCGCTCAAAATTGTCACTTTCAAAATTCCCGATTCCCGAGCCCGAATTCCAAGAAATGACTAAAATCGAGCAATCGTGACTTTAGCTTATCTTTGGCTGACGGGTGGCTCATTGGGATTACGCCCTCTCGACCCGTGACAGACACTAAGTCAAATCACGTTTAAGTTTACTTGAGCCAAGGCGACCTCGATTGTCATGTAATTGCGAGGGTCTGTTACTAGTTCCCTTTAGACACAATCAATCAGATAGATCGGTCTCGGTTGGCCCAAAACATTCTCTCGTCAATCCTTATAGTCGAAGGTCGAACCCAAGTTGAGTTCTTTGGTCGTGCGAACTCAATTCCGTAATGGTCTTACCCCTAAGGTTAGCATCTCGTGAATGCGCATTTCCGAGTAAGATCTCACTATAAGTACATTGGCCAAACTATTCATTTCTTAAATCCCTGGAAAAGGATCGAAAATTCAGACTGTTACAAGATGGATGTAAAATATATCATGAAACATATATATGCCTATTTTACTCTCATTTTCTCATGCAATTTGGAATACTCGAACGGTTAATTCTTACAAATGTCTCATTCATTACAGTTTAGAATGCATTAATCTGTACTGCAT
The DNA here is from genome assembly GCA_024733475.1 of Syzygium grande. NCBI lineage: Eukaryota > Viridiplantae > Streptophyta > Magnoliopsida > Myrtales > Myrtaceae > Syzygium > Syzygium grande. The sequence continues at coordinate 11,821,208 of JAMXDD010000002.1, read as the reverse complement.
CTTTCGTTTTTCTTCTTATCTTCTCCTTTCCTTAGAGTAGAGTGGACATTCTACAAGATAACTAAAAAAAAAAAAGAAAATCTAAATTGGATATTGATTACATTCTATTGTGTATTTAATACACATTAATCATTTGTATAGCTATAACAATCATTTCTGTAAGTAATCATTTCATTAACTTAAAATAGAACATAGAGTTATTCATTAATTTATAAGTAATCATTACATTCTATTTTATATAATTATTTATAATTCAATAAACTATTTTCTTACCTTAGAGTTATTCAATTTTTGCAAAATGCATACTAGTAATCTTCCAAGGCTGGGTTTTGGTGAATGGATTAATTTGTTTTACTAAATTCCTCAAGTTTTGACTACTAGTCATTTATTAGTCTTTTGAGATTTCCTTCATTTCAATCACAAAGCCCAAGAATATCACATCGTCTACCTTGTGATTTTTGTAAATCGAACTCTCATGAGATCCGTAAAAATCCTTAAATTCCGTTTTGCGATCATCCTAGCTCCTTAATAATATCCCATCGATAAACCACGAAGCTAATCTAATTGCTCCAATTGTTGTCCTAACATAGAGATCTAGTTCCTCAATTTCCATATCAACTATCTCCCAAGACATTTAACAATAATTCTCCCTAGATCACCAAAATAACTATTTATCTAAATTCCAGAATTCCAAAAGAGTATAGTCATTAAAAGGATCTTCACTTAAGATTTAACACCGACAACTTCTTAGATCGATAACTTAACTACTCGCCTTAATTCATACTTAAGAAATGCACATCTTAAGCAAGCTAACAACACTAATTACATAACAAGTAAGATCATAACTATAACTTACTCTTGAACTATGACTCCCAATTTCAAAGTTTCAAACTTAGTCTTCTAAGATCCATTCTCGTCTAACTAGACCTCTCCACTTAAAGATTCAAATACCTCACTGGAAGACCTTCAATTTCGTACATATTACCAGAGAATTATAACCTATTCATCAGAATCCCAATTCCTTGTTTGTATGATCGTAACTTTTTATTGAAAATTGACAGCTTATTCAAAATAACCTGTCATATAGCTACATTAGCCTTATTATACGCATAACTCAATCTCATTTCAATACTCATCATAGGACACAATGGTATTAAATGCGTAGAGAGCCATCACATATCTGTTAAGTAAATGTATAAATC